>CM031238.1:201972738-202277831 GCA_018340775.1 Taxus wallichiana var. yunnanensis | reverse complement strand
TAAGATAGGGATTGGTTGATAGGTTAGGATTAGATGGGATGTGGGATGAGAGATAGATAGTATGAGGGATGAATATGATAAGATGGGGGATATGGAAGATTATAAGATATGTCCCCAGGTATTGGGAGATGAATTGATGGATAGATGTGGTGTGCCTCCAAAGTGTAAAGTAGGGTGCTTTGTGTATGGATGGATGAGTTTTATTTTCCTCTAGGTGTAGGGTAGGATGGGAAGTGAGGGGTATATAAAATGGATGATTCCCACTAGTGGATAGTGATAATCGGCAAGTGACCTTCCCCGTACCCGACCTCTCGAGGTCATGCCGAGACAGCCGGTGGTTTGTAATGCGGGTGACTTAGATGAAGCCACAGCCGGGATTATGGCCAATTTTCTACGATAGAAAAGCTACAAGTGAGGATGAGAATCGGCAAGCAACTTTCCTATGGCTAACCATGGGAGGATCAGTGACTAAGATCTGGTAGTGTGATCTCCTAGTAGCTGAAATGACAAAGGGGAGATTTAGAGGCTATGAGCAGGTAGCGTAAATTCCTTAGTGGTTTATCCTCCTAACTAGAATTTCAGTGTTAATCTAGTTATGAAGTCTCCGAATTAACTTAAACTAAAAATAACAATTTATACTACTGCTGAAAGGGAAACTAATCTAAACAAAATATACGATTGAAACATTATAATTACAAGCAACAATTAAACTACTTTTATACTAAAACTAAACAAGTGAGATAACCTGGTGTGGTTATTCACCTGTGCAAATGTGTGAATCTAAATAAAAGACAACCAATTAAATTAATTGAAAACCTTCAATCCTACCTCAGAAGTGAGGAACAAATCATAGTTTCTCAGAAACTATCATTCCCCACAACTTCCCTGGCAATATTGAAAGTGAGCTTAACTAAAATAAAATGATTCGCTACTCTATTTGATAATAACTTTGACAATTTAAACCTGGAGTTTACTGAGTAGAGGCAAATCCAGTTTTGTTGTAGCTTGTCCCCTCAGAGTGATCTCTTCGTTCTTGCGTGTTCACGTGAATCCAGAAAGAGTAGGAGTATAGCAACATCAGCAAGAGAAGGCACTGGGATGGTAGTCACTTTGAAGTAAAAATGGCACGAAGCACAAGTAGGAGAGGGATGGCGCAAGTGAACTGGCTTGGCCTATGTGATTCCTAGCAGGGTCGTTGCAATAATGATGAAACAAAATGATAAACAACAAGTACTCAAACAATGAGTAATAGCAGCTTCAGAGAAATACAACGAAGTACAAGTAGGAGAGGGATGGCGCAAGAGAATAGAGCTTGGCCTATACGATTCCTAGCAGGATCATTGTCGGTGTACAATGAGGCATAACTAAATATTCATAATTCTAATCCATGCTAAAGATAAAATGATTCATAAAATAAATCTAGGACTGAGTATTGAAGACTAAAGCTCAAGAATGAAGACTCCAGACCAAAGAACCAAGACCATTTACTTGTAAACAAGCTACATATTTATAGCATTTGCAATGACTAGAAGGCAAGTTCAAATTGAACTCTCCCACCATTAAACAAAGATAAATCACTATTCAGTTGGCTAAAACATAAATACAAGCTTTAGTGGTTGAGAAATGCGGGTGAAAATTGAATTTTCACGCTTGACGCGATCGTCGGAGCATTCTGGAAAGCGCGTATACAGACCGCTGCCTTGCCACGGTGGATTGGTTACAGACCGCCGCCACCTGGCTCAGGTGACGGTTACAAGACCGCCGCCTGGCCTCGGACTCGGTGAGGTTACAGATACCGACCCCGGGGAGGCGGTCCAGAATAACAACAAAAAAACAAGGAAAAAGAGAGAAAAGGCTAGGACAAAACATGTAGAGGCTAGACAAGGATTTTTGGGATGCAAATGTATACTCAACGAGCTTTCTAGATTCCAACACCTTGCGAAGAGATCTTAATCATCATTGGGGTTTCCGTAACCAATTTCTAACTATACAGTACATACAATTTTGGGTACGTACATATTTCCCCCTCGGAGAAGCATTTTAGCCATGAAGAGGCGTAAAACGTTGGGTCCGAGTATGGAAGTCCCGAAATGGGGAGTTAGAGGCTATACCTGACATGCCCATGTGCCGAAATGCCACCATCCAGATTCCCACTATCTCAAAATGAAAAAGGGACTCAAGTGTAGATAGATAAAATAAATTGAAAATAAATACTAAATTGATATGAAATGAGGACTTACCATTTGCGCGAGGATAAGAACTTACCTCTGTCGGCACTCCAACTATGGGAAAGAACATTCAAAACAAGGTTAGAATGTCATAAATATACAAAATGAGTTCATTTTCCTATTCATTTGTGCGTATCGATTTGGTAATTTTTGAGCTTTGGGTCCACGGTGATCACTCTTTTCATTTTTGAGTATGATTGAATTGGAATGAGCTTGGGAATGGTATTTTGCAGTTAGGCTTAGCTTTTTGCTGTTTTTGAATGCTTTTGAGAAGAACTCCTAAGAAATTTGTAACTAGAGTAGTCATAATGGGCCTCAAAAGGGCGGATAGGTAGAGTTCCTTTATTTCTTAGTCTCCATTTTGTGAGGCATGTATGTTGTTTTGGTATTTTGTGCTTATTGCAAGCATTTTGACCGCACCTAGTGTGCGATGACATCGTAAAAAGCTATGACACACCGTGATATGTACATATATCTCTTTTTGGCTTGGTTATTCGTTGTATAGGGTTGGCTTGACTTGATTCATGTGTGTACTCTTATATGTTTTAGAATTCCCGATTTTCACATGCTTTTCAGAATGTATGCAATGGATGACAAGTGATAACAAATGTTAAACAGAAAGTTTTTACTTTATTTGCTTTTGCAATGCTGATATGTGATGATGAACATGTTGTAGTTTTGAACTTTTGGCCTCTTTAGACAATGTCTGTGATTTCTTCTTATGTTGGCAAAATGTGATGAATGTATAGCGATAAAGAGATGAACTTGCCCCAATCCCAAATCCACGCAACTAGTAAGATGCGAGGGCTCAACACCAAGAATTGGGAAGGGCACAAGTTGTATGAGTTTGATTTGAGTGGAATGATGAGAGACAGAAAAAACAAGAACAAGAACCAAATTTGGACCTACACACCCACCCTACTCAGAACTACTACCAAGCTTAGAAGGCCACTTACTTTTCAGTTTATCTAGACTTAGATTCATAAATGGCAACCTGGTTGACAAAATCTGGTTTTGAGGATTTGATCTCTTTGGAATTTGGATGTTTGGATATTTTCCTTCTCTTAACAGAATTTGACTTGTGTTTTTAGCATACCAAGATTTGTTAGTTTGTGTGACTGGACCCCCACACCCTTGCCTCATGCCACTAGTAAGAAGCATGGGTTTGTCACCAAAGGCAAGATACAAGTGAGTAAGGGCACTTCTTTCCTTTCCCAACCTCACATCACCAGTAAGAGATGTGGGCTTATCACCGAAGGTTGATGGGGCAAAGAAGTGTGTAAAATAAAATATTTTGTTTGCTTGGCGCTTTTGATTTCATTTGATTTTGACATTTCTGATCTATGACTTTGGGATATCCTTTTGTTCCAAGAGATTTTAAGAGGGATAGATGTGACACCAAGAAGCTTCTAGAATAGACCGTAGGCAAGGACAACTTCACCTAGTAGAAAGAAAGAGCGAAGCCAAGTATGCAGGTCTTGGTATGGTTTCCATCAATGTTTGTCTGTCGAACTTGATGAGAAGATTTGAAAATACTTGATGATGTTTGAAGAGATGTGATTTGAATAATTTTGCCAATATCTTCAGAAATTTGTAACAGATTACTTAAGAGTAAGTTCCTGGACTACAATATTTATGAAACGAGTGAACAGATGAACTAACTAAATTACTAATGCAATGCAACTGTAACCATGTACATATGAAAATGTAGGTGGAACTATATGTCATGATGTCTAAGGTGAAGAAAGTTGATGAATATCGAATTCTTCACCCCTAGAAGTACAAACGAGAACCATTATCCTCAAATTTTTCATTCTCTTGACGAGGGCCTACCATTCTGGGTTTGAACTTACAACCCTTGCCTAGAGGTGTATATGTCCCATTATTAAAAACATTTTTCTGAAAGAGGCATTTCACATGCCTCTTTGTCATGTTTTTGAGAGATGGCATGTGGGTGAGCATGACTATGTTGCTCGACCTTCTCTCTCATATCGAGCATTGTGTTAATGATGAGGTCTTGCCCCATGGATAGGGAAAACATAGCTTCAGACACGTATGGGTCGAAACCAGGCTTTAGAATAGGGCAGTGCCTAGAGATGGTTTTGATAGGCATCGTTTCAATTTTAAATTGCTCTTCTTCATTTGTTAATTCTATCATGTTCATATATAGATTTAGGTTATCGGAGGGAAGAGATGCTATACCGAGAAGACTACCCATTCCTTGAGGTTCGAATGGGAGAAAGATCGGTTCGTCATTCTCCAAGAGTTTCATAATTCCTGCTGTGGTTTTAGTGGAGACTGTTTCCATAGAAATTGACTTATCTTTATTTGTCTTTGCCACCTCGTATATTTTTGGGTCAACAAATTCAACCTTTGGAATGTCTGGGGTGACTGGGACTAACTCTTTTGTGGAGGTGGTTTGTTTAATTGATTCATGGGAAGTTCATGCTCTGTATGGACTCCTTTCTTTTTCTTGGGGTTTTCTAAGTGTATATCAAAGGGTTTAGGATCCCCTTGAGCGATGAAGACTTTTCCTAAGTGTAGAAATCTTATTTCTTGGAATAACGTGGAAGGGATTGCCTTCATGCGGTGTATCCACAGATGACCGAGAATCATATTATAGTTGGTTTCCTGATCTATAATATAAAATTCAGTGAGGATTGTTTTGGGCCCTAAGGTGACTGGTAGTATTATAGTCCCAATTGAAGTAGCTTTAAGGCTATCATACCCCTTAGCGTATTTCTTGTTGTGGAACAGTTTGTTTCTCCATATCCTAGCTTTTGAAGGAAAGAGAAGGGGACAATGTTAACTACTGCCCCATCATCCACCATTGCGCGTTTAACGTAATTGTTGTAAACCCACACCTATAAATGCAAAGCCGGATCACCTCTACATGTAATTTCACCATTTGTTGGCATTTTGTTTATGTCAAATATAAACTTGGTATCCCTATCTAGCTGCCCTGGAAGGTGGATATCAAAGTCTATATGGTTTACTTGTGTTTCGGGTGGTGGTGTAACGTTGATTAGATGACCAAGACCTAATTCATTGAGCAACGCAAAGCGATGCGCGGGTGAATTTTTTAGCAAATCTAGGAATGAAATGTGAGAAAAGGTCTTGTTCAAATATGATATTAAATCATAGGATCCTACTAGTCTTGCTATTGTAGGAACTTCATCTCGTGCACAGAAAATATTGGGTAGGGGTTGTGAAACATAGTCCTTTGTCCGAGTTGTTGCATTAATTTCACACTCAACCTCCAACTCAACTAATCCTAAGATTTTTGTATTACCATTTGAACCTAGGTTAGGAGCAATTCGAGAGTTGTCAGGAGTTGAGGCATCTTGATTGTTATTTCTTATTATGACACCTTTGTTTGTCCCATTTGGATCTAACCTGTTATTGTTAGAATGATTTGGGAGAGGATCGTTGAAGATCTTGAGAGGTGCATTTTGAGGGGAAACTGATCCCATACTAAGTGGCAGTGTAGGATTTTCCAGAAACATATCTACAAAGAGTTGTTTTTTCTTTCGGTAGACGTTGTAAGAATTTTTTGCAATCATGGCAAGTCCTAGTATCATGACCCCTAATTTTGTGGAAACCACAATATAGATTGGGATTATAGTTTCGTGGTCATCGGTTTGAATCTTGTTGTGGCCCAAAGTTCTGATTGGGCTGCTGGTTATTATAGTTGAAATTTTGAGGTTGTGGCCTTTGGCTTTCATTTTGATATCCATCTAGGCCCCGAGCAAGGCCTTGTGACTAGGATTTGTTGTTGTTGTTGTGGAGGATGATTAGAATCCACCGTATTGATCACTGGAGTGAAGTTATTATTGTGTTGATTGTTAGCAGGTGCAGGGTGTTCACAACATTTGGTCCTTTGACTTGATCAGTGACTCCATCTGTTGTAACCCCATGGTTTTCGTTAAGGATCTTGGGTCCTTGATTGGTATTCCCAACATTAGGATAGGTCATAGTGTTTTGATTGGGAGTGGTTAATTTCCCATTTGTTCCATATGTCTTACGACCACTATCTATCGTAGCTTGATCTATTCGAGAGCGCACTCTCAAGTACTTCATCATAAGTCCTTAGTGGGAACTTCTGGACTTCTTCCTTCACTTCTCTGCTGAGAGAATGAAGGAATAAATCACATAGTTCCATTTGATCCATGTTTGGAGCACTTGCTGAAGAATAAAGAACTGTACGCCACCTTTGGATGAAATGAGCAACAGATTCATTGTGTTCTTGCTTGATGTGCAAGAATTCCCTGATTCCTGTTCTTAATAGTTTGTTCATGTCAAATGCCTTGATGAACTCTGAAATGAGTTGTTTGAATGAATGGATGGAAGCCTCAGGTATTCTATAATACCAATCGAGAGCGATACCTTCCAAGGTTTTGGGAATATTTTAGCAATAACCCCATCCCAAGGGAGTAGTTCTCGATGGTCAGAGCGTAAGCCTTGATATGTGCATTCGGATCTCCCTCACCTTTGTATTTGGGTAAATCGGGAAGAGGTCTTGGAAGCATGATGCTTCGTATGGTGAAATCTAAGGGCTCTTTCAAGTATTCTGAATATGTCCCTATCACATAGGTTTCGACCATTGATGGTGCTCTTTGAGGAGAGTGATGGTGGAATGGGTTGTTGACATGGCATAGCATATGCGTTGGTAGGAGCATAAGGAAACCCCTGTGGTTGAGTAAAAATACCGGGAGAGGAGAACATATCCCCTTGTGGTGATTTGGAGTACATGTTTAAGTATGAAGGGGTATTGTCCAAGAATGGATTATTTTGTACTAGATCGGGAGGTGTCAGATCGGTGTTAGAAATGATGGTTCTAGTCGGCGTTTGTTGTGAATACTGAGGAGGCATGCCTAACGTGCCTATTCCTGTGAGGAGGTCTACTTGGCTAGGATGGGTTTTGGAATTTCCCCTTGCATGAGTTGAGAATGGTGATTTTCCTGAGCAAGTTCTAACCCCTCACTTTTTTTACTAAAGTTGAAATGACTTCATTTGGTGAAGTCACGGTATTTTGCCTTAGTGGCATATGTTGTATATTCTGGTGTTGTATAGGCATGTGATATCTTGCTATGAACTGATCGCTACCCTGCCAAGTTTCCCCAAGGGCATTTCCTATATGTAACGGTATGGAGGTATTTCCTTGAAAAGAGACCTCGGGTTGTATTTGTAGATTCCCTATAGGTGGGTACATACTTGAAGCGTTGTTCATTCCTAGGATAACGTGTTAAATGTTCATTATCTAAAACCAGGTATGGGTCAATTGTCTACTAATTTGTGGTCTAAATAGTACCTAAGGAGATGAACTAGACTCTCCTGTGAGCGTCATATTGTTCGAGCCTGAAGGCTCTGTTTGTTGTGTTTGAGCGAGCTGATCCAACTCCTCTGTTTGGAAAGATGGGCTATATCTGACCCTTGGAGTTTGTGTTGACAACTGGTTAGTTGAGTAGTTGTCACCCCATACTGAGAGCGAGGGTGATGATTGTCTATTCAGTTGAGCGTAGTATGCCTCAAGACCTAAGAGAGGCCTACCATATGCATCGAATCCCGACATATTCGGGGGGTATATGAATACCCGTAGAATAATGGGAAGGAGCGAAGGTGATGGTGAAAGATGATGAGGTAGTAAAGATGAAAAAGGTCATTTAATTTAAAAGAACCAGTAGAAATCTGACTCCAAATCAGAAAGTAGAAAGTTTCACGTCGGGTTCACCAATTTTGTACGATGGAAAAGTGACATGCGAAGATGATAATCGGCAAGTGACTTTCCCCGTACCTGGCCTCTCGAGGTCATGCCAAGACAACCGGTGGTTTGTAATGCGGGTGACTTAGATGAAGCCACAGCCGGGATTATGGCCAATTTTCTACGATACACAAGGCTGCAGGCAAGGATGAGAATCGGCAAGGAACTTTCTTATGGCTAACCATGGGAGGATCAGTGACTAAGATCTGGTAGTGTGATCTCTTGGTAGCTAAAATGACAAAGGGAGATTTAGAGGCTATGAGCGGGTAGCATAAATTCCTTAGTGGTTTATCCTCCTAACTAGAATTTCAAGTGTTAATCTAGTTATGAAGTCTCCGAATTAACTTAAACTAAAAATAACAATTTATACTACTGTTGAAAGGGAAACTAATCTAAACAGAATATACGATTGAAACATTATAATTACAAGCAACAATTAAACTACTTTTATACTAAAACTAAACAAGTGAGATAACCCGGTGTGGTTATTCACCTGTGTAAATGTGTGAATCTAAATAAAAGACAACCAATTAAATTAATTGAAAACCTTCAATCCTACCTCAGAAGTGAGGAACAAATCATAGTTTCTCAGAAACTATCATTCCCCACAACTTCCCTGGCAATATTGAAAGTGAGCTTAACTAAAAAAAATGATTCACTACTCTATTTGATAATAACTTTGACAATTTAAACCTAGAGTTTACTGAGCAGAGGCAAATCTAGTTTTGTTGTAGCTTGTCCCCTCAGAGTGATCTCTTCATTCTTGCGTGTTCACGTGAATCCAGAAAGAGTAGGAGTATAGCAGCATCAGCAAGAGAAGGCACTGGGATGGTAGTTGCTTTGAAGTAAAAATGGCACGAAGCACAAGTAGGAGAGGGATGGTGCAAGTGAATTGGCTTGGCCTATGTGATTCCTAGCAGGGTCGTTGCAGCAATGATGAAACAAAATGATAAACAACAAGTACTCAAACAATGAGTAATAACAACTTCAGAGAAATACAATGAAGTACAAGTAGGAGAGGGATGGCACAAGAGAATAGAGCTTGGCCTATACGATTCCTAGCAGGATCGTTGTCGGTGTACAGTGAGGCATAACTAAATATTCAGAATTCTAATCCATGCTAAAGATAAAATGATTCATAAAATAAATCTAGGATTGAGTATTGAAAATTGAAGCTCAAGAATGAAGACTCCAGACCAAAGAACCAAGACCATTTACTTGTAAACAAGCTACATATTTATAGCATTTGCAATGACTAGAAGGCAAGTTCAAATTGAACTCTCCCACCATTAAACAAAGATAAATCACTGTTCAGAAGCTAAAACATAAATACAAGATTTAGTGGTTGAGAAATGCGGGTGAAAATTGAATTTTCACGCTTGACGCGATCGTTCTGGAGCATTCGTGAAAGCAGTGCGTATAGGACCGCCGCCTGCACAGGCAGGGTGACAATTATAGGACCGCCGCCCGGCACGGGTGACGATTTACAGGACTACCGCCTAGCCAGGGAGGCGGTCCTGTAACTAACAACAAAAACAAGGAAAAAGAGAGAAAAGGCTAGGACAAAACATGTAGAGGCTAGAAAAGGATTTTTGGGATGCAAATGTATACTCAACGAGCTTTCTGGATTCCGAACACCTTGCGAAGAGATCTTAATCATCATTGGGGTTTCCGTAACCAATTTCCATCGTATAGCAAAGTACATACAATTTTGGGTACGTATACAAATGACCAAGGTCTAAACAATACCTCGAAACATGCGATCCCTATGTCTCGTGAGATCAAAGTGTGTGTGATCATGATGGTTAATTACCACTTAAATAGAAGACTTAATGGGTGTCATGTGAAGAAAAACTAGGCAATGTATAGGGAGTGATTAACTCAAGTAGGTGGATGGACGGTGAATGGAAGGCTAAGTCATGCATTGCTTTGTTGAAGAGATACTCAGCCATACATCATCCATAGTCCAAAGGAGATGTATATGATTATTTTCATAACATTGGTCTACTTCCAACTAGGCATCCATAGCCCTGACAAAGATGTTGGAAGCATCCCTAGAGAGAGGCTTGAGGTGGATTTTATTTGATATTTGATACATGATTTTTGATTTTTGATATTTGGATTTTATCACATGAAGATGTTCCACTCTCTTGAGAACTCTCAAGGGGTTAAGAATCACTAGTGGCTTGATGGGGGGATGGAAATTATTGTGGATATGACATTGGATAGAGTGTTAAAAGACACACCCAAAGGTCTTCACCACAAGTTTATTAAGTGTGTTAAAGTGTGTGGATCTCTAGGAGGACAATTTTTCTTGAATGTTGGAGGTAATGATAGACCAAGGTCACACACTTGTAGTAGGTATTGTTTTCTTACAACATGTGTGAGAAATATTATCAAGTGTTCACATGAGTGGATTGGAAGAGGATATGAATGGATGTGATGATAAGAATGGATTATATGTAAAAGTATATAAATGTTGGATGAAAGGAGGATGGGTGGGAAGGAAAGACCATCCGTGCATAGACGACGAATGATGTGCTCAATCCATTTTTAGGTGTTTGGTATCTGTAGAGGGATTAAATGATGTGTGATTTAGTTGAGTGGTTAGGATGGTAGGATGAAAGGAGTGGTAGAAATGGGTGGTGATGGAGTAGTAGGAGGAATTTTTAGTGTTAGGTTTATACCCTAAGCCCAAACGTCCTAGATTTTGATGAAGTGAGACGGGTTCACGAATTCCTTGTTCATGGATGCCTAAGCCTTTACCTCGATGTTTCATATTAGAGAACATATTTTTGGCTATATGATATGAATTAGATGGGAAAGATGATACCGTGTGGTCATCATAAGACTGGGGGGTTTTAGTTTTGTCATCCACTAATGATTCAATAAATTATGAATGTAAAGATCGCTATAATGATATACAATGAAATAAAAGTGATAATAAATTTCCATTGATGAACTATGACAGAAAAATGAGAGAGTTAGGGAAATTATCTCAATTTCACTTATCTCGAAGTATGTCTGAACTAGAAGAATTGATGAAACAAAGACTTAGGGTGTTGGAACAATGCTTAGAAAAATGCAGAAGTGTTAGGAGTTCCTGATTGGGGTGCTTGGGTAGTGGCGGGGTTTCTTGGGGTGCCAGAAACCTCTCCTGGGCGTTGGAGTATGTGAAAAAGCTCATAATCTAGTTTCTTTGGTGTCACTAGGGATTTTCTCTTATTTGCTAATGATTGCATGTATACCGTGCTTGAATAACCGAGGTACCTGTAAATATACAACATAAATAATCTCTTACAATACCCTCAAACTACATCAAACCCTAAAAAATAAAGATGAAATATGAGGGGTCGACTATCCTGGCTTTCAAACAAGTGAACTTACGACCGAGCACTGCACTACATCTCATACACAATGTAGTTTTATGTTCTTGTGTGTGTAATAACACTCCTAGGTTTCCCTCACACAAGTGACACCAAGATAACAGACAATAGCTAGATATAATGCAAATATGTGGGATGGAATTTAGAAACTTCCCCTTCATGTGCAATGCGTAAGCAGAAATAATGCACCCAAATGTAGTCCATTTTGATATGTAGATAGATAACCCTTTATAACAATTGCACGCCCCTATAATAATATGTATGTTATGTTTATATAGGGATATCTTTCTTGAATTTCAACACTAATGACATGACACACCAACTATGATATCGGGATAGGAGTAAGAAAACTAAAAAGTTTGACCAAAAATGTCAAAAATGAGAAGATGAACAAAGAGGGAACTGTCATTCAGGATGGACAAGAGCGCCTAGGTGCTAGTGTCCAGTCATGGGTGCTGGTGTCCAAAGACAACTGACGATAAATGTGTGAAGACTAACAGACATGGATCTCTGTGACCTAACTATATATGTATGTAGACATGATAGATGTGAGAGATAAAACAATAGAAACAAGCAAATGAAGTAGATGGACTAGACAATGAGTCACTAGTGAATATTTTCTTATGTAAGATCCATACATAAAACATCATACTTGGCTGTATAGTAAAGTAGTAGCATGTGTGTGATTTTGTGTCTACATTTTCCCCCCTTATGCTATTTTAATGAAATTAAAGTAGTGTAAAGGAAGTAAGGAACATACCTGTGAGAAGTTAGAAGAAGCCCTTTTACAAAAGTATGCACAAAATTAGAGTATATAGTGTGGCGAACGATGGATCGGTGTGTTGATCCATGTGGTGCAAATGGTGAACCATTGTAGAGGAGAACTTGGTCAGAATTGATGATTTGATTATGAGAATTTGGAGATTTCAATTATTGTTAATGATGATTTGAAGGGGTAGGGAGTGATCAATTCCCAACCTAATTTTGTATGTGTGAAAAACTAAGGATTTGGGCATCCTACCGCTAGAGGAAGAGTGCTAGGGAGAGAGGTCTAGTTTTACTCTCCAAATTTAACTACATCCTCAAAAGGTCTAGCCATTACTATAGATAGACATAGACCAAATTTTAGTTCATTTTTAGTTAATTTCAATCCAATGAGAATAACCCATATAGGAGCAGTATATGAAAGGAAATGATGTCTCATTTCCCCCACTCCAAGGGTGTCCTCATGATGTGTATGGATTCCATGTTAGGTCATCTGGAAGCGATAGAAAATGTAGAGTGAATTCCTATGTTAGGTCATCTAAGAAAGTAGTGATGTAACTCCCAAGATAGGTCATCTGGGAGGAGTAGTAAAATACATTGTGTTTGTGTCAATTGATTGATTTGATTCGAGTAGTAGAAAATTTGTGTTGAGATTGAATGTGTATGATGGATTACTCATGGGGATATTTTTCACTTGTTGACCCCATATTAGGTCATTAGGGGGAATCACTAGAAGGTGGTATGAAATGTTGTGAGATGTGTGATGAATTTTTTTATAATGATGAATTGGAGATGTGTAATGATCGTGTAGTAGTGTGAGGGGGATAATTGAGTGACCCCAATTATATGCCCCCTTTCGATGAAAGAGGGAGTGATAGTAAGCACAAACGCTGATCCAAAATTATATGTGCAATGACATAAGAGCAAGTGAAATGAGGTATAATAGATGTCACAAAAGTGTGTGTATATTAAGTGGTAAACATGTCAGATAGTGCTACAAAATGTGGAAATACAATAGTATGAGAAATTATGAATCGAGTGGTGTAAATGGGGGATAAAACAGAGTAAGTAGAAGCTCAAGATATGAGAAAACCATGTAGCATGTATTAGTTGGGAGAATATGCGCAAATAGTAACTATAGTCAAGTGGGAAATTTGTAAGTTGCTATAAATAGAAATATGAAAAGATGAATAATAACTTCATTTGAACTTTAAATGAGTTTTATTGTGATATCGAAGCTTTTGACGATACCGCAAGTTAGAACATCATGATTGAGTTGATTCAAGATGGTGGCGAAGGCTGTGGCACTGCATACGATAACTGAGTTGGTACTATGATTTTTTTCGAATGATTTGTAGAAATGAGCTCATTTTTCTTAATTTTATGAAATTTGTGTTTTTAAATTTCTAGGCATTTTTGACATGGGCAAGAGCGTCCAAGGTGCTAACATCTGTCAGGACATCGGCAACACTCAGATCTAGGTGCTGGTGACCTACTCCTGGGTGCCCGCGTCCTGCTCCTAGGTGGTAGCAACCCGGGAGGCTATTTTGAGCCCAGAACATGATAAATGTGAAAATTGGTGATATTTGATGTTAGTAATAGTTATTTTTTGTGTATGAGGTGCTTAACATTACGTTTTGGTTAGTGATTTGTGTTGTGTAACGAGATATCCATTCAAGGGAGTTTTGTGGAGGAAGACACTTGAGTATGTTGTTAGGGTTAGGCCTATCAGATGCAAAGTGGGATATATTAAACCATGTCGGCATGTAACACATAGTGAGGATGGGTTAAGTACCCCATAATATGTCGATGATTATTGCATTGTGCGAGAGGTGGTGCATAGATACTTGCACATTTTGGTTTCCTATCGGGAGATGAATGTGACCCTGGAGGATGTATATCACATATTGTGACTTCTTGTGGTGGGTGAGAGGTTCAGGTGATGGCCATGGAGGATGCATAGGGAAATATGATGGCCGATGGGTGGTATTTGACAAGGACCTGGGTTCATACTGAGATCCATATCAGCCTATATGCCATACTAAGATCAGGTGTTCCACGATTGCGTAAGTTCATTACAGTTGTGATTTCTTCATCAGTGGTTGTGGAGGGAGGACATGTAGGCATCTTGTATAAGATGCATGATATATGTCATTGTTGTATAGAGGAGGATGGTACAATATATGCATGGGCGTAATGTGTGCTAGCACATTTATACAGGGACTTATATATATTTACACAAGATCATGGCGGTGGGATTGGAGCTACCACATTATTACACATGTAGGCATATGAGCATATTGTGATACTAAGACCATTTAGTTGACCCCGTGCAGAGTGGGCGAGACCAATTATATTTTTTGGGATGCGGGTAGGTGTTTGGAGTATGAGGTTGGACATCAATATGTATATATCAATGCTTGATCACATAGGGCCTAAGGCCATTATACAGAGGCTATATCCATCTATGGAGGGTGGCCATATGATGGAGTTGAGCTACGATGCATTCAACGGACTATGTGGTTAGCGGAAATATTATCAATAGTTTTTGAATTATTCTAGACAGATTATGTATCACATCAGTTTGGTATGGATTAGGATGTGCCTCCAGAGCTATATGTATGGGTGGGAGCCACTAGAGTTCCAAGGAGAGTAGAGTGAGACTAGGACCTACAGGTGCATAACTAGTGCCCCTAGGTGCAGACTAGATAGATGTGGCCATAGAGCCAATATAAGTGGATGAAGATAGATGTATTGAGGTATATATAGTATGTGGTGGGAAATGCACCGATGGGTACTATTGTTTCCAATTTTTGTGTATGCGATAGGAGCACCAATAGATGGAGGATTAAAGTGGTAGGCACCTACCCCCAATGGTGATGGTGTAGTGGTGACGATAGTAGAACATGATTATTTGATAGTTTTGGTTTATTACTTAGTTGTTTGATTACGAAATTTCATGTATAGTAACTAATGTGTGTGTGTGTGTATGATTGTATGCAGTATTGGTCACTGATTGTTGATTCATCTATCTGCAAATTAATGTGAAATGTACCCATGGATGTGCTCATGCGAGGTGGCATGTTGGAGTGAGTAGATGCCATTTCATGGGCGAGCATGCCCATTTGTTTGAGCTAGTGGAAATAGTGGAAACATGTATATTTTTTTGTGAGTGAGATGAGGCATGGTAGTGAGAATGATCTAGGGAGGATGAAGGTGGAGGATCCCTAGCATAGGATGTGTTCATGAAGTTTGTGGAGTTACATGGCTATTTTGTGGAGCAGTCAGTTGAGTTGGCTTTATTACGAGGTAGGTGGAGAGATATAGGGCCACAACTAGCGGCATAGATTGAGCGGTGAAGCATCTAGTTCTAGAGCTCCCACAATTGTATATAGTGATAACAATAATGATGTATGAGATGTATTGATGTAGCGATGTAGGGGTTTTCCTCAATGATTGTATTTTTGTAACTATGAGTTTTTGGCCGATATATATAGATGGATGATTGACATATGTGTATTATGTTGATGTGTTATTGATATGTGATGTGATGATTGTTTATGCATATGTGGTTGTTTGATTTGGATTGTGTAAATATGATGTTTGATGAATGAATGATGATGATATATAGATAATGGATGAAACATTGTAGTGTATGTATGAATAATGATAAATGATAATAAATGTATGTATAAAATGAATGATGAGAAAAATCCATGTGAATGAGATGATTGTAAAAATGTATGTAATCGTGTGTTAGTGTGATGAAGAGGGGGAAAAAGAATAGATGCCCCCAGTGTGTGTGACTGAAGATGAGGTTCATTTATATAAGACCCCTCAATAATTAAGAATGAACCATAAAGCCAGAGTGTGTCATCGAGAAATGGTGTGATAGTGTATGCTAGATAGATATATCAATGAATTGTATAACATAATGATGAGATGAGGTTATTATTGTAACATATCCCTCAATAGTCATGTAAGAACCAAGAGAACACGAGTGCATCATTGGGTGGTGAGGTGAGAAAAGTCCACCTACGAGAGATTAAGTGGGTGTGGAGCGGTGGAAGCATGTGAAGTGAAGCAGACATGAGTGTATGAATCAAACTGAATGCCTGATGAAATGGTACCAATGATGGGTGATGTAATGGTGAGAAGCACAAATGCCAATGACTTAGGAATTGAATGTGAAGTAGGAGCATTGCATGGCGGATGAGATGGTGCAATGGTGGATGAATGAGATGGAGGTTGTGCATGAATAATGAACTTAGGCGGTGGAAATAACTACATTAGAAGCAGGAGAAGGAGATAAGTGAACTAAAGTAGTAGCACACTTACGTGGAATTGGAGAAATAGACCACTCATGAGAGCGAGAGTCAAAGAAAATGACACCCTTGTCTTCTAATTGTTGTAATTTATCATGAAGGGCATAACAATCATTGACACGATGACTATTGATGTGATGATAATTGTAATAAGGATGACCATGCTTGTGATACAATTGATGCTCAGGATGACAATAATTATAAGGTAAGTGAATTGGGTGCTTATTAAGTAAATCAACACAACACATCGTGAGGCCTATCCAAATGTGAGAAATGCAATGGATCCTGAGTAGGATATGACGAAGACTTAAGTGTAGAACAATGCGGTGGTAGAGATGGAGGAAGATTATGTGATGGGGAGATGGAATATTTTTACGAGGTGGAGGATATGGAGACCTTGGAGGATGCTTGAAAGATGGAAGTGGAGAAGAATGAGAATGAAATGTAATAACATCATAAGTAGAAGAATAATCTATAACATGTGTAGCAATTAGATCTTATTATGGATTAATGACCTTATAGCATAAGAGTGTGAATGATTCACATGTGTCATATTGTAAGCATTCTTTTAAAGAAGGAATCAAGCCTCGATAAAAGATAAATTAATTTTTAGATCAATAGGATGAAACACTAGCTGATGCATGCAAGAATTAAATCATAAGATGTAATCAATAATGGGCTTTGTCTTGCCTTAATGTAAGCCAGGTAGGTGATCATGTGTGACTCTAAGACCTTTTTGATCATAAAACATCTAAGAAAAATATCTTCCATGTCATAATATGTGTTGGTGGATCCAAAAGGTAGATGAGTGTACCATTGAAGAGCTTTACCTAATAGGCTATGATAAAAAGACTTTGAGTAATAATCAATCATTCGAGTAGGATGTCATGGCTAAAAAATAATTATTGAGATGTATATATGGATTTCCAGTTCTGTTAAATCATGAGAATGTGGGGATGATGAAATCCTTAGGAAATTTTGAATTTTAAATTTTCTTTGGAATGGGATTGCCATGAAGAGCATTATTATCAATAGACGCATAGTAGGCCTTACTTTCAAGAGTGAGAGACTAGACCTAAGATTGTAATTGTCTAACAACATGCATGAGTGATAAAATTTCATGTGAAGGAATGGTGGGAGATGTGAGAGGCACATTGAGAGTTTGCAATTTTCCATTATGAGTAATCATGGGAACGTGAGAAGAGGAAGTGGAGGATGAAGATGTGACAGCCAAACTAGGGGGATTAGAAGAAGTAAGATGAATAGATTTTAAAGAAGAAGAAGAAGGAATATGCGGAGATGAACATGGAACATTGAGAGGGACATTAGGAGTAAATTCAGAAGAAGTTATAAGAGATGACACAATAGAAGTAGAATCATCATGCATGCTAGTAGAGATAACCTCAAAAAGAGATGAAAGCGGAGTAGAAAATTCACATTCAACAGAATCAAGAGATAAAAATGCTCACTAATAGAATCATCATTATTTAGCAATAGAGTTTCACATGCAAGTTTTTCATCGAATGAATCATCAACATACACAGAAGCATGAGAAGAACTATCTCAATATGTATCATGACAATCATTAGAATCATTTTCAGAAATAGAAGAAGCATGAGATATAACCTTACACTCATTCTAATTATTATGAGAACTAGCATTATTCGTATGTATATTTGCATCAAGACCAAGCATATAATCAATGATAGCATTATCAAGAGTTTCATTAGAAATAGAAGAGGGTGGAGTATTCCTAGAGCCCATAAAATAACAAGTACAACCTAAAAAATTGTCTTATGGAGAAACAATGTTGAAAGAAGAATGGGAAAAACTAGTAGGAATATTGCATTCAATGGCTAGAAGGTGTTTTTGAAGATTATCATCAACACAAGTACTATGATAAAGAGCATTAAGTTCAGTGTCGGTAACCTCTTAGGAATAGGGTTAACACTCTCATGACATGTGGCTTTCCTTGGAGAAGAAGAATTGCTTTTAGCCTTTAGGGTTTAGTGGATCCTAGGGAAATGAATTCTAATATATGAGTTCACCAAAATGATTCAATAATATTTGGATGTTTTATTAAAATCTGAATGTAAATATTTCTACATATATGAAATACAAGTGCTAAAAATTTCCATTGATGAACTTATGAAAGAAAAATGAGAGAGTTAGGGCACTTATCTCAATTTTGCTTATCCCGAATTATGTATGATCTGGAAGAATTCATGAAACAAAGACTCTGGTGTCACAAATATGCTCATAAAAATGTAGAAGTGTCAGGAGTGTCTAAACAGGGTGCCTGGGCATGGGTGAGGGCGCCTGGGGTGGCCGAGACCTCTCCTAGGTGTTGTAGTTTGTAAAAAAGCTCAAAATCTAGTTTCTTCAGCATCGCTAGGGGTTTTCTCTTATTCGTCGATGATCGCCTCTAAACCACGCTTGAATCAGTGAGGTGCCTACAAATCTGTAACACAAATAATCTCTTGTAAAACCCTCAAACTATATCAAATCCTAAAAAAAAGATGTGATATGAGGGGTCGGATTGTCCTCGTGTAGTCACAAAATTAGGCACTTTAGACATTTATTTATCCCGGTCTCATACTACTATTTAGAAGGTTCTTTGGTGAAAAAAGTACTAATTAACCCCCATATTTTTATTTTACTTATATATCATGATTTCCCCACATTTTTATCTACATGCCTAGTCTGTTTCGGCATTTTCACATCATTTTAGCCTTGGATGGGCGCCCAGGGTAGTAATGTGGCACCCGTGGGTGCCCTGGTCCCACCAGGGGCACCTCGGTCCATTTTCTACTTTCCTGCCAGCTTTTGGGCTCTTTTAGCCATTTTCATCCTTATATTTTTGGTAGTCAATCATGTCAGGATCAATTATGAAATCAGATCAAGAGAACCCTATAAATATAAAGTTATAATACCATAATGAGGGACCTAGCATCATCTACTATTATAAATCATCTAGAGTTTCATCCATATATTGCATTTGCATCCACATAGCTCCATCATCAAGGCATAAGCTAATACGTGTTTATCACACTTCATAGGGGGAGGATTCTATTCTATTCCATGCACATATACTATTACATTTTATACATTTAGTTATTGATCGCTATTTGACATAGTACAACTAGCATAAGAGAACCTAGGGCATGACATTCACACACACACACACACACACTAGAACTACATTTGGGTCTGAAATGTAGTGCAATTTTAAGAGTAGTCTCTAGAAAAACTTGGATTATTAGAGACATGAAATATAGGACAACGAAGTAGATGCGACACACAATGAGGGTTTCAGACCACCTTCCGACCCTGTGAGAACTAGTTTTGAAGCATTTTTACAAACCAGGGCACCCAAATTACATACTAGAGCATCAGTGGGTTCCCCAGTCCTATTTGAAACACCCTAGTCCACTCAGATCCTCCAAATCCAGCCTTTACGGGACCTCTACACATTCGTTCCTACTTCTGTTTTCTCTAGTTATCTCTTGCAACCCCTATGAGAGACATGTGTAATCAATTGAGTTCTTTCCTCACCTCCTTCTTACATTTTAGGGTTTTAATTAATTAGTTTTATCATTTAATAAATTCTATATTGGTGTATCACATTTATTTACAGCGTTTATGTCCTCCTACTGTAGACACCAAAATTGGGTCACACTCCCCTTAACCCCTCGTTAAATAATCAACTTGAACACACTCACCTAACCATGGCCCCTTGCACCCCACACTAATATTAATTTAATTTAATTAATCCATTTCCTCACAATATTTATTATTTAATTATCCTAATTAAGATAATTCCCACCCCACCACCTCACTTAGACACCTCACCTAGCCACCTCACCCTAAATCTATTCTTAGTATGTTGCCATAACTAACTAAGACCTAACTAAACCCTAAAAATCAATGCCTACATCCCCTCTAACCACATTTCACACATAAGAAAAGGTAACTCCCACTCTTGCCCGAATGAATAGAGATCTGGTAGAAATCATTTCCATGATCTCCTATTTTTAGTAAACCTAGGGAATCTCACCTTAACCGACACCGGTCACCCCTGAACCGATGCCGGTCAACCCAGAACCGTCGTCGGTTACCTTTTATCCCCCTTGGTAACCTTATTTTGAGGTTGGCACATTCTCGCAATGTCAGAGCTACATGCATGCGAAGCAAGATGAGCATCCTTTTACTCATCCAGACATCCAGAGCCATCACCAGGATCAATCATTGAGTCATTGCATTCATGGGAGCACTCTAGGAAATCATCACTACAGACCATACACGTATTCTCCAATCAACCATCTCCAACACTCCAACCATCAGATCCTTAACACAATAAGTATGGCCCTAATCAATATGTTTTATTTCAATTAGTAATCTTTATTACTCTTGTTATTAATCTATTCTTTACATGCTTATTGCTTCATCACTTACTTGCATGTGAACTCAAATATCCCTTCACCCATATCACCAAATCACCTATCCTCACTTGCTACATACTTTAAGCATACCTAAGACCTCTATAAAACTCCACATTCCCTCTCCCAAACTTTATTTGACCCCAGATCACCCTTGCCATTTAATCTACTTGAGTTTCTTTTACCTTGACCATATCGACGCCAATTATCCACAACCGCCGTCAGTTCTACCTAAACCATGTTAGTCACATTTAGCCGATGTCGGTCTCTGTGTTTTACACCTTGACCAAGAATAGACCCAATAATCACCCTACTAGTTGACCTAAATAACCCAGAATCAGACCCTGACCAGTCCCAGTACCTTGATAGACACCTCACCTCTCAGATCCAACTATAGCCTAGCTTGTTCTGATTGGATTTGCTTATTATACTTGAATGAGATACCTAAATCATATCAACTACAATAGGAATTTGTTTATTTCTCACATTAACTTGTTTTAAATAGTGGATTGAAAACCATCTAGGAAGTATCACACTTCTTGGAACTAGCATACACTAGGAAGTCCACTGTCATATATCATTTAACTATCTTTTTGTGGTCTTGTTTTCTATTACAGGTAGTTCCTCCTAGCCAAAAGGAAGCTCTCACAAACTTGTGGATCAAGAAGTCAGAACATGTGCAACAACCATCAACCAACCAACATTTAATAGGTATTCCTCCTTGGCCCTTACCCTTATCTATTTTGTCATTTTGAAAAGGTAAAGAAAATGGTGAAACATTTTGGCACACTGGTGGGACCCATAAGGGGTTCTATTGCATTTTTTCATTCCTAGGTAAAAGTTGTGTGTTTGTTTCCCTCCCAAAAATCTTACACATTAATATTCTTCCTTGGTAATCTTTTCTTCTTTCTAATTGCTCTAAAGGATACATTTTCTTTTGGTGCATCTAAAAAGAACCATTCTTCTTGCTTTTTGCATTTAGTGAAAGAGCATACCCTCTCCTATTCACCATTTGTGTCATCGAACATAATCTTTTGATTTGGGTTTAAACACTTGCATTGCATTCTAATTTGTTGCATTATTAGCTCACATTAAAACTCAGGGCAACCTATATGCTGGAAGTCATGCCCAGTTGATGGTTGACACAAAGAATCGTAGAAAGCACATTTCTCTCTCTCTCTTCTCTGTCTTACTAAACTTGCACAAAATCAAAATATACACATCTTTCTTAAACAACATCTTACCTAGGAACATCTGTCATTCGTGATCACACAATCCAATTGGTAGGTACTCCCAGCTCGTTGCATTTGTTGAGACATCATCTCAGAAGATGGCCTGCCCCCGCCATAACATACCTGAAACCTCTCCTTTTAGATATCCTTCTTTGTAGGACGCCTTCCTAACCAAAAATTCTGTTCTAAATACACACAGTCAGTCCTAAATATCATAAGCTAAATAAACATAAGAAAATCACTTTGTTAGGATCATGTTTTTTCTTAGCGTTCTTCTTGGTTTATGTTTTGAGGTGTGAGACTACGACTCTCCATTTTTCTTCTTCCTTGCACACCCCACCATCGTAGTTGGAGTATTATGACTTTGTCTGAGTGTGTCAGGGCCCTATATTCTCATTCTTAGGTTTCGAGTTTGATTCTTCACTTAAATTAATTCACAAAACCAATTTTCTTCATTTATTTCTAATTTTACAGCCACCAACATCGGTCCAACGACCGTCACCGTTCACATTTGACCGTCATCGGTTAAACCCTAATCGGTTTCAGCTTTTGGCTTTCTAGTTACTTTACCTATAATATCTTTCATCACTACTTTTGTTTTTCTTCTGGCCCTCAGGGCATCATCGTATTTCTCTCCTATTGATACTTACTGTCATACATAGTTTCACCAGTACAAATCCAACATTCCTACTTCATTCTTTGAGATAGGTTTTCTTCCACAGTAACCGGTATCAGTCTCAACAACCATCATCGGTTTCCCTCAACCGTCAATGGTCAACCTGTCTGTCATCGGTTTTTCCTCAACTATCATCGGTCAGCCTAACCATCATCAGTTGCTTGTGTTTGATTTTCAAAATATAGACATTGACCAGATTCACCTCCTAGACCCCATTATTCTTTGTTTCTATTATTTTCTATGTCATCTACAAATACAAACTTACTAGGTCAACACTTGTTCACATGGTGCTGACTCACCACCAAACTAACGCCCTCATATTCCACACTAGTTGTCAACCACTCCCACCTAGTCCTTCACCGCCTTCCATCCTGTCACCCATGGATCCAACCTTACCTACTACCATTGCTGCAGGTGATGAAGAGTTTACACGACTCCTTGATTAGAATCCCGTGGCCTTACAGTTCTACCTTTCCCACTCTTCCACTCGAGACTCCTCTGGTTAGTTGATATATGACATGCCTATATCAATCCCTCCTTCCCTTATTCCTATTGCTGCATCAGCCCCTAATAATGCAACATTACCCTCACCTACTTCACCCTCAGTAGTTTCGTAGCTAGGACACATCGACACTCAAATCTTCCTCCGTAATTTTTATTTCATTAATGTATGTATTAGGAATAGGATGTTGTTAAGTATAATTAGTAGTAGCGTCGATAGAAGATAACGGTGCCGTCGATGACAGGTGCCACCAATAATGTGGAGTATGGTAATAGTCAAAGTACAATAGGAATGTTGTAAAAAGTAAATATTTGTCATAAGTGGTCCAGTAATGTTAAAATGTCAAAGTTTGGGTAATTAAGAAGTAGGGTCTACATGATTAGGAATTAGAAATATTATATTGGTAATAAGGACAAGCAAGTGAGGTCATAAATATTTTGTGTATTTTATTTGTAAAAAGTCTAAAAATGTGGAACCCATGTAAAATGATAAGGTTTATCTTATCTTAAAAGATAAGCTTACATGTACAGATAAGAGTTAAGGTATGGAATATGATTCGTCAGAGTGGATTTCTTATCCTATCTTAGAGATAAGATGGATAAGCTTGGAAGTTCTATAAATAGAGAGGCCACCCCCCTCATTTAGCATAGAAGGAAGTAGTGAGAAATATTGTATGAAGTGTGTAAAGGAAGCCATCGATTAAAGGTGTGGTGAAGAAGCCATTAAGAGGTGTAATTGTAGAGTTTGTCCCATAGTATTGGTGGAAGGCAAGTGAAGTCAATGACACTTGAAGTACCTCATGGGTGAGATTGTAACAATTTCATGTTAATATTATAATTTACTTTGATATTTCAGATTTGTCACCATTCCTTCTTATCATAGTCGATGGTATTCTTGTGTTATGTTTGTTGTTTTGTTTCCGCAGATTACATCCACCAAACTAAAGGTCATGTGCATTAGTAAATAATCATAGCATGAGGAGTTCCTAGGTGAAGAATTCTCATAGTGCTTTGGATTGGTGATGACATTTTGGTTCCATTGCTTGGGACCATTCCTCGTTGGTGGATTTTCCGGAGAGATATTCCCACTTAGTCAAAAATCAATTAGAGGGTAACCTTGTTTTTCACTGCATAGTAGCTTACCATGGTAAATTCATTTTTTCCATGAATAGTAGTTACTATGGTAAATTCATTTTTGCTTGGGAATAGTAATTACCACAATAAAGTCACTTTTTACCACTGAATAGTATTTACCGCAATAAATTCACTTTTTACTTGTGAATAGTGTTTATCACAAGAAAGTTAGTTTTTACCTTGATAAGTCAAGTTTTACCATAGTTTACCGTGGTCATTTCTATTTACTATTATAGTGATTTCAATTATTTATGCACATAAGTCTTGTTGATTGTACTTGTGGGTTGGTATTTCACTGTGGTTACTTTTGAAAATGGGGAAGATTCTGTTTTTTCAGCCCAATCTAATGAAGATGCTTCCTCTTTCATTCAAGAGTTTAAACGATCTTGTATTTGTAATGGCCTTATAAGAAGGAAACAATGGACTGAATTTTTTCCTACCTTTTTGGATGGTTCAGCCCTTAGGTGGTTTGAAACACTAGGTGATAATGTGAAAAACTCATGGGATTTATTAACTGAAAGTTTTCTTGAAGAATTTGGTGAACAACAGAGATATGCAGATCTCATGATCGATATCACAAAGCTATCCCAAGGAGAGAAGGAGAAGATAAGGGATTATCATGCTTGTGTTCTAGAGCTAAGGAGGAAGCTCAATGCCCAGATCCGGAAGGAAGGATTAGCGGATGGGTTGATGAATGGCGTGGATAATCTCCTATGTAAGCACTTCATTCTTGGGATGAAGCCAGAGATCAGACAACGAGTGAAGTATGACCGCCCAACGACCATTGAACAAGCAAAGGAGATTGCAAGAAGGCAAGAAGAGAGCATGGAAGAGGAGCCTAAAGAAATTGTTGCTAAAGTAGAGCCTACACCAGCCCCTTTGGTCCAGAATCCACAACCACTCTCGGTGAGCACAAATATTTCTCCTAGTACATCTACTGAGTATGAAGATCTGCTTAGGAAGATGGGCTAGTTAACTATTAATCTTCTTCAAGGAAAGGAATTTAGTTCTCAGGGAGGAGATAGAGGTCTAAAAATAAATATTTCTGAAGTTGTATGTTATGGTTGTTATAAAAAGGGTCATTATAAGTATAATTGTCCAGATAGAGCTTCTACATCTGGTAAAGGAGATAATGATAAAGGAAAAGCACCTGTGAATTCTTTTGATGTAGTAGATAAGAGCAGAAATAATGAAGTAGATGTGTTTGTAACAAAAAGAAAGAAAGAAAAAGATAATCAAGATGGAAATGATCCTAAGAAAGATGAAAGGAGAAACTAGTAAGAAACATAGGAGAAGAAAGTTGGGTGTGCAGGATTTTCTGATTTCACAGGGCAAGGACCATACTCCATCTTGGAAGATCTTGGTCCAAAAGGCTGCAAATATTACATATGGTCAACTCTTGGCTATGTCTTCGAGAAAGAGGTGGGAGCTGCGAAGTGGACTCAATGCTTGACGAAGAAAGGAGGTTGATGTCCCTGTTTTGGAGGTAGAGGCGGATCCCTATGCTCCACAAGCTGAGGTATTATGTAATGGTATTTCAATTCATGATGTCTTAGTTGATGGAGGTGCTACAGTTAATGTAATGACCGAGTCTATAATGAATATGTTGGGTTTAAAAATTGATCGCCCTTCAACACTTATGTTAAGGTCATTAAATAAAGGAAAAACTAAACCGAAGGTGTAGTTTCAAATGTGGCAATATCTTATGAGTGTTGTATGTGTGGTAGACATTTAGGTGATGAAAAATGGTACTTGCACTACCAATGTTCTTGGGAAGACCATGGCTAAGGAGAGTTCATGCAAGAAACTACTTGGAATGAAGGCTTCATGACACTTGGATGTGGTAGAGAGGGTGAAAATAAACGTGATCCTTGGCATCATAAGGCGTAACACCGTCGATTCAAGTGATGAAACTGATGATTGGACATCCTCTCGATTACTCTAGTACCGGTGAAGTGGACACCTAAGATGAAGAAAGTGAGGTGGATGTTTCAGTCATGGATATCCTTCCAAATCACACCAACTCATGACCCCATAAAATTATCTCAAGAAGAAGTTGATGATCGTCTCTAACAAATAAAGATATGTAATGCTTTGTGATGGAGAGTGAGAAGGAATCCTACCTCCGGCTCTTTTGAAGGTACATACACATATTCACTTTTGATTACAAGGAACTCCGTCAATTAAGTTGGGTAGAACATTCTATTGAGTGGTAGATGGTGCTAAGCCCATAAATCAAATGCCATATAGAATGAATACTAATTTTTCCAAGACTATAAAAGAAGAAATAGATAAGTTGCTTGATGCAGATTCATATTTTCTGTGGAGAATTCGAATGGGTTTCTCCCATTGTGATCTCAATAAAAAGAATGGGAAGCTACGCATTTGTGTTGATTACGGGAGCTCAATAAGGCAACAAAAAGGAACATTACCCTCTTCCATTTTTAGATCACATCTTGGATGAAGTAGATGGCCGGGAGTGCTATAGTTTCTTTGATGGATATAGCGGCTACAACCGAGTTCATATAGCGAGAGAAAGATCAGTGAAGACCACATTCACCACTCCTTGGGAACGTTTGCTTATAGAGTTATGCCTTTTGGGTTGTGTAATGCTCCAACAACATTCCAAATTTGATGAATAGGGTGTTCGAACCCTACATTGGGACCTTCATCCGAGTATTTCTAGATGATTTTGCATCTATGGAGCAAGTTGGACCACCTGCACCAAATGGAGACATCATTTCAAAGGTTAGATGAAGCACAAGCCTCACTAAACCCTACAAAGTGTGTCTTTGGATGTTCTAAAGGCATTTTGTTAGGGCATGTTGTATCCAGAGATGGTATTGGTACTGATCCTGATAAAGTTTCAAAAATCAAAGAGTTACCATTTCCTATGAATAGAAGTAAGTTGAGATCATTTTTAGGCCATGTGGGTTACTATAGAAGGTTCATCAAGAATTTCTCAAAGATTGCACAGCCACTAACCTAGTTCTTGAAGAAGGATGTTACTTATGAACCAGGAAATAAGGTGCATGAAGCTTTTGGACAACTGAAGGAAGCCCTGGTGTCTTCACCTGTTTTGAAGAATCTAAATTGGAGCAAGCCATTCATCGTGTGTACACGATGCCTCAGATGTAGCACTAGGAAGTACTTTGAGCCAAAAGGATGAAAATGGGAATGAACATCCAATTTACTTTGAGAGCAGACAAATGAGCAGTGTTGAGGTAAATTATATTGTAACTGAAAAAGAGGCTTTGGCTATCATTTTTGCTGTAAAGTTTAGAAATTACTTGCTAGGGCAAAAATTTCTAGTTGTAACAGATCATCAGGCTTTAAAATATATTGTAAATAAGCCTAACCCATCGGGAGGATAACAAGATGGATAATTTTTCTACAAGAATTTTAATTTGATATTATAGTTAGGCCAGAAAGAAGCATGTCAATGTAGATGCACTCTCTCGAGCCTATGATGGTTTAGGATCATCTTGTGATGATGATGATTTCCCGATGCAATTTTATCCTTGACACAATCCCTAGTGAATACATAGATATTTGGAATTATCTGAATGAATTCAAGTTTTCGATGGTGCCAATGCAAAGACTAAGAGAAAGATTACTCAAGCCGATCGTCCATATTCTATTCCGCATGGAGTATTGTTTCGAATAGGACACGATGGATAGTACAAGAGGGCGATTGGACGTGATCAAGGGAAGGAACTAGAAGAATTCCAAAATGGTACATGTGGAGGGCACTTCTCTGACAACTTAAGGCAAGAAGGATCTTGGATGCGAGGGTATCACCGCCCACTCTTTTTAAAGATTGTTATAATTATTGTAAGACATGTGATATTTGTCAAACACATGGTAACCGTAAGACTTCATCAGCTCCAATATGCCCTATTCTTCCACTTGGTCCCTTTGAAAAGTGGGAATAGACATTGTAGAGTCCACTTCCAACTACCTCACACCAAAATAAGTATATTGTAGTTGCCACAAATTATTTAACCAAGTGGGTTGAAGCTAGGCCATTGAAAAAAGCTTCCATGGATGAGGTGGCAAGGTTTATATATGAACGCATTGTCACCAGATTTGGTTCTCCATTAGAAATTGTAACAGATCAAGGAAGCCACTTCATTAATGAGGTAGTAGAAGCCCTAGTCAATAAATTTTCTATTAAGCACAGGAAGGCAACAACATACAATCCAAACACAAATGGGCCAGTGGAGCGAACAAATTTTGTGTTGTGTCAAATTCTAGCAAAAGATGCAGCCTTGCAGGTACATAAGTGGGATAAAAGGATTCATGCAACATTGTGGGCATATAGGGAAACATCAAATTCAACAACAGGATACTCCCCATTTCAGTTGGCCTATGACATTGATCCAGTTCTTCCTATTGAGTTTGATATTCCCACTGTGAGAGTTATGAAAAATGAAAGGATGGATGAAAGTGATTCAGTAAAAGAAAGGTTGGTACATCTTCATTTGCTAGAGGAAATGAGGGAAATAGCAAAGGATACAAGCCATAAGAAGAAAATGAAGCAGAAGGAATACTTTGATCAAAAGATCCGTTGGTCTCCATTTCATGTGAATGACTTGGTTCTAGTATATGATTCCAGATACAAAAAAAGAAGACAGAGAAAATTTCTTCCAAAATGGATGGGGCCCTACAAAATAGCAGCTGTGCATGAAAATGGTACGTACCGACTGGAGGAATTGGATGGCACTCCCATTACGAAATGGGTCAACCACGACAAGTTGAAGATTTTCCAAGCACCAGAATAGTCTACTCCGAGGACGGAGTAGAAGCTAGGAAGGGGGAAGATGTCGACACTAAAATTTTCCTCCGTAATTTCTATTTCATTAATGTATGTATTAGGAATAGGATGTTGTTAAGTATAATTAGTAGTAGCGTCTGATAGAAGATAACGGTGCCGTCAGTATGGTGCATGAATAATGTGGAGTACGGTAGCGATCAAAGTACAATAGGAATGTTGTAAAAGTAAATATTTGTCGTAAATGTTCCGTAATGTTAAAATGTCAAAGTTTGGGTAATTAGAGAAGTAGGGTCTACATGATTAGGAATTAGAAATATTAGATTGGTAATAAGGACAAGGAGTGAGGTCATAAATATTTTGTGTATTTTATTTGTAAAAATTCTAAAATGTGGAACCCATGTAAAATGATAAGGTTTATCTTATCTTAAAAGATAAGCTTACATGTACGAGATAAGAGTTAAGGTATGGAATATGATTCGTCGAGTGGATTTCTTATCCTATCTTAGAGATAAGATGGATAAGCTTGGAATTTCTATAAATAGAGGCCACCCCCTCATTTAGCATAGAAGGAAGTAGTGAGAAATATTGTATGAAGTGTGTAAAGGAAGCCATCGAGTTAAAGGTGTGTTGAAGAATCCATTCGGAGGTGTAATTGTAGAGTTTCTCCCATAGTATTGGTGGAAGGCAAGTGAATTCAATGACACTTGAAGTACCTCATGGGTGAGATTGTAACAATTTCATGTTAATATTATAATTTACTTTGATATTTTAGATTTGTCACCATTCCTTCTTATCATAGTCGATGGTATTCTTATGTTATGTTTGTTGTTTTGTTTCAGATTACATCCACCAAACTAAAGGTGTGCATTAGTAAATAATCATAGCACGAGGAGTTCCCGGTGAATAATTCTCATAGTGTTGGATTGGTGATGACAGCTCTCAAAATACCCACTCTTTGGGTTCATTTTATTTTGAAATATATCTTTCCTTGGTACATTCTATGTTTCCTATCCATGGACGTGTTTTCTTGAGCTGTAACATTTCTCTCTTGCTATGAAGTGCATTGAGTTGTGGTTTTGTCTATACTTATACTCTATACCATCATTAAAGATAGAAGAGACCTCTGTTTCTATGGCTTTCATTGATTGGTAGAGAACTCTATTCCTACACATTTACTTTTTTTCTCCTGGCTCACCATATTATGGCATGTGCTCTTCCTAAACTCAATGCTTCATATTTTGTGTTTGAGGTGTTCCCTCTTATTATGAATGTGTATTTGAAATTATTTCCTCTTAATTTTTTAATACCCATTTACGGGTTCACAACTTTTAATTCAAATATGGCACTGCATATTCTATTTCTACTTCCTCTGTGTTTGTGCTTTGAGTGGCTTCTCCTATTTTAAGTCACCCGAAGAGGCTCAAAGATTGAAAGTAAATGGAGTCTTCTGAATTTTTCTTCCCTATCCTTCAAGCTAGCTCATATTTTGTTTTAGATTAAGAGATTTAAGATTTATATGAATGTCATTGATGTTTTCTAAGCCAACCTTTTAAACTCGTGCTTTCATGGCTGAGTGCTAAGTTTTAGAAAAATGATTCGAGGGTTTTAGAGGATTGGCTTTGCTAGGGTACCTTAGACTTGTGTATTTCTTGCCATGAGAAAAAGCCTTGAAACTCTACCTGTCTTATTGGTGATTTGAGATGATTTGGTCATAATTTGGCTCTATCCTTTTTTTTTGTTGATGACCATGCTTCATTCTAACTTTTCATGCATGAAAACCCAATTTGTATTGTAATTTTCACTATTTACTTGTGTACATATACATGAAAGCAAGCGAGTTTGTTTATCCATCTTGTTTAACACCAAGATTTGAAATATTTCTAAAAATTTGAACTCAACTTGTTTACTACTTGCAATAAGTAATATTGTATACCAAATATTCTTCGTAAATCATCCTTAAGCCTATGTTATTGGTAGAAACATATATGGAAATTTGTAATATAGGCTCATGATTTGGTCATGTAAATCAAGAAAATCTGAAACTCCAAACACATTCCATTTATGCATATTGTTTGTGAACTCTGTAATATACTTGAGTGATGAATCTTGGAAGCATTTTCACAAATTTGTATCACTTTTCATGCTGCAGATCTGTATAGTTGTGTGCTTCAATCTAAATGGTTCCTTGAGTTATAATATGTTGATATTTCCTCATGCTTGTTATGAAGGATTTTGTACTCTTTCTATAGCTAGTAATTTCTGATTGGCACTTCTGAATGCTGAAGTGGTGATTTTCTGAGATCTTGAAATTGTTCTTGATGATTTCTTGTGTTGTTAATAGCTGTACCTACACATTCAATTATGTACCTTTCTCTTCAGTTCACCTTTTGGATTGATCCTTTGTAACTTATAGTTATATTCTTTAGAAGTGATGTAGCACCTTGATTTGTTTCTGTACTCCTCATACATCCTGTAGCAGCTCCAAAAACTTGTTTTATGAACAGGAACATGTTACCCTTTGAAAACCTTACTCTGCAAACTAGTTCAGTGCTGTTATATTAAAAGAAGAGTTTATTTTTGTTTCTGTTCTGTAACTATGATTTTGTATTTACCTTCTAATTTACAAAACTCTATCTTTATTTCTTCACTTCTTTTGTAACCTTTTCATGACTGTCTAAGTCATTGATGTTTGATGAATTTGTCTAAGTACTGAGTTGGTTGCATTGTGTATTATATCTTTTCATCATGAATCACCCTCTGGGTCCTTAGTTGTACTGTAAATGAAGTTGTTCTTTATCATGAAGTAACTTGTATTTATCTGAATCTGAGATTTGACTATACAATGTATCATCTCCTTTCTTACATACTCTTTGATTAGTAAAAATTTCAAGTATGAATTAGTTGGCAAATAACATGATGGAAAGATGTAAAATGTCCATTTTACATGGCGAAGCCCTGTCAAAATTTTCTTAGATTCCCTTTTCCATTATGTTTCAAATTTCTCTGATTTTGTCTCATTTCATTTGTTAGAATCATGTGATAAACTTTGCATTTCTTTTTTTCCAAGGATTAATACAGGCACATCTTTATGTATTTCAGCCTTTAGTCTAAACTGAAATAAATGTACTTTTCTTATTCAAGTTACAAAATGTAATACTCTTGATATATAAACACAATAGTTAGTGTTTATTTCCTTCTTCATACTTTTACCTGCACATTTAGATAAACTAGCTAGAAAACATTTAGGATTTTTGTCCTCTCTTCTGTTCCATAGTTTTTTCTTTTATCTTTGCTCTCTGAAATGATTGTGAGAATCATATGTACTGATGTAGAATATTGTTGCTTGTTTGCTATGCATTTATCTTTTATGTAATCATACCTCATGATATCAGGAGATTCATTTGCATGAAGATAGACAATACAAGAACATGATTTAATCTTGAGCTCATGACTGAAAGTCTCTTTTCATGTTGCTTTTAAGGTACAATGCAATATTGAATGGCAAGGATGAAGATGGAGCAAAATTTGGAGTGGAGATGGAGCAGCAAGACAAAAGAAATAAGGAAATGATGGATTCCTTCATCTTCTTTTACTTTTATTTTCATGCACATGTACCTTCTATTTCAATAGTTATGATGTTTACTTTAGTTACATCCCACAGATTGTGTGGGAAACATTTGAAATTCCTTATGAATAAAACATTGAATTGTGAAACTGAGTTGTGTACTTCCTTCGCATTTCAACTTTTTATATGGATTGTATAATGAATTAAACAACTCAATAACATAATTGAATGCATTTAATCATGAAGGAAATAATTTTAAAATACATGTAACCTTAGTAATGAAATTTGATATTGTTGTAATCTGTAACTATGATTGTTATTCTAAAACTTAATACTTCATCTATTTTGTATTTTCAGTCTTCATCAAGATTACACATCTTTCCTTTGGGGCCTTTGTTTTCTTTTGCTGATGAAAAACATGAAATTGCAGACTATGTGATATGTTACGTTTTGTAACAACACACATAGCTGCAAATTACAAGTAGTCATTAATTAATCCAACAGAATAAATATTAAACTGAAAGAATCTCCCCTATCTTAGGTTCACTTCACCAATGCCATCCATCGTAACAAAGTTTCGAGTTACCCATTTTTGCACGAGTGCAAAAATTGTCAACAGGTTTGAAAGATATGTTCAAAAATGACCATGAATTTAGGCAAAAAAAAAAGATCAAGAGGATCAAAGACCCAAAGGATTGTCCTAGAAATGAGTTTATAAGATGGATAAACACAAGGAACAATCATGCAAGTTCAAAACACAAAGCCAATTTAATGACCAAAGAATAATGAATGATAAAGAATCAATGGATATAAGTGATTGTCCTAAATGAATGAGTCACAAATGAAAAACAAGGCATAATCACAAAATGTTTTTTCTAGGACCAATCAATCAAATGAGATACTTCCTATGTTTGTTTCAAAATGATAGTTGACATTTTAAGATGATCAACAAAATGTCACCACTTATGTCAAGTTCAAATAAATGAACAAGGCGTAAGTAACAACAAGGATTTGATATATTTCCCAAACAAAGTATACTAAGAGTGAGCTTGAATCTAATCAAGACATATATCCTAAAAAGTGGAAGTTACAACTATGAACAATGCAACAATACTAATAAGATCTATTAACTAAAATTTTAAGGAAAAGTAAGGTATTGATATCAAAATGATATTGATACGACGCGCATAAAGGTAACCAAAACTCTCTTCAAAATTGAGGTAATGTTTGAGAGAAAAATAATGCCAAAGTATGCCAAGGAAATGTCACAATGTGAGTAGCGTAACGTCGCAATCTAGAAACTTATGCCAAGTTTACAAAAAATAATACGTAAGTATCAAAATTGAAACAATAAGATACAAAGCAAGATAACAATTCAAAGGAGAAACAAGTGATGAAACAAGCCTAACTACAATTGATGATCTTGACTTGGGTATCAAGATAAAAAAGGATACCAATGATATGAAAATGTGTCCACACACTTTAGATGTTTAACAACCCAACCACAAACATGGATGGGTGTAAATAGACACAAAAGTAGAAAAAACAATCAATTGATAATGCAAAGGTAGTCACTCTTATTTTGATCAACAAAGTTTTGAAAGAAAGTGAAGGAAGTAGATCAAGTGGGGGTGAAAAATGTTGGCCTCACTTCGGCAGAGTTTTGCCTCACCTTAGGGTGAGTGAAAAACTAAGCCAAAGTAACGCTTCACATGTTTCGTAATGAATAATGGCTCTCAACTCAAATTGGTTTTGAAATGGTCAAAGTTGGCTCCTGGTCAAAGATAGCTTCCTAGGAGGTTCACTCAACTAGGTGTCATAAGTCATCTAAGAGCAAGCTCGATTTACCAAGAAAAGTCACACTGAATAATTCTTGGAGTATCTCGGCTTTACTTTACCCCCTTCAAGAAGAGTGGGCAATAAATGCATCCATCGTGTACTCTCACTGGGGTCGCGATACAGATGACTTATGAAGCTAAATCTCACAAATGGTAATACTAGTTAAGTAGGTTGTGTGGAGAACTTCTCGTTTTGTCCACAAGGTTCCCTCTTGTGTGGACTACTTTGGGGTTCCTAGGACCACCCCCATTGTTGTAGCTTAAGTCTTATGCCAAAGGGGTTATGTCCTAGTTTTAAGCGGAGAGAGGCGTACCCTTATTTGAACCTGCAATTACTATGTGATGATTGTGGTGTGTTTTTTATCTTGTTTGAATGGATGTGGTTTTCTTGAACACCTTTTGGAAACCTGCATGGAAATTGTATTAGTAGTTTAATTTTGTTTGAACTCCACCTTTCTTTGACAAGTGTTTTTGGTTCTGCACAACGGATTAGTAATTTTCCATGAAAAGAATAAACACCATTTTTGATTCTTAAGATCATCATAAGACGCAAGAGAAGAGAATATGCAACACAAAATCCAAGAAATCAACAAATGGAAACACTTAATTCAAACACAAAATATGTTCATCTTTGCTCAATTAAGACATTCTACTAGGGTTCATTTTAAGAAGACCCCTCTGAAAAATTACTTTCGAATCATTGGCAAATTTTTGAAAAATGTTTCGTGGTGAAGGCAATTTCACCGAGCATTGTTCCCTTAGTTTTTCGCATTTTTGGCCGAGCATGTTAGAATGGGGTTAGATGGGCGTGTTGGATGGGTGGGTTGGATGGGGGGGTTGGACGGGGTGGGTTTGACATGTGAGTTGGGTGGCTGGGTTGGACGGGAAGGGATAGATGGGAAATGGTTGGTCGGGTGGGTTAGACGTGTGAGGTGTTAGAAGGACAAGGGTTAGACGTGGTGGGTTGGGCGGATGAGGGTTGGTCGGCTAAGGGTTGGACGAACGAGGGTTTGGACGAAGTGGGTTAAGTGATGTTACCAATGTATTTAATGTTCATTAATGATACCCCTGGGCTCTATAAATACCGTTTCAAGGTTCATTTTTTCACTTTTATCCGTAAATTTCAAGTGCTCTGAGCTCTCTAATTTTACACCCAAATTTCACTTCTCCCTAATTTCAGCAATGACCAGTACCACATCTATTCCTACACTGAAATTTCAATACAAAAACCTCATGTGCCCACATATTTTAGCTCTACTAAAAAAATACGCTCTAAGGGATTGGCTGGAAAAATTAGAACTTTCCAGGCTTGTGAACATGCCCCAATTTGACACTAATACATCAGTCCTTTATTACCTACTCACATCTTACAATGACAATGATGGAAAATTTTACGTTCTTGTTGCGCATCCAAACATCTTCAAATTTATTTTTCTATTGAACCTGAGGACATGCATCGGCTAACAGGTTTACCTTTCGAAAATAAGTCACCTGTTACTACAAAGGCTGTCCTTACAGATAAACAAAATTTTTTTGGAGTCACATTACAATGTATAGGTTGATAGTAAGTTTATTACTTTCAAATGCTTTATTTTTTAACATTACTCGACCACACAAAGGATCCACCGTTTCCTTTATGTAATTGCAGCTCCTATTAATCGTTCAACAAGGGGCCTTCTTCTACAAGGTATTATAAACAAATTCTTCATTGCAGTTGTTTCACTTTTTCAAGCCATGATTGTATTATAGGGTAGATGTGCATACATTCCCTATTGGGTAGTTTAGTATTTATTACGAACACTCGCAAGTCAACAATTCGATTGGTGCAGTTATTTGTCCAACAGAATAAAATCAGATATCTCCCATGCCCGCAAAGCCAATCAAACTGATAAATCGAGGATTGTATTTTCTTGTTGCAATTTTATTCTTGATTTCTATAATGAAGTGTACTACTGAATTGATGCAGCATACAATTCCTACTACAATCAATGATAAGATGATTGGTCTTAGTCTCGAAGAACAATAGGTAACAGTTACTTTTACTGTTTACTTGTTATAACGATTTCAATTTGAATATTTTAAATAAAATAATAATTGTATGATTTTATTTTGTAGAGAAAAATTATAGCTGCAACATCTCATAAGGAGGTAATTGCTAGAGGTAAAGCCCCTCCAGAGTTCTCTGCTGATTTTAACATGGATTCAGCAGAATCAACACCAGTAAGACCTAGTCACAAGTGACCTAGGGGGTCGATATGCACAACACGTTTACCATCACATTTAACTACATGTATGAATATTTAAGTTATCTTTATATATAAATTAAAAATTCAAACAATTACTATATATTATGTATTCTAATATTTCTACTGATCTTTTCTACATGCATTGTATTCAGAAACTACTGAGATGGATGATAAAGATCAAACTCATTATGGGTCTGGATATTAAAATGTCACAATTGTGTCTCCGTCTATGCAAGGTATATTGTACGGTAGTTTGATTTACATGTTGTGTTTCCTTAAAATTTTTTAGCATTTACAAATCCCAACCATTATATTCTAACAATTTGTTATTTTCTTCATGCAGGTAATATGGCTTCAATTCATTTTCCTCTTACAAGGAGGCCACCAATTCCTCCAACACATCAAGTACAACCACAAAGGAGGACTTCAGGAAAGAATATTAGGATTCCTATAGAGTCAGTAGGAACAGTTCATCCTGCTACAACGAAATTTCTGGGCTTGTCACTAGGTGGTGTTTTAAGTGTAATAGCCACACAAATTTTCAACAACATCACCCTTGATGAGGAGTATTTAGGATTGGATAGTGGGGATGCAGCCAAGAGTAACTATTTTGACACCCACAACATGATTCAATCTACTCCGCCTCAACAAAAAAATGTGCATGGAATACATGGAAGTGACTCTCCTCCTCCCCCAAGGGATGCTCCACAAACAGATGATGAAAAACACACTTTATATTAGAAAATATGATATCGAGATAGCATGGGGAAGAATTTCAAGAGGTTGTAATGTCTCGATGTGGATTTGGTGCGGTCTTGGGAGAGGAGAGCAAAAATTCGATAAAATAAATAAATACTAGATACCATAATCATGCTCAAAGGCATTCATTGTTCACTTTCCCTAGAGAGCCAACCAACATGGCGGGATGTTTTACTAAACAAAGCTTAATCGGGATAATTTCATATAGTACGATTACTGATGATGAAATTGTAGACATAATGCTAAACAGGTTGGAAAATCTCAATGTTGAAGCACATGCTTACTACAACAAATGGTCTAAAGACAAGACTATAGAAGTACCACTTTGCTCGTAGATGACCATTCACCATCAAACCTTCAAGATCCCATTGATCTGCTTTCGGCTCTCTTACCCACAAAGTCTAAGGCTAGCCATTTCCCTAGTATCTCAAACACATTTTACGGGGATTGCCACTCGATCCACATTGGCTCCACTTACAATAGTACCATTCTCATGCTTGGCCAATCACCTAGACTATGTCGATAGAGCCTTACTTTGGGGGCATCTTCTACTTCCTATTTCAACACAAATGCAATTATCACTCACTGACACCTCCACTATCTATTCAAAAGTGTTTCAATCGACCAAACCAAACACAACCACAACTATCACAATACATTCCATGACACCACTCATGGCCCAACTCACACCTCTTCCCATAGAACAACATGCATCTACACACAAACCCACACCTATATCATCTACCTTTCCTAAACCTATCACTACCTTAGGGTTCATACCGATAGCTAACCTTACTCACCCACCCATCAAATTAGATTTAGCTACATCTTCCAAAACTAACAACCAAACTTAACTTGGCCCCTAAAAAGAAGATCCAGTATCCTAGATCTCATACCCCAACCTCGTCAACCACACCCTTATCACCTTCACCCCTTCTGTCCATTCTACGACCTCACCCTCGACCCCGGAAAAGAAAACCCCATCCACTAGTAAACCAAGAACGCAACAACCCATTTCCCCATCACAGACCTATAATATACCCAAGCAACCACTCCCACCTATTCCCTCACCCGTTACCTTCTTACCACCCATACCTCCAATACCGTCAATCACTTCTTCACTACCCATGACACTTCCTTCTCTTCCACTCATGCCTCCTTCCCAACCCATACAACCTACCTCCACAAAACCTTGGTTACCCCCATGGGTAACCCTCCATCTTGCACCATCCACTTTCCCTCCACATCTCGTGTGCCCGTATCACCTTTACCCAAGAAGATGCAACCTAAAGCTAAACATCCGCTACCCTCTAATAAGGTAGTTAAACCAACCCACACCTTCTATTGCCAGTTCATCTACCATGCCCCTACCCAAGCAGATACGACCAACACCTAAGACCACACCACACACCAAACTAGTAGCCTAACCTACTTCTCCTCTTCAAAATACTCTTCCTCCATAGTTAGCCGCACCTATACCCAAACCCACATTCACCTCCCATTGTGATCCATTAACAGGATCCTACACCAAAATCCTAACCAACCTCCTCAAAAATTTTGTCATCACATTACCACCTCTTAGAACTTACGACCCACTCAAACCCAAACCGAAAGGGTTTGATGAAAACAAAATTTGTGCCTACCATCGTGTGTCAGGACACGATGTAGAGAACTATAAGGATTTGAAAACTGCTCTTGTCTGATTGTGTCCTCCTGAAGAAAAAATTGACGATGATGATCTTCTTGATGAGGACCCCATTTCACCTTCACCAATTTCCATAGATCTTCCCTCATTACCTACTCAACAACCAAAATATCCACCCCACAACTCTTAGATCCATCCCAAAGATTCGAAATTAACATGGTTCACATAAGAGAGTTGGCCAAACCACCACCCAAATGCCTTGATGCGCCCTACTCATCTCACAAGGGTCGTATCCACCACTAGGGTTTTGTCCCTCTTGCCACTATACCTTCCATGACACACCCTCTTCATCCACCTCCCCTTAGATTAACATGATCAACATTGCCACCCATGCTCAGAAAGACAAGGGCAAGGAGAAAGCAACTGGCCCATCAACCAACCCTGTACCCAATATACCATCTGCACCCACACCTAAAGTCATCATTTGTGGTCCTGCATATCCCATTTCTGACGGAGTCACACATCACACAATGGTAAAACAACTACACCAATCCCCCTTAAAAAATATCTTTATATGACCTTGTCCAGACCTCGGAGTCACATCGTCAAGCCCTCATGGAGGTCCTTTAATCTATTGAAGTCTTACCAAATGACCCCACACCCGTAGCCTCCATCATTACCCCTCACCACGTAGCCTCTCTCACTAGGTCTTCGCCTTCCTCTACACCTTCACCCACTCACCAAGTGGCCACCCTCAACTTTGCAGATGAAGAGATCACTCCTTCTAGTCTAATGACCCCGAACCCACTCTTTTCATCTCTATCTTTATCGATAATATACACATACGACACGTTATGATCGATGGTGGTGCTAGCATTAATATCATCTCCTCCCATGCATATAACCAAATGCAAATACCTACCAATTGCATGCACAGTAACCCCATTATGTTGCATTCCTTTAATGACACCATGACCTCTACACTAGGTACCATTGTTCTCCATGTTCACATAGTTCCCCGCACCATCCCGGAACTTTTCTATGTCCTAGAAGGGGAGTTCTAGTATAACTTGCTACTTGGCTGACCTTGGATCCATGCTATGGGTTATGTCCCTTTGACATTACATCAATGCCTCAAATTTGAACATGAGGGACATAATTACACCATCCCTGCCGACCCCTCACCTTTCAAGACTTGTAACATGTTGTATCGACCCAATGATGTGCCTGTAATGGTCAAGGCATCTACCACCAAAACCACTTTACCTCCACCCACGAGCCCATCCACCAAAATTGCGATTACTTATGTTGTATCTAACCTCACTATTCCTACTGCAGCTATGTAGCCTCTACCGCTAGCACCCCTATTTCCCCTTCATCTAGCGAGCCATCTATACCCGCTACCCACATACCAACTACTGATCCCTTAGAAGGTGTTTTTCAATGCCTCACTCTAGGGGAATACCACCTATACAATATCAATACCTTCCTCACCCCACAAGAGTACGGAATCTGCATCAACACCCCAATTATGACATTCGCATTAGTGGCATTTTCCCTTATGGCCCTCCCCACCTTCGCACCAATATAACGTATGGGGGACTTGATATGGCCACCTATAAACCCGAACCTCCATCCCAAACCCAACCATTTTCCTCCGACCTACACTCCCTCACTAACCGTCATTTCACTTACAATTTCCTCCACCGGTGCGCATGGAAATGATTTGGCTTTGGTTTTTATGAAAAAGGCCGCAACACTGTCATCTCCTATACCTCTCGTAAACACAATGACCGTAGTGGCATTGGTTTTGACATTCCATCTTCTATGAAGGTTCACATCGACCTTATCCAGGACAAGAAATCTTCCCCCTCTCATTCATCCACATTACCATCCTCACCTACAGAGTCCATAGATCCTGAATCTATACCTCCTAACTTTTTTTTCTTCGTAAACACCATTTCCCTGGATCGTTGACCTATCAACCCGATGAGGAGGCTCCCTCTTCTCTCCCATTCCTATATCCTGACATGATCGATGACGATATGCCTTTAATTAACGTTGTTCAATGTCAGGATGATGAGTCCATCCTCACCTACCTTGGTGCAAAGGACTCTTATATTCACTAGTCGTTACCCTCTGAGACACAAACCATGTTGAATGAACTGACCATAAAAATCAACATTAATACTCATGGATGACCCACACATTCTAAATATCGGCCAATCCTTAGACGCTACTGAAACAGAATGCTTCACCTCTTTCCTTCGGGACCATAGTGACGCATTTGCTTGGTCCTATGTTGATATGCATGGTATCAATCCTAAAATCATGGTTCACAATATCGTAACCATTCTTGATGCCAAACCTATCAAACAAAAGCTATGGAAAATGCATCCTCGCATTGCTCTTCTAGTCAAAGAAGAGCTTCAATGCCTTCTCTCGATTTCCTTCATTCTACCCATTGATTATCCCCAATGGATTTATAACATCGTTCCTATCACAAAAGTGACAGGGGGACTCCACATTTGCACAAATTTCTCGTGACCTCAACCTTGCCTATCCCAAAGATGACTTCCCACTACTAGGAATTGAACAACTAGTTGATCTCACTGCTGGCCATGAAATGTTATTGCTCATGGACGGTTTCTCAGGCTACAATCAAATATTACTAGCTCCCGAGGATCAACACAAGACTACCTTCATCACCCCCTATGGGACTTTCTATTATCGAGTCATGCCCTTTGGTCTCAAAAACGTTGGTGCTACATATCAACGGGTAATGACTTACATCTTCCATAACATCATACATCGAATATTAGAGGATTACATAGATGATCTAATTTCTAAATTCAAGCATCGAACCGAACACCTACCCGTTCTTAAAGTCATCTTTGACCGCCTCATCAAATATTATGTTTGTCTTCAACCAATAAAATGCATCTTTGTGGTACTTTCTCGGGAAACTTAGGTTTCATCATTTCTTTGCGTGGCATAGAAGTTGTTTCAGCTAAAGTCAGGGCTATCCTTGAAATTCCGCCACCCAATAATCTTTGTCAACTTCACAGCTTACAAGGAAAATTGCAATCAATTTATCATTTTATTTCCCAACTTTCTGACCATTGTCAACCATTCCATCATATTCTCAAGAAAGATGTTTCATTCAAATGGGATGATGACTGCCATAAAACCTTCAAAGCCTTGAAATGATACCTACTTCAACCACTAGTTCTCATTCCTCCAAAGGATGACCAGCCCTTCTACTTATATATTTCCGCCATTGACCATTCTCTAGGTGTCATTCTCGCTCATTGTGATGACCAACACCGAGAGAAATCGGTTCATTACATAAGTTGTACCCTTCTTGAATACGAAACTAGATATACCCACGCCAATTTTTTTTGCCTAGCCTTAGTTTTTCATCACCACCAAACTTCATCATTACCTACTCAACCACAAAACCTTCATCATTACTAATATCAACCCATTACACTACATGTATGCCAAACCTTATCAAAATCAATGTGCCGCATGCTGGCTTATGATTTTGGCCAACCTCGACATTGAATTCATCCATCAAAATTCCATCAAAGGCCAAACTATCACCGAGTAATTGGTCGACGCACCCATTTCTAGGGATCAACCCTCTAACTTTGACTTTCCAGATGAGTCTATTGCTACCCTTCCCTAGACGAACTCGCTTACCAAATGACACTCTTCTTCGATGGCTCTAAGTGTCAACGTGGAGGTGGGGCTGGTGTTATCCTCATTCTACTTGATGGTGAACCTATGCCCTTGTCTTTCAAACTTGATTTTGATTGTACAAAAAATATTGCTGAATACGAAGCACTCTCATTGGGTCTCCAGGCTGCTTATGCCTTAGATGTGAAGTCAATCAACATCTTTGGTGATTCTCAATTATTCATAAACCAAGTCAACAGTATATACTAGTGTTGTAATGAGATGCTTCAAAATTATAAGCAAAATGTGGACATACTTTTGACCACCTTTGACCATTATGCCCTTCAAACCACCCCACATTCTACCAATAAATTTACAGATACCATGGCCTGTTTGGCTTCTCAGATACCCTTGCTTCACCGACTCTAAAATCTTTGTCACCATACAAAGACTACAATCACCCTCTTATTTTCCTCATGAAGTCTACTCTATCAGAACCGCAACTCCTGACCCAAGTGACCTTTGGTATAAGCAATATATAGACTATCTTTCCCTTTCCATTTTACCCGCCAATCTATCTCATAACGGACAACATTCCTTTCTTAAAGGTGTCTCCCTTTATGTCATCATGGGTGGTCTTCTATACAAATGCGGTTCTCTTGCGATGCCTTACCAGTTCTAAAATTATTTACACCATTAAGGAAGTCCATAATGGGATTTGTGGAGGCCACTTTAGTGGTCTCACTGTCGACAAAACACATTCTTCTCCTAGGTTATTACTGGCCAACCCTCAACCATGACTATTGCGATTATGTCAAACACGTTGCATAAAATGCCAGCAACATGCTAATCTCCATCACATCCCTATCCATGCCTTACAGGTCACGCGAGACTTTTGGCCTTTCTCTCAATGGGGTTTGGATCTTGTTGATGAGATCAACCCCCACTCTTCACAATGCCACCAATGGATCATAACCGTTACTGAATAGTACACTAAATAATTAGAATCCATTCCCCTCATTTCCACCAAAGCCAAGAAAATATGTGAATTCATCAACCATCACATCATCTGTCGCTTTGGTGTCCCTCACCGTATTATCATGGATAATGAAAAATAATTCAAAAACAAAACCTTACACAAACTATGTGATGCTTTTGGCATCCAACTTGGTTTCTCATCACCTTATTACCCACAAAGCAATGATCAAGCCGAATCAACCAATAAAACCTTGAAAAAAATCCTTGTGAAGGTAGTCAATGATATTGGGAAGGATTGGCATACGCACATTCCTTTCACCTTGTGGGATTATCTGCACTAGTATTCAAACTTCGACTACTGCCACCCCCTTTTCTCTAGTATATAGTATTGAGCCTTCTTACCTCTCAAAGTCCAGATTCCATCCCTTTACATCTCACTACAAGACATGCTCAACGACGATGACTTTCACCAGGATCATTTGGCGCAACTTGAATTATTAGATGAACGTCATCTCAACACCCTGGACCATCTCCAAATCTACCAAAAATGTATCAAACGTGCCTATGAAAAATGTGTTCATGAACAAACCTTTCAAGTCGGTGACCTTGTCCTGAAGGAAAATCAACATGTAACCAAAGAGGAGAAAAGTAAACAGGGAAAATTTGGTCCTAATTAGCTTGGACCCTATATCATCATCCATGCCTACGAATCAGGTGCTTATCATTTATCTTCACTTGAAGGTAAACCCAAACCTAAGCCCCTTAATGCCTTGCATCTTCGACCATTTTATTTTTGATATCAAGTCCTATATCACTTTCTATCAATTGATCACTCGTCCCTTGAGCACTATTCACCTTCCATTATTACCCATTTTGAGGATCCACGACTAAAAAGAATCATGTGATTACCCATCACCTTTTAGCCTTGTCTTCAATATGAGTACCACGGCTCTTCTCATAACATGATTCTCATGGATACTTTTCTTCTTCTTCAAGATGGAATCCCATGGTCATTTATCACTCAAAACCACCTCTTTCATAGTTAATCTTTGTGTACTACGATATTTTCTTCTAACATAGGAACCTAATCATCTAAAACTTGTCAAAAAGGATACAACTCCTTGAGTCAAAATTCCAACAAAAGATGACTCCCTCAAAAGGGACATCTCTTCTCCATATTCTACCACTATCAATAGACTGCTCCCTCGAAGGATAGCTATATACGGTCATTACAAAAATATAATAAATATTTAGAAGCTTCCCGCATCGATCAACTTCACGAAGACCTCAAGGAGATAATATATTCATCCCATATAGACTTCCCGCATCGATCAGTCTATTAAAAACAAACAAATCAAGAAAAAGATGAAATTTTCATCATGGACTTGCCTATTTTGGATTCTGGGTTTCTTGTTCTAAAAAACACATCGTCATACACTAAGTTATGCTAAACCTCCCATTCTAACCACCTTGCCTTTTTCACCTTAATTCCTCATTACTCAAGGGACTTGCCACAAACGTGACATTTTGTGATCATGTGACTTTTCTTCACCCTTAAAATAGTCCATTATGCAAGGCATGTAGGGTCTTCTGTTCATAAGCCCATCTAGGGTATGGTAGACTCATTAGGGTTCTTATCAATTAAACAACTCTTTTACCACCTCTTACCATTCGCCCTCCTCATTACCTATTGATTATCCTATACAAGACTAGATCCTCGGCACATGTATTTAAAAATAAATCAACCATACCTACAACCTAAACTCAATCATGCCTATGACCTACATCACCCATGCCTAACACCTATCAGACCATTCCGCTATTTCACCCTAATCTTCCCTAGCTTATGGGAGAACTACATCTGCCAGAGGTCCCTTTTTGTCGGGACTATGTAGGCAGCACTCCGAGGGCATGAGGCCCTTAGAGGTTAGCTCGGACACTCTCTACCCTAACCAATTCCCTCTACCCCTTTCATATTCACATTCTACCCTTGTTAATTTCATTTTATATCAATAATTGGAAATTAAACCACACAAACAACAATTGCTTTACATCTTTACCATCATCACTCATACATTCATTTCATCTTGTCTACCATTTATTTACCATTCTCATACATTTTCCTACAAAACATCTTAACATGATCCACATCATCATTAATTGCACAAATTAATGAATTAGAAACTCAACCATACCATCATCATATGTCATTTTCATAACAACGAAAATGTACAAATGGATCCATATTATACGGATTTTTATTTTTATACCACGTTGACCTAACTGATGACGGTTATACCTAATCCGACATCGGTCCTATGCACTAGAGCACCATGGTTGGTTATACCCAAACCGACATCGGTCATCTGCCCCAATAAACCATGATCGACTTACCTCGACCATCACCGGTTACGTATGACCAATCGGTTACCTGTCATACTCTTACCCCTACCCTTTCCCCATTTTTGACCCAACTTAACCAACCTAACTGCTACGTTTGACCTTACCCACCCTTATTGCAACCAACCTCCATGCCTACCTTACCTATACTTGTCCTTAATTGCATTTTGGGACTTGTTATTTTACCCATACCTCATCCCTACCCGTGTCATGACCTAGCTACTTGGACCCGAACATTGTTAATAACCTGTGAACTCCTGTGCTTGCTATACCTTGTGACACTTATTACCCATGTTGTTTGACCTAATGACCTTACTTTTCCTATTTCCGTGCCCATTTATCCTGACCCAAACTTTGGTGTACCGAACATACCTAAACGTTCATGTACCTAAGCTGTGAAGTGCTTCCACACTATATCCTATACCTTGGATACCAGAATCACTTCAACCTTGTTTGGATAAACCTATCGACCTTAGAAAATGTAGAGTTTGCATGCTCTTCAACTTGGTATCGTGCTGTAGTTTATACGTGTGCGTGTGTTTGATTATTACTACCTTTGACCCTGGCCCATTACCTAGATTACCTAATTGGACCTTTACCCCCTTTACCCCGTTGTCCACCTTCCTCTTCATCACATTCACCTTTTATCAAACCACTCACCGATTCTGTCTTCTGCCACATCACTTCCTAGTTTGAGGGGGATCACCTTCACCCACACATGGGGAAAACACATCTTATTTTTGTCAACGTCGCTTACCAATACAAGCTACGCAACAAAAAGGGGCAAAATGTAGACACCAAAATTGGGTCACACTCCCCTTGACCCCTTGTTAAATAATCAACTTGAACACACTCACCTAACCATGGCCCTTGCACCCCACACTAATATTAATTTAATTAAATTAATCCATGTCCTCACAATATTTATTATTTAATTATCCTAATTAAGATAATTCCCACCCACCTCCACCTCACCTAGCCACCTCACCCTAAATCTATTCTTAGTATGTTTCCATAACTAACTAAGACCTAACTAAACCCTAAAAATCAATGCCTACATCCCCTCTAACCACATTCCCACATAAGAAAAGGTAACTCCCGCTCTTTCCCGAATGAATAGAGAGATCTGGTGGAAATCATTGCCATGATCTCCTATTTTTAGTAAACCTAGGGAATCCCACCTTAACCAACGCCGGTCACCCCTAAACCGACGCTAGTCACCCAGAACTATCATCGATTACCTTTTATTCCCTTTGGTAAACTTATTTCAAGGTTGGCACATTCTGGGAGAAAAAAATAAGATCAGAGCTACATGAAAGAAAGATGAGCATCCTTTTACGCATCCAGACATCCAGAGCCATCACCAGGATCAATCATAGAGCCATTGCATTCATGGGAGCACTTCGGAAATCACCACTATAGAATCATACATGTATTCTCCGATCAACCATCTCCACCACTCCAGCCATTAGATCCTTAACATAGTAAGTATAGCCCTAATCAGTATGTTTTATTTCAATTAGTAATCTTTATTACTCCTATTATTAATATATTCTTTGCATGCGTATTACTTCATCGCTTACTTGTCTGTGAACTCAAATATCTCTTCACCCATATCACCAAATCACATATCCTCACTTGCTACATACTTATGAGTATACCTAAGACCTATAAAAACCTCTCCATTCCCTCTCCAAAAATTTATTTGACCCAAATCACCCTTGTCATTTAATCTACTTGAGTTTCTTTTACCTTGACCATACCGACACCGGTTATCCACAACCGCCCTTGGTTCTACCTAAACCAACATTAGTCACATTTAGCCGACGTCGGTCTCTGTGTTTTACACCTTGACCAAGAATAGACCCAATAATCACCCTATCAATTGACCTAAATAACCCAGAATCAGATCCTGACCCCCAGTACCGTGAAAGACACCTCACCTCTCAAATCCAACTATAGCCTAGTTTGTCATGACTGGATTTGCTTATTATACTTGAATGAGATATTTAAATAATATCAACTACAGTAGGAATTTGTTTATTTCTCACATTAACTTGTTTTAAATAGTGGATTGAAAACTGTCTAGGATGTATCACACTTCCTGGAACTAGCATACGCTAGGCAGTCCAATGTCATATATCATTTAACTATCTTTTTGTGGTCTTGTTTTCTATTACAGGTAGTTCCTCCTAGCCAAAAGGAATCTCTCACAGTCATCTGTGGATCAAGAAGTCAAAACACACGCAACAACCATCAAATGACCAAAATTTAACAACTATTCCTCCTTGGCCCTTACCCTTATCTGTTTCGTCATTTTGAAAAGGTAAAGAAAATGGTGAAACACCTAGATTAGATTAACTACCCCCATATTCCCAATTTTAGTTAGTCACCTCAATTGTCAAATAAGTGAACTTATTACTGAGTGATGTACTACATCTTAAACCCAATGTAGTTCTATGTGCTTATGTGTGCAATAGTTCTCTTAGGTTGCCCTCGCACCAATGATGCCAATATAGCGGGTGATAGCTAGATAAAATGTAAATGTGTGGGATGAAATTTATAAACTTCCCCTTATTATGCAGTGTGTATGCAGAAATAATGCACCCAAATGTAGTCCCTTTTGATATGTAGATATATAGCCCTTGATAAAAATTCCCCTCCCCTATAATGGTATGTATATTGTGTTTATATAGGGATCTCTTGCATTAATTTTGATACTAATGACCCGATATGCCGACTATGATCTTGGGATAGAAGTAAGAAAACTGAAAAGGCTGACCATAAATGGCCAAAATGAGAAGAAAAAAGAGGGCAGGGCAATCCAGGATGGACATGAGCTCCTGGTCACTAGTTTCCAGTCCTAGGTGCTGGTGTCTAGAGAAAACTGATGAAAAACATATGAATACTAACAAATAGGGATCCTTGTGACCTGATCATAAATGTATGTAAACGTGATAGATGCAAGAGATAAAACAATAGAAATAAACAAAGAATACATATGGACTAGACAATGTCTCACTGGTGAATACTTTTCTTACGCAAGATCCATACATAAAATAACACACTTGGCGGTATAATAGAGTATTAGTATGTGCATGATTTTGTGTCTATAACTAAGTGGATGAACTTAACAAAGGATAGGAGGTGAGATGTGTTTTGGTTTTTGGTTGGTGATGGATGTTTGGATGTACGATGATATTTGGATGGCTTATGATGCTTGGATGTCAAGTGGGGTTTAGATGGTGGACTATGGTTAGGGATAGGATTGGGATGTAAAGATGGTGGAGAAATAGGTACAAAGACAAGAAGCCCTTGGTTATTGAGGTTTTGGACATAAGACTGAAATTACATGCAACGGTTGGTTGAATGTTGATGGTACAATGGAAGTCACAATAGTAGGGTTCCCGATACCAAGATGTTTTGGGAAGGTTTTGACCATGTGATTTGATTGGGGGATGGATGATCATGTTGAAGGTTTTTAGATGATGAAATATGGTGGTCAAGAATTCTCCTAAAGGAGTGAAGTGGTTTGGGTTAAATGGTTTTGGGGGAGTAGGAAGTAAAGGTGCATGATTGGGTGGATTATGAGATGTTTTGGTTGATTTGGGTTAATGAGTTTAATCATATTGTTGTGGCTTAGAAGATGAAGGGGATGGATTAGGCATGGGGGCCAAGTGGATGGTTTGGGCTTGTAGGATGAAGTATATTTAGTTGATTTTCAATTGGTTGGAGTATGTGGTTTTGAGGTAGATGGTTTTGGCTTAGGATTAGATTATTTGGAATTAGTAGATGTACATGTAGGGGATGAGGTAGATATAGATGAAGGGGATGGGTATGATATGGGGGTCACATTAGATTTGGGTGATGCTGGGGATGAGGGAGATTTGGAAAATGGGTGTGGTGTAGGAACCACCTTAGATTTGGTCAATTTAGGGATGAAGTAGATGAAGGTGGCATAGGTGCCTTATTAGATTATGTAGGAAATGGGGTAGGGAGAAGATTGAGATTGGATTTTTAGGTTTCAGATTTGGTGTGTTAGGATTCATGTTATATGTTTTAGGATTGGGTGATGGTGGAGATGAAATAATATTAGAGGACATGATAGTGTTAGGTTTAGGTGATGAAGGGGTTAAGATAGGATTAGGTGTGGATGAAGAGGATGAGGGTAGCATAGGATCCACATTATATGGTTTAGGATTGGGGGTAGAAGGGGATGAGGGTGACTTCGGAGTCATGGTGGATGAGATAGTTTAAACAGGATTGGGCTTAGGTGATGGAGGGGATGAAATAAGCTTAGAGGTTGGATTTGATGATGGATTAGGGGATGTGGGATTATTTAGGATAAAGTTCGTAGGATCGTATTGTTATGATGAAGATGACAAGGATGGAGGAATAAGATGAGATGTGAGAGATAATAATGTTGGGTTAAGTTGTTGGGATTGTTGTGGATATGTGAATGGGACTCGATTATAGGTTTTATGATCACTAGATTTAGGATTTGAGATGTTGGATGGTGGTGGATTATCTGCTTGAGTTTTGATGGGAGGAAGGTTTAGTTCATGATGATTGATAGAATATTTGGAGGTTGGAATTTGGGATGGTTTTTTGGTCATGGGATTTGTGCCTAGATTAGCCAGGACAAAAAGGAGGTCATCTTTGTCTAGGTCAAAGTTAGTGATGTTGTAAAAGTTGATGTAATTGGCTTGTGGAGATAGTGGTTTATGTTGACTAGGTTGGGGTGTAGATTGAGATGATTTGGGTTCCTAAAAGAGGAAGTCAATGGGGTGAGGGGTAGGAATATAAGGAAGGGGAAATTTTAGATGGGATTGGTTGGGATATGATGGTTTAGGAGGTGATTGGTTAATACATGATTTAAGATCAAATATTTGTTGATTCAGTTATTGGATGATTTTTAGGATGTTAGGATCAACATGGGATGTTTGATTTGGATGATGAGGAGAGGATTGGTTGAGGTAGGATGCGTGATTTGAGATTTTCTTATTAAGGTGTTCAATAGCATGTGGGATTTCATGATCAAAGAAAGATGGTTGACTTTGATGGGTGGGGGATGATGGGATAGCTTAGTTGATGGATTCAGAAAAGAGGTAGGGGTTTAGATGTTGGCTTGGAGAGGATGTGGATTGAGGATCAAAGGCCATGGTTTAATAAGATGTGTGGGAGATTAGATTTGGATTAGGTTGGTTAATTAATGATAATGATGGGATTTGGATTGGGATTATTTGATTGAGGATGATTAATTCTGATTATGTTTGACTGATTAAAATTTTAAGGTGATAGGATGGTTAAGGGTGTTCACAAGAAATTACTGAACATGCAATACAAATCCTAACTAGTCAAGTGGGATTTCAAGCAAGCTATAGCCTGCTTTCAATACCACACACCGATGATGGTACCATAATTGGCTCTCTACCTATGTGTCAATGTGGGGTTGGCTAGCGAGTGATCTTGGGGAGTATGTCCTTCTTGCACTATAACTCGATATGTGGCTAAAAGGTTTCCTAGTCTAGGATGCATGAGATCACCAAGGGAGTCCCTGATATAACTTGCGATATGTGGGGCTCAAGTCTATCTTGTAAATATGTTGTCTAAGTCTTGGGTATTGGGACATGGAATCCCCTCACTTCACGCCACTCTTAAAGTAAACAAACATTTAGCCAATAATGACAACTCTCCAAGAATTCGTATAACCCATTGGAACACAGGTTTGTGTATACGTACATGGAGTTGAAGCCCATGGTCATGAGATGTCTAGGACTATGGTAAGTGCGTGGATGTCACTTCTACACCATCCTGCCCCTGAAAAAGAAAAATGAGAAGGCTATCCACTTTTGATCCTCAAGATCATCCTAGGACGCGAGAGGAGAGAATACATGGTTTTTCCTTCGGGATGAGCAAGCAACAAAGGAAAAAACATAAGAAAGACAATGCAAGAAAATAAATACTAGATGATAAAATTAAATGATATATTATAAGTTTTATGATTGGGTCTTCAAGAGGAGGCCCTACAAAGCAAATATTAGTAGTTTGATGATAAACCCAAATATATTGGATTTATCATGCTACAAAACACATGGTTAGTAGTTTGTAACAATATATATGTCAAAATAGACAGAGTTTCCCCTTGTTCTGTACAATAATCCTATAAAAATATAATGTTAAAACCTACAAATAACCATGAACAACACTTGGAAATAGGATTATACTGTTAGTTGTGTTGGAAATTTTTCATTGTCATATATGTTGTCATTAATTTCAAGCTACATTGATGGAAAAAGTATTTAATGTCAAGTGCCAGTGATGGAAAAAAGGGTGAATTGGTAAAGTGAGAAAACAAGAAAGATGAAGGTTGATTGGTAGTGTTAGCTCACAGAGGCTTTAAGATGATCAAAGATAAGTTCTAAGGGACTTAATCAACTTTTGAGCATGCCGCAGACATAAGGAGTTAGCTGCCAAAGTCTTGAAGTAGTCACCAAAGACTTGGAGAAGCCAAAGAACTCTAGAAGGAACTGCATAAGCTTAGTAAGGGCCACAGGTAAAGGAATGAAGTCACGAAAGAAAAAGAAGACAAACGACATGCCATGGGTAAGAAAGATAGAGCCGTGGATGTGAAGAAAGGACTGCACAAGTAAGTGAATTTTGGAGAAAGCCGCAGAGAACTATAAAAGACACGAAGGACCGAAAATAGACAAAGAGAATGATAGAATCCACACATAAAAGGAAATAGCGGTGGACATGGGAAAAATCCACATGAAGGTAGTAGACAAGGAGGAAAGCCACAAAGCATTTAAAAAGCATCAGAAAAAGAACAAATCCGTCGATAACTAAAAAACTGCTAAGAAAGGAGAAAATTTACAGAACAAGGATATTGCCGTGATACAAAGAAAATGTCAAATTAACCAAGGAAAGCCACATATTGAGTAAACATGAACTGGAAAAGGGTTGAATGATTCAAACATGGACAAGTAAGATTTTTTTCTTTAAAATCAATGGTGATTCGATCATCTGGTGATTACGGCTGAGTATATGACTTGAGCTCCACGAAGAATGAAGAAATCTACTATTCCAGCTATCAATATTTAATGCTCTTTGACTTTAAGGAAATGTAGTTACATTCTCTATGTAAATCCTGATCTCAAGGTGAAATAAAATATTAGAAACGAAAATGGCTATATCACATTAGAAATCATAGGAAAATGAAACATCTATTTTAGGCATCGACCAATTAATGTTTTCTGGTGAAAGGTGAAATCAAGATAAAAATAGAAGAAGGAAATCTGGAGACATGTGCATGCATTTAATAGACCAAATCCTAAACCGACTAAGTAGGAAATGTGCATGACACTCTAATCGATGTGATAAAATGGGTCAAATGTCAATATAGAGAAAATACAAAGGATTTTGTTGAGGTCTCGAAATGAAATGATGTTATCGAGCTGAGAGAGAGCAACAAAAGTTAAGTTTCTCAAGTAAAAATATGATAAAATTGATCTAAGGAAGATCGACAGATAGAAGAGAGAGAGGAAAGAGAAGAGTAGATAGATGAAGTATTGAAGAATTAGATGAGAAGATCATCAATGCGGTAGATTGATTGAGCAAGAGGGGTCGATTCAAATGTGTAGAAGAGAGTGAATGAAAGAACACAAAAATATATAGAAAAGTGATCATAATCCATTGTGTAAGCTACATTATATCTAGATGATCAAAATTTGTATGTAAAAATAAGTCTAAGTTGAATCTTATCATATTTAGGGGTTATAGCCTCCTTGTGGGTAGGTGCTTGAAAAATATCAGTTATAGTTGATTAAATTAGGGGTTGGTGCTCCTTGCAAGTTGGTGCTTGCTAAAATTCATTGAGTGGGTGCTCAAAAATATTTGAGTGGGTGCTTGAAGTTGTGAAGTGGGTTCTTCACAGGTTGAGTGGGTGCTCAACCAAAACCAGTGTAAGATTTGGAATTGGTGTTCCTAATAAAGTTGTGGTTTCAAGTGGGTTTTTCTCTTGAAAGGGTTTCCCAATATAAATTTTGTGTTCAATGTTCTTCTATCTTGCATGTGCATGTTTGAATGCTTATGATATATTGCTGCACTTATTAAGAAATTCTGAATCACCATTATTAAATTGAAAATTTTAATCTACACTGATTCACCCCCTCTCAGTGATTGTGAATCTCTAACAATTGGTATCAGAGTGAGTCCAAAAAAATATTAACATCTTCAAGGAGATCCTTGTTTCACAAGCATGGTAGAAAATCAAGCACAAGGTGGTTTATCACTGTCAAGATCACCTCTCTTCACTGGAAAAATATGCATTCTAGAGAATAAGGATGAAGACATATTTGATGTCACTTGGTTTTGACATCTAGGAATGTGTTGAGAAAGGATACAATCCTCTATCCATGCCAATCACTTCTTTAGAAGATAAATCATAATATGAATGTAACTCAAGAGCCATGAATTCCATCCTATGTGGCCTGACCAAAACAAAATTTGTTAAAGTTATACACAACACAACAACAAAGGAGATATGGAACAAAATTGACAATATTTATGAAGGATATGAAAAAATCAAGCTAGCAAAGTTACAGACCTACAAAGCTCGATTTGAAAATCTGAAAATGAAAGATGATAAAAGTATAATAGCCTACATGCAAATAATAAATTAAGTTATAAATATCATATGCTTAGTTGAGAAGTTAGAATAATCTTTTATTGTCCAAAAGATTCTTAGATCTTTGACTGCCAAATTTGATGCAAAGTTTCAGCAGTGGATGAAGCCAAATACATGAAGACACTCACAATGGATGAATTACAGAGCATTATTTTAGAATACGATATGAGAACAATTAGAACCAATACTATAAAGAAATAAGTATCATTTAAAGTCAAGAAAGAAACCCAATCCAAGAAAGAAGAAGAAGAAGAATCAGATTTAGAGGATGAGTTGGATGATGAAAAGATTGAAGCAATGTTCGTAAGAATACTGAAAAGAGGTTCAGGTAAGTATAAAGGAAAACTCCCTTTCAAATGCTTTACATATGGGAAAATAGGTCATTTTGCTGTTAAATGTCTAAACAAAATTAAAGAATCTCAATCTAAACACAAGGAGGATAATCATAAAAACAACAAGAGAGAGTCTGGATATAAAAAGAAAAATGGAAAGAATAAGTTCTTCAAGAACAAAAGGAACTTCTATTCAAAAGAATAACCAAGTGAATCTGATTCAAACAACTCAGTAGCTTCTTAAAATGAAAATGATGAAGATTAGTCTGAATGTTTGTTTATGGACATGGATGCATATGAAGAATGCAATTCAAGAGGGAAGAACACAGTCAACTATGAAGACTCTGATGAAGAAGAAGCTGAAGTAAATCTTGAATCAATTAGTATGTGATCTTGAAGAACTGAAACTATGCAAGAAAAAGAATAAAAACATGAGAAGCACCTTAAAAGATTATGAAGAGAAAATCCATGTCTTTGAGAAAAGACAAACTCTAAGAGACAAAGAAGAGGCCAATGAACTCAAAGAGCTTGAGATTCAACTAGAAAATATTTCTGAATCCTACAAATCAAAGGAAGATGAGTACACAAAACTGAACTCAGAACTAGAGTGAATAAAATTTAAGATGGAACAAATAAGTAGTAAGCTAGTAATATATCAAAAGTTAGAGAAGATTTCAAATATCTTAATCGGTATAATAAGTGGCCAACGTGATACAAATGACAAGTCTGGGATTGGTTTCAAAGAAGAAAGTAAGGAAAAGGAGCCTACAAAATTGAGGAAAACAAGACTACATAAACTTCTAATACTTCATCCACTACAAACAAGAAAGTTAGCAATGCCACGAAGAGAAGGAAAAATACTCCCGAATTACCTATGCTATGAGGTACACACATTCTTTCTATGGTTATTTTTATTCATGTAATCAGTTTGGACATAAGGCTGCTAAGTGTAGAAAATTTTCTAGAGGATATAGAAGAAAATTTAGCCCATCTTACACCAGATTGAACTATAATAGTCTCCACTACAACTATTACAATAAAAGGAATGAAGCTTTAACAAGTAAACAAAAACCTCCTAAACCAAATAAATGGGTGTATGTATTAAAGAAAGATAACAAGAGAAATGAGTCTTGTTCAATAGTGAAAATTACATTCCATGTGTAAAATGAAGATAAAATCTGGTATCTGGATAGTGGATTCTCTAGCCATATGATAGGTGACAAAATAAAATTCATTTCACTATCAAACAATGCATCGGGTACTGTGAGATTTGGTGATAACAACTCAGCAAACATAGTTGGAAAAGGAACCTTGAGCTTAGATAATGGAAATACCATCACATAAAATGTGTTATATGTAGAAGGTCTTAAACACAATTTGTTATGTATAAGTCAAATGTGCAAGAAAAGATATAATGTGATATTCCATGACAAAGGTTGTGATATCATAAATGGAAAAATAGGAAAGAAAGTTTCAAAAGCCAAAAGTTCAAAGTACAACATATATGTTCTGAATGTGATAAACAATGAAAAATTCTTCACTAGTAAGGTTGACTAGAGTTGGTTGTGGCACAAAAGATTATGACACATGAGTTTTTAAAATCTTGTAAAATTCAGTGCAAAAGGTTGTGTCAAACATATTCCAAAGATTTTAAAACCAACAGATACGTTATGCAAGGTTTGTTTACATGGTAAACAAACAAGGAGATCATTCAAGTCAAAGGAATACTCCACAACTAGAACTCTAGCGCTGATTCATATAGAACTTTGCGGTCCTACCAGAACTAAAGGTATACAAGGTGAGGTGTATTTCATGTTGCTAATAGATGATTACACCAAAATGACATGGGTAGCTTGTTTGAATAAAAAATCGAAGCCTTAGATAGATTCAATAAATTCAAGGCACTTAAGTAGAGAATGAGAAGAATAAAAAGATAAAATGCCTAAGATCAGACAGAGGTGGAAAATTCTGGTCTAATGAATTCGATGAATTTTGTGAAGAACATGGAATAAGAAGATAATTATCAGCTGCAAGAACACCTCAGCAAAATGGAGTTGTTGAGAGGAAAAACAGGACTGTGCAAGAAATGGTGAGAACAATGCTGAATCAATCCAAATTTCTAGACATATATTGGAGTGAAGCATTATATACCGTGGTCTACATTCTAAACAGAGCCAACCTAAGATTAAATAGTGACAAGACACCTTATGAATTGTGGAAGAAAAGGCATGAAAATGTGAAACACATAAGAGTGTTTGGAAGTAAATGTTATATTAAAAGAGATGAAGATAATTTGGGAAAATTTAACTCTAGGTGTGATGAAGGCATATTCCTTGATCAACGCGGCTTATAGGTGTTACAACAAAAGGTTGCAGAAAATTGTTGAAAGTAAAAATGTTAAGGTAGATGAGTCTCCCAAGTCTAGTACTCAACATAGAGACAATCATGAAGAACAAAAATATGATGAAGATATGAATTGTCTACAAGAAGAAGCAAATGAAGAGGAAGAAAGACCAGAAACTAAGGCACCCTCAAGACAAGTCAAAATAGATCATCCAACAAATCAGATTATTAGAAACAAAGAAGGCGGAATTATCACAAGAAGAAGACTAAGAGAGCAACAAAACCATGAAGACATAACACTCTTGTCCATGGTAGAACCCAAAAATGTTGTAGAAGTAAGTAAAGATCAGTATTGGATGGATGCAATGAATAAATAATTGGATCAGATAGAAAAAAATGAAACATGGGAATTGGTACCCAGATAGCGGGAAAAAATGTTATTGAAATAAAATGGGTATTCATAAATAAGATGAATGAAAAAGGATAAGTGACAAAAAACAAGGCTAGATTTGTATGCAAAGGATACATGCAAATGGAAGGAATTGAATTTGATGAAACATTTGCACCAGTAGCAAGAATGGAAGTAATAATTTTTTCTGGGCATATACGCGGGGCTTACAAGAAGATCAGAGTGTTCCAAATGGATGTGAAATCAACTTTCCTAAATGGTTTTCTAAATGAAGAGGTATATATTGAACAACCTGATGGATTTTCACTAACTGAAGATAAAGATTATGTGTGTAGGTTGAAAAAAGCTTTATATGGACTTAAACAAGCTCCTAGAGCTTGGTACAACAGATTGGATTCATACCTCATTGAACAAGGATTTAGAAAAGGTGTTGTTGATAATAATCTCTACATCAAGGAAGAAGGAGATCATCTACTAATTGTCATTGTGTATGTAGATGATATCATTTTTGGAGGATATTATGATAAAATGACATATGAATTTTCTGATATGATGAAAGAAGAATTTGAAATGTCAATGCTTTGGGAGATCTTTCATTCTTTTTGGGTTTACAAATCAGTCAATCAGATCAAGGTATCTTCATATCCCAAACCAAGTATATCAAGGAGATGTTGAAAAGATTCAGGATGGAAGAATGCAGACTATTGGGACACCAATAGAAGTAGGATGCAATCTAAGCAGAGAGGAAAACTCACCAAAAGTAGACAAAACTTTATATAGATCCATGATATGTATTCTACTTTACTCCACAGCTTCAAGACTAGATATCATGCAAGCGATAGGCCTAGCTGGAAGAGTTCAAGAAGATCCAAGGGAAACACACCTCAAGGCAAAAATAATTTTAAGATACCTCATGGGAACAATTTAATATGGACTATGGTACCCCAAAAGTAATGACTTCAACATAAAATCATATACAAATGTAGATTGGTAGGAAGTGTTGATGATAGGAAGAGTACAAGTGGCGAAGCATTTTTGTTGGAAATTGTTTAGTATCTTGGTTGAGTAAGAAACAATCATCAATGACACTCTCAACACAAGAAGTGTAATATATATTTTTCACAATGTGTTGCACTCAAGTTATTTGGATGAAGCAGACATTGGAACATTATAAGGTAAAATCCAAGAATCCAATTCCTTTGTTTTGTGATAGTACAAGTTCAATAAGTTTCTCAAAGAATCATGTGTTTCACTCAAAGACCAAGCATATCCCAATTAGATATCATTTATTGAGGGAACAAGTAAATGAAAAGAAAATTAGTATGGAATATGTGAGCACAAAAGAAGATATTGCAGACATTATGACTAAGCCACTACCAAAAGCCACATTTGAGCATTTAAGGAATGAATTGGGGGTCATTCTTGATCCCACAAAAACTAGAAGATGTGCAAAAAGGAAAGGGAGAATTCTCATGAATTATCAGCTCCTAATTAGTGCCAACCAATATTTGTGTGAGGGGGATCTAATATGCTAACTTATCTTAACAATTGGTATCATCAGCTCAGGGGGAACATTGTTGGGAACACACCCAGTCATATGGATCGGATGCATGAGCCTAGGGGGAGCTTCTCGAGGTAAGAACATTGGTACAAATGTATCACGAACTTACCTAGATATTATCATTCATTATTACAAATAATAAAGGCTAATAAATAGCCATGGAAATAGAAACCGACTTCCTACAAACCAAGTCACACAACAAAACAACCCATAATATCATTACGGGTAAAACAGAAACTTATATCAGTTGAAACAATATAACAAACAATATAACTCATATTAATAATATTACAATATATAATAATGAGAGCACTATGATATTTCTAACATTCCCCCCTTAGTGCGAACACGGGAAAACACCATCTTGAAAAGCTCGTAGCCATATCGATCCTCAACACCGACTATGGGGGACCGTTCAGATTAGATGAATACATGAATTGGGACCATTCAACCAATTCATTCAAATCCATCAAAAAACTTCCCGGTAGTATCAATGGTACAAATAATTATCATCAGGGGGACACACAAGCAACACGATAAAACATGGATGCTCATCTGTTGATTCATTACACAAGACACAAAGATGTCACTAAATTAGTTTACTACGGCCTCTGAGGTAGTGGCTCGAGGATGCTAACTGTCCTCCTGCCTCCTTTGCCTCCATCCTCCATAAGAGGATATCAAAACAGATAATCTTCATCACTTGAATAATTGATAGGTTCATTGTCACTTGCAGGATTAGAATAATCATCCCAAAAGCTAAAGCCTTTTTTCCAACTTATCATCTAAGAGATCTTGAGTTCTTTTCTAAATTCACAAAACCATGTCTTGTTAGGATGACACAAAAGATGTTTCTTTGATACAGTTTTTTTTACCTTTATAGAATGATGATTTATTATTTGCAACCATGAAACTTTCTTCTTAAGACATACAGGGAGACTTTTGCAAGTTTTTTTCTAGGGACTCAAGTCATCAATTCAAAGAGGAAATTAAATTTTCTAAACTAGGATTGATCTTACTAAGAGTAAAAACAATACTTGAATATTCTTTTGAAAAACTATTTAGTAAGATTGCTATAGCATCTTATCCATCTACCTCTACTTTTATTCCTGCTAATTGATTTAAATGGATCGAAACTTTATATGTGTGTATTGTCGCTTTCACCCATATTTAGCCCAAAAAGTTTTTACTTCAGCGCCATTCTTCTTGCATTGAGATCCAAATAACTTGTTCAATGTCACCCAAATGTTATTAGATGACTTGGTTAGATCAATATGATGCAAATATGCATCAGAAAGACCAAGGCCGATAATTGCTATTGCTTTCCGATCCTTACTTTCCCATTTCGCTGCTTCATCTGCATCATTCGGTTTTTAATTTTTCCTTCGACAATGTCCTATAAGTCTTTATCAATCAATTATAATTGGGTTCTTAAAAAGTCTTTACCATCAAACCTTTCAATTAAATTTATCTTTCCATTTTGAAACTCCACTAATCAGAAACTTGAACCAAATAATAATAAACTTCTTTATATGTCATAAAATATATTAGAACTTGATGATAACCAACTTACATATATAAATAAGCAGATTTTCTCAAGGCTAAATGAATGAACCACACGTGAAAGGAGACTTATTGAATACCATGAAAATGCACATATTTATGGCGTGGGATTGGGAGTATTCAATGCGTGCACCAAAAAAAAATGGAATGCAATCAAGTTTGTGACAGAGATCTGACGTCATATCCAAATAATAAATTTGGTAGAATGAGATGGTAATCGATGACCAATCTAAACTATGCCTGTCAAAGCAATCAAGCTAAATGCAAAAAATGATTCTATTTATACCTACGAAATTATGTATCTATAGGGAAGAACTTTTAAATGTGCTCACCATATATGTAAATGTCTACATAATCAAATGTCCGACTGAGAAATAATAAATATGTAAGAATCCACCACCACGCTTTTGTAATTGATAAGAGTTTCTATAGTTTCTGCAAATCATGAATACTAACGGCCACAAGTTAGTCAAATCTCGTTAATGGAAAGAATAAATGCTCATGACTTCATCCTGCTACATACCAAATAGCCAAGGGAGAGTTACATAGTGTTTTCAGAAACCAAGTATGCATGTAAGTATTTTACCATCAAAAGGGTTTTTGGTTTCTACGGTATTGAAGTGTTGAGGTTTTCCATTAATGAAAAAGGGGGAGATTGTTGTAACTTTTTCATTGTCATATATGTCATCATTGATGTCAAGCTACATTAATGAAAACAATATTTAATGTCAAGTGGCAGTGATGGAAAAAGGGTGAATTGGTAAAGTGAGTAAGAAAGAAAGATGAAGGTTGATTGGTAGTGTCAGCTCACAAAGGATTCAGGATGATCAAAGATAAGTTCTAAGGGACTTAATAAAATTTTGAGCATGCCGGGACATAAGGAGTAAGCCACCAAAGTCTTGAAGGAGCAGTCAAAGACTTGGAGAAGCTGCAAAATCTAGAAGGAGTTGCAGAAGCTTAGTAAAGGATGTTGGGGTAAAGGAATGAAGTCACCAAAGAAAAAGAAGACAAAGGATGTGTCACGGGTAGGAAAGATGAAGCCACGGATGTGAAGAAAGAACTGTGCAAGTAAGGGAAGTTCAAAGAACACCGCGGAGAACTATAAAAGATATGAAGGACTGGAAATAGCCGCGGAGAATGATAGAAGCCACACATGAAAGGAAATATCCGTGGAGATAGGACAAAGCATCATGAAGGAATCAGACAAGGAGGAAAGTCGCGAGCATTGAAAAATATTCCAGAAAAAGAACAAAGCTGTGGATAACTAAAAATCCACCAAGAAAGGAGAAAATCTGCAGAACAAGTATATTGCCGCAATACAAATAAAATGTCAAAGTAGCCAAGGAAAGCCATAGATTGAGAAAATATGAATTAGACAAGGATCGAATGATTCAAACATGGAAAAGTAATATTTTGTTATCTAAAATTGATGGTGATTTGGTCATCTGGTGATTACGGATGAGTATACGACTTGAGATCCATAAAGAATGAAGAAATATACTATTCCAGATGTCAATATTTAATGCTATTTGACTTAAGGAAATGCATTTAATTTTTTATGTAATTATTAATCTCAAGGTGAAATAAAATATCAGAAAAGAAAATGGCTAGATCACATTTGAAATCCTAGGAAAATAAAACATCTGTTTTAGGCATCAACCAATTAATGTTTTCTGGTGAAAGATGAAATCAAGCTAAAAATTGAAGAAGGAAATCTGGAGATAGGTGCATGCTTTTAATAAACCAAATCCTCGGCGGAACTAAGAAGGAAAGGTGCACGAAACTCTAATGAATGTGAAAAAATGGGTCAAATGTCAATATAGAGAAAAAGTGAAGGATTTTATTGAGGGCTCAAAAATGAAATGATGCTATCGAGCTAAGAGAGAAAAACAATCGCTAAGCTACTCAAGTAAGAAGACAATGAAATCGAGCTAAGGAAGAGTGATAGATAAAAGAGAGAGAGGAAAGAGAAGAGAAAATAGGTGAAGTATTGAAGAATCGATGAGAAGAGCATCAGTCTACAATTGATTGAGCAAAAGGGGTCGACTCAAATGTGCATAAGAGTGACAAAAAGAACATGAGGATACGAAAAAAGTGATCATAATCCATTGTGTAACAACATTATCTAGATGATCAAAATTTGTATGTAAAATAAGTCTAATTTGAATCTTAGCATATTAAGGGGTTGTAGACTCCTTTGTGGGTAGGTGTTGTCGACACTAAAATTTTCCTCCGTAATTTCTATTTCATTAATGTATGTATTAGGAATAGGATGTTGTTAAGTATAATTAGTAGTAGCGTCCGATAGAAGATAACGGCTCCATTAAGACAGTGCATGCCAATAATGTGGGAGTACGGTAATAGTCAAAGTACAATAGGAATGTTGTAAAAGTAAATATTTGTCGTAAGTGGTCCGGTAATGTTAAAATGTCAATTTTTGGGTAATTAGAGAAGTAGGGTCTACATGATTAGGAATTAGAAATATTATATTGGTAATAAGGACAAGGAGTGAGGTCATAAATATTTTGTGTATTTTATTTGTAAAAAGTCTAAAAATGTGGAACCCATGTAAAATGATAAGGTTTATCTTATCTTAAAAGATAAGCTTACATGTACAGATAAGAGTTAAGGTATGGAATATGATTCGTCAGTGGATTTCTTATCCTATCTTAGAGATAAGATGGATAAGCCTGGAAGTTCTATAAATAAAGAGGCCACCCCCTCATTTAGCATAGAAGGAAGTAGTGAGAAATATTGTAGGAAGTGTGCAAAGGAAGCCATCAGTTTAAAGGTGTGTTGAAGAAGCCATTAAGAGGTGTAATTGTAAAGTTTCTCCCATAGTCTTGGTGAAAGGCAAGTGAAGTCAATAACACTTGAAGTACCTCATGGGTGAGATTGTAACAATTTCATGTTAATATTATCATTTACTTTGATATTTCAGATTTGTCATCATTCCGTCTTATCATAGTCGATGGTATTCTTGTGTTATGTTGTTGTTTTGTTTCCAGATTACATCCACCAAACTAAAGGTTGTGCATTAGTAAATAATCATAGCACGAGGAGTTCCCGGTGAAGAATTATCATAGTGTCGGATTGGTGATGACATTTTGGTTCTGCTGCCGGACCATTCCTCATTAGTGGATTTTCTCGGAGAGATATTCCCACTTAGTCAAAAATCAATTGGAGGGTAACCTTATTTTTACTGTGCATAGTAGTTACCATGGTAAAGTCATTTTTACCATGAATAGTAGTTACCATGATAAAGTCATTTTTGCTGTGAATAGTATTTATCACAGTAAAGTCACTTTTTACCGTGAATAGTATTTACCGCAAAGAACTTCACTTTTATTGCGAATAGTGTTTACCACAAGAAAGTCGGGCCACCGTAGTAAGTCAAGTTTTACCATAGTTTACCGTGGTCATTTCTATTTTACTGTAGAAAGGTGTAAAGTCACTTTCTAGTATAGTGATTCCAATTATTTGTGCACATAAGTCTTGTTGATTGTACTTGTGGGTTGGTATTTCACGGTGGTTACTTTTGAAAATGGGAAAGATTCCTATTTTTTCAGCTCAATCTAATGAAGATGCTTCTTCTTTCATTCAAGAGTTTAAACGATCTTGTATTTGTAATGGCCTTATAAGAAGGGAACAATGGACTGAATTTTTTCCTACCTTTTTAGATGGTTCAACACTTAGGTGGTTTGAAACACTAGGTGATAATGTGAAAAATTCATGGGATTTATTAACTGAAAGTTTTCTTGAAGAATTTGGTGAACAACAGAAATATGCAGATCTCATGATCGAGATCACAAAGCTATCCCAAGGAGAGAAGGAGAAGATAAGGGATTATCATGCTCATGTTCTAGAGCTAAGGAGGAAGCTCGATGCCCAGATCCGGAAGGAAGGATTAGCGGATGGGTTGATGAATGGCGTGGATAATCTCCTCTGTAAGCACTTCATTCTTGGGATGAAGCTAGAGATCAGACAACGAGTGAAGTATGACCACCCAGCTACCATTGAACAAGCAAAGGAGATTGCAAGAAGGCAAGAAGAAAGCATGGAAGAGGAGCCCAAAGAAATTGTTGCTAAAGTAGAGCCTACACCAAAGACCTTTGGTCCGAATCCACAACCACTCCCATGAGCACAAATATTTCTCCTAGTACATCTACCGAGTATGAAGATCTCGCTCAAAAGATGGGTCAGTTTAACTATTAATCTTCTTCAAGGAAAATAATTTAGTTCTCGGAGGAGATAGAGGTCCAAAAGAAATATTTCTGAAGTTGTATGTTATGGTTGTTATAAAAAGGGTCATTATAAGTATAATTTCCGATAGAGCTTCTACATCCGTAAAGGAGATAATGATAAAGGAAAAGCACCTGTGAATTCTTTTGATGTAGTAGATAAGAGCAAAAATAATGAAGTAGATGTGTTTGTAACAAAAAGAAAGAAAGAAAAAGATAATCAAGATGGAAATGATCCTAAGAAGATGAAAGGAGAAACTAGTAAGAAACATAGGAGAAGAAATTTGGGTGTGTAGGATTTTCTGATTTCACAGGGGCAAGGACCATACTCCATCTTGGAAGATCTGTCCAAAAGGCCTACAAATATTACATATGGTCAACTCTTGGCTATGTCTTCTGAGAAGAGGCGGGAGTTGCAAAGTGGACTCAATGCTCGATGAAGGAAGGAGGTTGAGGTCCCTATTTTGGAGGCAGAGGCAGATCCCTATGCTCCACAAGCTGAGGTATTATGTAATGGTATTTCAATTCATGATGTCTTAGTTGATGGAGGTGCTGCAGTTAATGTAATGACCGAGTCTCAGAATGAATATGTTGGGTTTAAAATTGATCGCCCTTCAACACTTATGTTAAGGTCATTAAATAAAGGAAAAACTAAACTAGAAGGTGTAGTTTCAAATGTGGCAATATCTGTTATGGGTGTTGTATGTGTGGTAGACTTTCAGGTGATGAAAAATGGTACTGTTGTGTACCCAATGCTGCTGGGAAGACCATGGCTAAGGAGAGTTCATGCAAGAAACTACTGGAATGAAGGTTTCATGACACTTGGACGTGGTAGAGAGAGGGTGAAGATAAATGTGATCCCTCGACATCATAAAGTAGAACCTATGGATTCAAGTGATGAAACTGATGATTGGACATCCTCTGATTACTCTAGTACCAGTGAAGTGGACACTGAAGATGAAGAAAGTGAGGTGGATGTTTCAGTCATGGATATCCTTCTAGTCACACCAACTCATGACCCCATAAAATTATCTAAAGAAGAAGTTGATGATCGTCTCCAACAAATAAAGATTGGTGATGTTGTGATGGAGAGTGAGAAGGAATCCTACCTCCAGCTCTTTCAAAGGTACATACACATATTCACTTTTGATTACAAGGAACTCCGTCAAGTAAGTTGGGTAGAACATTCTATTGAGCTGGTAGATGGTGCTAAGCCCATAAAGCAAATGCCATATAGAATGAATCCTAATTTTTCCAAGACTGTAAAAGAAGAAATAGATAAGTTGCTTGATGCAGGATTCATATTTGTTATGGAGAATTCGTAATGGGTTTCTCCCATTGTGATCTCAATAAAAAGAATGGGAAGCTACGCATTTGTGTTGATTACAAGAAGCTCAATAAGGCAACAAAGAAGGATCATTACCCTCTTCCATTTTCGATCGATCTTGGATGAAGTAGCAATGGCAGAGTGCTATAGTTTTGCCGATGGATATAGCGGCTACAACCAAGTTCATATAGCAGAGAAAGATCACCAAGACCACATTCACCACTCCTTGGGGAACGCTTGCTTATAGAGTTATGCCTTTTGGGTTGTGTAATGCCCAAAGCAACATTCCAGTCGTTTGATGAATAGGGTGTTCGAACCCTACATCGGGACCTTCATCGAGTATTTCTCGAATGATTTTACATCTATGGGAGCAAGTTGGACCACCGCACCAAATGGAGACAACATTTCAAAGGTTAGATGAAGCACAAGCCTCACTAAACCCTACAAAGTGTGTCTTTGGATGTTCTAAAGGAATTTTATTAGGGCATGTCAGATCCAGAGATGGTATTGGTACTGATCCTAATAAAGTTTCAAAATCAAAGATTTACCATTTCCTATTAATAGAAGTAAGTTGAGATCATTTTTAGGCCATGTGGGTTACTATAGAAGGTTCATCAAGAATTTCTCAAAGATTGCATGACCACTAACCCAGCTTCTTGAAGAAGGATGTTACTTATGAACCAGAAATAAGGCGCATGAAGCTTTTGACAATCAAGGAAGCCCTAGTGTCTTCACCTGCTTTAAGAATCCAGATTGGAGCAAGCCATTCATTGTGTACACCGATGCCTCGGATGCAACACTAGGAAGTACTTTGAGCCAAAAGGATGAAAATGGGAATGAACATCCAATTTACTTTGGGAGCAGCATAAAATGAGCAAAGGCTGAGGTAAATTATACCGAATCAAAAAGAGGCTCTGCTATCATTTTTACTAAAGAAGTTTAGAAATTACTTGCTAGGAAAAAATTTCTAGTTGTAGAATAGATCATCAAGCTCTAAAATATATTGTAAATAAGCCTAACCCATCGTGAGGATAGCAAGATGGATAATTTTGCTACAAGAATTTGAATTTGATATTATAGATAGGCCAGAAAGAAGCATGTCAATGCGATGCACTCTCTCGAGCCTATGATGGTTTAGGATCATCTTGTGATGATGATGATTTCCGATGCAAAGATTGTTATCCTCGACACAATCCCTAGTGAATACATAGATATTTGGAATTATCTCAATGAATTCAAGTTTCCCGATGGTGCCAATGCAAAGACTAAGAGAAAGATTACTCAAGTCAGTCGTCCATATTCTATTCTGCATGGAGTATTATTTCGAATAGGACCTGATGGACAGTATAAGAGGGCAGTTGGACGTGATCAAGGGAAGGAACTGCTAGAAGAATTCCACAATGGTACATGTGGAGGGCATTTCTCTGGACAACTTACAAAGAAGAAGGATCTTAGATGCGCAGTTATCACCGCCCACTCTTTTAAAGATTGTTATAATTATTGTAAGACATGTGATATTTGTCAAACACATGGTAACCGTAAGACTTCATCAGCTCCATTATGCCCTATTCTTCCACTTGGTCCCTTTGAAAAGTGGGGAATAGACATTATAGGTCCACTTCCAACTACTTCACGCCAAAATAAGTATATTGTAGTTGCCACAGATTATTTAACCAAGTGGGTCAAGCTAGGCCATTGAAAACAACTTCCATGGATGAAGCGGCAAGGTTCATATATAAACGCATTGTCACCGATTTGGTTGCCCATTAGAAATTGTAATGTATCAAGAAGCCACTTCATTAATGAGGTGGTAGAAGCCCTAGTCAATAAGTTTTCTATTAAGCATGAAGGCAACAACATACAAGCCAAGCACAAATGGACAGTGTGAACGAACAAATTTTGTGTTGTGTCAAATTCTAGCAAAAGATGCAAATTGCAGTACATAAATGGGATAAAAGGATTCATGCAAAGATTGTGGGCATATAGGGCAACATCAAAGTCAAAACAGGATACTCCCATTTCAGTTGGCCTATGGCATTGATCCAGTTCTTCCTATTGAGTTTGATATTCCCACTGTGAGAGTTATGAAAAATGAAAGGATGGATGAAAGTGATTCAGTAAAAGAAAGGTTGGTACATCTTCATTTGCTAGAGGAAATGAGGGAAATAGCAAAGGATACAAGCCATAAGAAGAAAATGAAGCAGAAGGAATACTTTGATCAAAAGATCCGTTGGTCTCCATTTCATGTGAATGACTTGGTTCTAGTATATGATTCCAGATACAAAAAAAGAAGATAGAGAAAATTTCTTCCAAAATGGATGGGGCCCTACAAAATAGCAGCTGTGCATGAAAATGGTACGTACTGACTGGAGGAATTGGATGGCACTCCCATTATGAAATGGGTCAACCACGACAAGTTGAAGATATTCCAAGCACTGTATAGTCTACTCCAGGACTGGAGTAGAAGCTTAGGAAGGGGGAAGATGTCGACACTAAAATTTTCCTCCGTAATTTCTATTTCATTAATGTATGTATTAGGAATAGGATGTTGTTAAGTATAATTAGTAGTAGCGTCCTGATAGAAGATAACGGTGCACAAGACGGTGCCATAAATAATGTGGAGTACGGTAATACCAAAGTACAATAGGAATGTTGTAAAAAGTAAATATTTGTCGTAAGTGTTCCGGTAATGTTAAAATGTCAAAGTTTGGGTAATTAGAGAAGTAGGGTCTACATGATTAGGAATTAGAAATATTATATTGGTAATAAGGACAAGGAGTGAGGTCATAAATATTTTGTGTATTTTATTTGTAAAAAGTCTAAAAATGTGGAACCCATGTAAAATGATAAGGTTTATCTTATCTTAAAAGATAAGCTTACATGTACAGATAAGAGTTAAGGTATGGAATATGATTCGTCAGAGTGGATTTCTTATCCTATCTTAGAGATAAGATGGATAAGCCTGGAAGTTCTATAAATAAAGAGGCCACCCCGTCATTTAGCATAGAAGGAAGTAGTGAGAAATATTGTAGGAAGTGTGCAAAGGAAGCCATCAGTTTAAAGGTGTGTTGAAGAAGCCATTAAGAGGTGTAATTGTAAAGTTTCTCCCATAGTCTTGGTGAAAGGCAAGTGAAGTCAATAACACTTGAAGTACCTCATGGGTGAGATTGTAACAATTTCATGTTAATATTATCATTTACTTTGATATTTCAGATTTGTCATCATTCCGTCTTATCATAGTCGATGGTATTCTTGTGTTATGTTGTTTTGTTTCCAGATTACATCCACCAAACTAAAGGTTGTGCATTAGTAAATAATCATAACACGAGGAGTTCCCGTGAAGAATTATCATAGTGTCGGATTGGTGATGACATTTTGGTTCCGTTAATCGGGACCATTCCTCATTCCAAAAGTGGATTTTCTCGGAGAGATATTCCCATTAGTCAAAAATCAATTGGAGGGTAACCTTATTTTTACTCAGTCATAGTAGTTATCATGGTAAAGTCATTTTTACCGTGAATAGTAGTTACCATGATAAAGTCATTTTGTTGTGAATAGTATTTATCACGGTAAAGTCACTTTTTACCGTGAATAGTATTTACCGCAGCAACTTCACATTTTTCCAAATAGTGTTTCTCCACAAGAGAAAGTCGGTTTTACAAGCCCTTCTATAAGTCAAGTTTTACCATAGTTACCTTGGTCATTTCTATTTTACTTGTAGAAAGGTGTAAAGTCATTTTCTAAATATAGTGATTCCAATTATTTGTGCACATAAGTCTTGTTGATTGTACTTGTGGGTTGGTATTTCACGGTGGTTACTTTTGAAAATGGGAAAGATTCTTCTGTTTTTTCAGCTCAATCTAATGAAGATGCTTCTTCTTTCATTCAATATTTTAAACGATCTTGTATTTGTAATGGCCTTATAAGAAGGAACAATGGACTGAATTTTTCCTACCTTTTTGGATGGTCTCAACACTTAGGTGTCTATGTCAATGAGAATATCTCTGGGTCGAAGCATGTGGGACCAAAGAATCACAACCGAATGTTTTCTCTCTTTCAAGCCCTTCTACAGGTCATGTGGATATTTACAAAATACTGTGGTTTGGCTAACCAAAATGCATGCAACTATGTTTAATCCTCTCAACCGTGAGCAAAGGTTTGTTGTTGTTCGGACTAATTATTTTGGTCAAGTTATATTCACAAGATTATTTTTGGTTTGATACATATTCTCTGGGCTCCTATCCCGTGATTTATGCAAACAATATAAATCTAACTAAAGCAAAGGAAACTAATTATGCAAAGTATATTCATAGTATTTTTGCAATTTTAATAGAATTAAGATAACAACTAATTAAAATTGAAAATTATTTAAATCTTTTAAATAAAAACTAAGCTAATAACAAAATTTAAAACAAGCAAAGTAACCTAGTATAGCTACCTTCCTAAAGTGCGGTTGTGAATCTATTCTAAATAATTAAATAACCGATCTAATTTAATTGAAAGACCCCGATCTTACCTCGTAAGTGAGGAATGAATCATAGTTTCTCGAAACTATCAATCCCCATAGCTTCCCGCGAATATCAAAAGTGAGATTAACTAAAATGAAATGATTCACTACCCTATTTGATATGTTTTAACTAGAACTTTGATAGCATGAACCTGGATTTTACAGAATAGTGGTGAATCCGATTGTGTGTGGCTTTGTCCCCTCAGTGTGGTCTCCTCATTCCTTCGTGCTCACGTGAATCCAAAAAAGCGTGTAATGCTAGCATCAAAAGGAGTAGGTATTAGAACAATGGCAGCCTTGGATGTGACCGAATATAATGCGAGTAGGAGAGGGATAGCGCAAGAGAACAGAGCTTGCCTTATGTAATTCCTAGTGGGATTTACTGTGAGTCATACAACACAAAACATCCAGAACCTGAAACTATCCTTCTTGACAAACAAAACCTGCAACTCTAATGGCTTCAGACTGAAAATGAAACTATCCTACTTCAATTGATTGCATGAAAACAGTAACAACACTAGCACAAGAAGATCATGTGGCTTCTAAATAGCAAAACAACACTAACTATGCATGCAACAAATAAAACTAATACAATTCCTAAGCAAGAACTGAAAGACTAAAATTTGAAATGAGAGAATGAGAGGCTATTTTTTTTGAGGGGGCCATTTGCTTGAAAACCAACCAGCTATTTATAGAATTCCCATTTACCCAAAGGTGAAATCCAATTTGAACTCTTTTACAATAAACAATGGAGAAACACTATTACAGGGAACCAAAATCATAAATACAAGCAAAAACGGATGAAAAGTGGGTAAAAGTTGAAAACTACGCAAGTCACGATTAAAAGAACATTCTGGAAAATGTGTGAAGGACCACCGCCCTGAGCAAGGTGGTGGTTACAGGACCGCCACCCTACCTGGGCAGCGGTCACAAGACCACCGCCTAGGCTAGGGTGGCGGTTTCATTACTGAAGACCAAAATGCAAAGGAAAAGAGGGAAAAGAGCAAAATAAAGCATGCGGAGGCTAGGCGGGGCATGCGGGATGTTAATGTATACTTGGAGAGATTTTCCGATCCCGAACACCTTGCGAGGAGACCTGTATCATCATTGGGGCACGTGTAACATTGTTTTGACGGTGCAGTACCCTACAATTTTGGGTACGTACATATTGCCCCCTCGAGAAGCGTTTTAGCCATGAAGAGGTAAAACGGTGGGTCCGAGTATGGCAGTCCTAAAATGGGAAGTTAGAAATTATACCTAACACATGTCCGTGTGTCGAAATGACACCATCCAAAATTCCCGCTACCTGCAAAATGAAAAGAGGACTCAAGTGCAGATAGATAAAATAAATTGAAAAATAAATACTAAAATAATATGAAATGAGGACTTACCATCTGCATGGGGGATAAGTACTTACCTCCGTCGACACTCCAAACCTGTGAAAAGGGCATTCAAAATGAGTCAAGATGCTATATATGTAAAAATGGGCCCATTTTCCTATTCATTTGTGCGTGTCGATTTGATTGATTTTGAGCTCTGGGACCCACGGTGACGGTTTTTGACGAGAGTATAGTCAAAACGTTCATGACGAGATAGTGATCATGCCTCCGCGAGTGGAACATCGACCCGCGAGATCACAGGTTAGTTCTTCTTGATTTAATGTTTTTACCCCCAAAATGTTAAAATGATGAAATATTTGTCATGGGGGGATTATTTTTGAAAATGTCAGTGTTAATAGGGTCACTTAGGGGGCGCCTAATGGGTAGGCTTTGTTTTAGTCAAAATAGTCATTTTTTCATGTTTTTGGGCATTTTTTAGGGCACGTGACCCATTTGGAAATGTGGGACACGACCGCCGCCTGAGCAGGGCAATGGGTTACAGACCGCCGCCCTTTAAGGTGGCGGTTATGGAACCGCCGCCCTGCTCAGGGCGGCGGTCCTTTACAGAACACCAAAATAACAGTGTTTTGAACCCAATTTTGCATTTTTAGTATTCTTATATGTTTTAATGATTTTTCCAATGTAATTTGAATACTAACTTACTCCATTTTGTGTTTTTGGGTGTATGCAGAAGGAGGAATATATCATATGGAGCCGAGAGAGAGAGTGTGACTAGCTTCCAGCAGTGTTGGATGCACTTTCTCAGGCGGAGCAAGATACTCTTCAAAGGGCCGACATATTACGTATATCACGGGTTCCTCATGTCGCACCTTCTAGTCACATACTTTGTGACCTATTTTCGTATTGGGATGCTGATCGAAACACTTTCCAATATCCAGGAGTTAGGGGTGAGTGGACTATTACCCTAGAGGATGTCTACCACATCCTGGGAGTCTTGATTATCGAAAAACGACTTACACTTGAGACAGCAGGGTCACGGGCTCAGATAGCTCAGTGGGCCACATATATGGGAGACACAGTTGTCTCCACTGGTTCAAAGAAGGGGGTGAGGTTCCATTCCATTCCTAGCTTTCCTATCCCCTTAATTCATCAGGCCATTATGGGGATCCTTGCCTCGAGATTGATATGGGACAAGGGAGGGGACACCTTACTCTACTGTTGGTCCCCTATTATTGCACAGATTGAGGCACATGGCCGGATTTATGCCTAGGGGAGCTGATATACTTGGGACCACCTATCATGATTTATACTAGGTGGTTTGCTTACAGGGACAATCTTTGAGCCATTCAACCTGGTTATGAGTTGGGTCTATGAGTGTATCATCCCTTATAGGAGAGGCGTAGAGGTGGCAGATCCTGGAGCCATGAGGGTAGCTAGATGGACAGAGATGTTGGTGCTTAGAGCACCACACTAGCTAGTTGCCTCCATGACTACTGATGATATGGAGGCCACACCTTATCAGGCCATGGCAAGGTTGTGGGGCGAGGAGACCCTCACTTTGATTTCCTGCTCTACTATAGGGCAGCTTGTGGACAGGATGGGGAAGGTGGAGACACACCCCTTTGACCGAGTGCCTCAGCAGTTTGGCCTTGCTTACGTTGGTATGCTCCCCCAGTGGTGCCAGTGTTCAGATCAGTTCGAGAGGCTAGGGGAGGTCCTAGAGGCCAAGGTTGGACCGTTGTTACTCCTAGTCATCCCTATTGCATCTAGGAGCATGGTACATGCTCGAGGGAGAGCCGGTGCTCCTCAGGCACCTTTACTTTGGATCATCACCCTTGCCCACAACAATGATGATCCCATTGATATAGACTCCGAGTCTGAGGAGTTCATAGGGGGAGAGACGAAGGAGGAGACTGAGGATATGGAGGTCAGTGAGTCAGGTGGAGAGGAGGATAGCGATCCCAAGTGGCATGACACTCAGAAGATCTTACAGGCTGAGATGGCAGAGCAAAGTGCGGAGAGGGTGACCCTAGTTTCAGAGGAGTTGCCCTCTCAGACTCTAGGTGGAGAGGATGAGTCCATAGTAGGATGCTATGTTTCCCTAGGCACATGAGGAGGTCTTCAGTCAGTGGCGACATCTGATCCTAGGGATCCCTCTTGGAGGCTCAGAGATCCAAGTGGGTTGTCACCCCTTTTTTTTTAATATTTGTTTTTAGCTAGGATTGCCTTAGTTGCTATCTCTCGTTTTGTTCATCTTTGTTTTTATCTTTTGATTATTTCTTAATTTTCTTTTCTCCTTTGTTTACAGATATTGCGGATGAGTGGCGAGACCTGATTCACCGGGTATGTACTGATACCCTGATGATCCCCATGGAGAGGACTCACGCCGAGCTATCCGTGGATGCAGGGGAGCCTTCAAGACTGGTAGGCATAGATGTCTTTTCCCCTGTCTGGCATGTGGCCAAGATGGTGACTACCCTCCATACCGAGTTGGCCGAGATATAGGATAGTGGAGCACCTGATGAGGAGTCACTCTCATAGCGAGGTTGTAGCTACTCCTCGAGACCATGAGCCCTCAGTGCATTCAGAGCGCCGGCGTAGCCGGAGTCCTAGACGTGGTCGTGCACCTTCAGAGGGATCTCATAGGGGTTGAGAGGCCACTTGGCTCTTTTTGTAGTGACTCTTAGATTGTTTATACAATTTATTTTGTATTTCCTGGGCTCATTAAGCATTTTGACCATGCCTAGCGCATGATGGCATTGTACATAAAACTTGATTATATATATATATATATATATATATATATATATATATATATACTTCTTTTTTGGATCAGACTCTTGGTGTCTAGGATTTTGTGATTTATTCCACATGTATATTATAATGTCATTTTATATGCTTTTCGAATGTATACAATGGAGAACAAATGATACAAATGCTTTCTTTATTTCTTTTTGTATTTTGTGATGCTAATGTATGATAATGCAAACACAATGTGATCTTGAACTTTATCTTTTATAAGCAATTTTCTCGGTACTTCATATTGTTTTGACAAAATGTAATGATAAACTGGTATGATGAGTAGATGTACTTGCCCAATTCCTAACTCCATGCAACTAGTAAGATGCAAGGGCTCACCACCGAGAGCTAGAAAGGGCACAAGCTAAGAGGTGTGTTGAAATGGAAATGATGAGAGATAGAAAAAGAGTTGGTGGAACCAAATTAGGACGCTACAAACCTACCCTACTCAAGTGACTCCATAGTTTAGAATGCGACTTGCTTTTAGTTTATCTAGACTTAGATCCATAGATGGCCACTTGGTTGAAAAAATCTGGTTTTCAGGGTTTTGAACTCTCTTGGAATTTTAGACATCTGATTCATTTGTTTTTTACTCAAGATTTCAAAGGTTTATTTGAACTATTAGTTTATGACCTTCAACGTTTACTGTTAAGAGGACCCCCTACACCTTGCCCCATGCTACTAGTAAGAAGCATGGGATTATCACCACGAACAAGGTACATGAGAGTAAGGGCATTCCCATCCTTTCCCAACCCTACGTCACTAGCAAGAGATGCAAGCTCATCACCAAAGATTGGTAGGGCAAGGAAATGTGTAAAAATAAAATTTTCTATTTGATCTACATTTGACTTATTTATTTGAGCAAAATGTCAGTATGTTCTTATTTTCAAAGAGATCTATATATGGGATAGATGTGACACCATGAAGCTTATAGAATAGACCATAGGCAAGACACCTATCCTAGGAAGAAACAAAAGTGAGAATAAGCATGCAGGCCTTGGTATGGCTACCATTAAGACTTTGTCATATCTAGCTTTATTTGATGAAATGATTCTGAAATGGTTGATGATGTTATGACAAATGAAGAAGTATGATTCGAATGCTTCTACCAATACCAACAGAAGTTTGTAATGAATCACTTGTGAATAAGTTCCTTGATCACAAAACTTTACGAAACGAGTGGACAAAATGAACCTAACTATATGAAGATGCAATGTAGATATAATTATACAAATAGTGTTGGTCGCATATGCATAGAATTGTTTAAGATGTAAGGAATTGATTGTTTCATTGAATTCCTCGCCTTCTAGTGTACATAAGAGATACACACCATTTCCATAGTCTTTCATGACTCGGTATGGGCCCAACCATTTAGGCCGGAATTTCCTTCCTTCACCGGACTTCTTATCGATCCAGCTGTCTAGTCTTAAAACTAGATCTCCTTCATATATTTCTCACTTGTAGACCTTTTTTTTATACTTCTGGCACATCCAATCAACATAGACTCTATGCCATTGTTCAACATCTAATCTAGCCTCATCTAGGCTTTCTAGTTGGGAGAGGCGTGCTTCTCTATAAGCTTCCTCATCCAGAATCCCTTGTAGTGAGATGCGGAGACTAAGTATTTCAACCTCAATTGGGAGAACTGCTTCTGCTCCGAATACCAATGAGAAAGGAGTTACTCCTATTGGTGTTCGTATTGAGGTTTTGTGGGCCCACAAGGCTAGATATAACTTTAAATGCCAATCTTGTTTGTTTTCTTTTACCGTTTTGAGTATAATAGCTTTCAATGTCTTGTTTGTTGCTCCACCTGCCCATTAGCTTGAGGGTAATACAGGGAGGCTGTATGATGGTTTATTTTAAATTTATTACATAGCTCACGGACCTCATCATTCTTAAAGGAAGTTCCATTATCTGAGATAATGATTTGTGGGACACCGTACCTACAAATGATCTAGTTCAAAATGAACTTGGCGATCACGGCACTGGGTACAGTGGTAAGAGGCATAACCTCTACCCATTTGGTAAAATACTTGGTGGCCATGATTATGAAGTTATGGCCATCTGTTGACGAGGGAGATAATTTCCCTATCAAATCTAGGCCCCATGTAGAAAAGGGCCATGGAGTCGCGATTGGTTGTAGAGCTTGTGCCAGCATGTGGATCTCGTGGGAAAATTCTTGGCATTTATGACATCTGCGTACAAACTCTACTGCATTGTGTTCTAGAGTGGGCCAGAAATAGCCCATCCGATGTATTTTGTGGGCAGTGGCATGACCTCCAAAATGGCCACCACATATTTCATTGTGAGATTCGTAGAGAATCTTCTTGGATTCTTCTGTGTCAACACACCTTAGAAGCATTCCATCGAAAGCTTTACGATAGAGCAACTTGTTCTATAATAATGTATTTAGCTACGATAATGTGTAACCGCCTTCTTTGTTGTGGTGTAGCACCTTCTGGATACGTATGGTCCATGATATAATTAATAATATCAGTATACCAAGGACATTCAAAGATAGGAGGTCTGGTTTCGATGTAATATATGCATTCATCGGGAAAATCTAGATCTACTAGATCACCTCCATCTAACGGGTTGTCGGCTAACCAATCTACAATGATTTTCCCTTAACGGACTTCTGGTTTATAAAAGTTAATTCAAATTCACCCACTAAGGTTATAAAGCATCCAGCCTTTTTAGACAAGGACCCTTGCATGAGGAAAGTTTGTAAATGGTCTATTTTTACAATGACCCTTGTTTCTTGGTTTAACATGTAATGTCTTAGGTGTTTGGTTGTGAAGACAATGGCAAGGCATTCTCGTTCTGCTTGCGTATAACGTGTTTCATAATTGAGCAACGTTTGACTAATAAAATAGACCGCATGTTCTCGTTTATTGTCGTCTTCTTGAGCCAACATATAGGCTAGCGAGACATCATAGCCCGTGAATATAAGATCAAAGGATGATCTGGTCTAATGGGCATTAACGTGGGAGGAGACAGTAAGAAGTGTTTAACTGCTTCGAAGGCCTCATGGTATTCCTTTGTCCAAATAATGCAACAATCCTTTTTCAACAAATTTTTGATCGGATGTACGAAAAAACTTAAGTCCGGAATGAATCTCTGGATTGCACCGAGCTTTCCAAGAAACGATCTAATGCCAGAGTAATCTGATGGTGGAATCATCTCAAGAACAACCCAAATTTTGGCCAGATCTACATCAATCCCTCGTGATGATGTAATGTAACCTAGGAGTTTCCCTCCTGTCACACCAAATACACATTTTTCTAGATTTAGTGTGACTCTGTATTCGATCAAACATGAAAGAATGATGCGGAGCACTTCCGGGTGATCACAATGCTTCTAGCCTTTGCCAACAAGTCATCTACATAGGACTCCATGATTTTATGAATAAGATCATGAAATATGTATGTCATTTCCCGTTGGTATGTAGCACCAATGTTCTTGAGACCGAATGGCATAACAACGTAGCAATAAGTTCCCCAAGGAGTTATAAACGTGGTTTTGGCTTGGTCTTGTTCAGATATTCTGATTTGATTATATCTCAAGAACCCATCCATGAGAGACAAAAGCTCAAATCCAATGTTGCGTCAACGATGACATCGATGGATGGTAACGGGAAGTCATCCTTGGGGTACGCCTTGTTAATGTCTCGAAGTCTATGCAGATGCGTATCTTCCCATTCTTTTTTAGAATGGGGACGATATTAGATACCCATTGAGAGTAATCAACTGGTTTGATGAACCCTACCTGGAGAAGCTTCATTACCTCTTCCTTCACCATGAGAGCTACCTTGGGTTTCATTGGTCTCGATTTTTTTTTAATTGGCTTTGCATCTGATTTGGTGATGAGGTTATGTACCATGATGTGTGGTGAAATTCCCATCATTTCTTTATAAGTAAATGCAAAATCCTTTTGATGTTCTTTGAGAATTTAATTGTGTATTTCTATTTCTTCTGGAGTTAATGAAGATCCTAGTTTCAAGATCTTTGGTTCTTCCTTCGTTCCGATGTTAATATCAATTGTTTTTTCAATTAAAGAAGCATTACCTTCTTCAAACTCAGGCGAGGCTGGAGGTAGTTCCAGATCTTCTCCATTCTCTACTACGTATATGTCGAGCTCCTTTTGTGGGGGAAGCTCTATCATGGGATTTCCAAAGTAAGAAGATGAATGTGGGATTAAGGACAAATCTACCATGTGATGGGTGAGATGTAACTCTGCATAGGCATTTAGGTAGTCAAGAGTGGCTCTATCACTGTCAACATGATCTAAGATGGTAGATTTATTCTCAGCTATGTTCGTTAAAAGAGGGTTTGTTAACATTTTCTTTACTAATGGTTCAGTATGAAGGGATACCATGAAACGGGTGTCTTCGAACTCACTGTTTGGAGTAAAACGTGAAGCTGAGGTTGCTATCAATCTGTGAGAAGGTTTTGTTCTTGTGGGATTGCCTCAATAGATATGAAGTTAAATCCTTTGCTCAAATCTAATACTGTTGTTTTGTAGAGCTGTAAGTGTTTAGCTCTAGTCTCATACACCTCAGAGACTTGGTTTGCTACTAATTTTGAGTCTCCTAACACTCTGATGTCATTAACACCGATCCTTTTAGCTATGATGAGACCAAGGAGGAGGGCTTCGTACTCAGCGCCATTGTTTTTACATTCAAAATTTAATTTAAAGGTGAATGGTAGGATCTTTCCCTCGGGTGAAGTAAAGATCACACCTGCCCCAGCCCCATAATGACATCTAGCTCCATCGAAATGGAGAGTCCAATATTTACTTGGGAAGATGGATGTTGGGACATTTACTACGTCTATTTCTTCTGCTTCGGTTACTTCTACCATGTAGAGTTCCTATGCTAGAAGAGAACTAACTCCTAGGGTCATCCCATACCTATAGAATCAAATGGCAGGAAAATTGGTAGATCCTGTTCTAGAAATTTGACAATTTTTGCAGTAGTTCCTAATGATATTGTTTCTACAACGTTAGCCTCATCCTTAAGGGTTGGGATATTCTTGATTAGGTTCGTAACTTCTAACTCCATTGTAGGTATCAACTTTTCCTCTAGTTTTGAGTTGGTTGGTTTATTAAGTTGGTTTGTTGGGAGTTCAAACTCAGAGTGAATGCCTGGCCTTTTCTTTAGATCTGCTAGGTGTATATCGAATGGTTTCGGGTCACCTTTTGCTATGAATATCTTTCCTAAGTGCAAGAATATTATTTCTTGAAATAACGTAGAAGGGATTTCCTTCATATGGTGTATCCATGGTCGGCTGAGGATCATATTATAGTTGGTTTCCCGATCTATAATATAAAACTTAGTTAGGATTGTTTTGGGTCCTAAGGTGACTGGTAGTATTATAGTCCCAATCAAAGTGGCTTTAAGGCTATCATATCCTCTTAGTGTATTCTGAATCGTGGAACAATTTGTTTCTCCATACCCTAGCTTTTGAAGGAAAGAGAAGGGGACTATGTTAACTGCTGCCCCATCATCAACCATTGCGCATTTAACGTAATTGTTATAAACCAACACTTGTAAATGTAAGGCTGGATCACCTCTACGTGCAATCTCAGCATCTGTTGGCATTTTGTTTATGTCAAATATAAACTCGGTATCCCTATCCGGCTACCCTGGAGGGTGAATATCAAAGTCTATATGGTTTACTTGTGTTTCGGGAGGTGGAGTGATGTTAATTAAATGACCTAAACCTAATGCTTCTAAAAGAGCAGCCCTATGGGTAGGAGAGTTCTTCAATAAGTCCAAAAAGGAGATGTGAGAGAAGGTATTTGTTAGGTCATTAATTAAATCATAGGCACCTACGGGTTTTACTAATGGTTGTTGAATGTTATCTATCTCTAGCGGGTAACTTGGATTTGGCTGAGAGGAATACTCTCGTGTCCTTGTTACAGCTTCCACGTGTAGCTCAGTGTCTAACTCCACTAATCCGACTATCTTGGGTCATGGTTGATTTCCTAATTGCGGTGCGACAAGTGGATTTAGTGAAGTCGAAGCTTCATGATCATTGTTTCCTATCATTGCACCCTTGGTCGTCCCATTTGGGTTTAATTTATTGTGATTTGGGAGGGGATCATTGAAGATCTTGAGGGGTGCATTTTGAGGGGAGACTGCTCCCGTGAAAGTATTTGGCACTGGTGATGTAGGATCTACTAAGAACATATCTATGAAAAGTTGTCTTTGTTCTTCTGGCAAACGTTGCATGAATTTATTGTAATCACAAAAATTCCTAGTGTCATGGCCTCAAATTTTGTGGAAACCACAATACAAGTTAGTATTGTAATTCCTAGGTTGTTGGTTTGGCACGTGTTGTGGTCCAAAACTCTGATTAAACCGTTGACTATTAAGATTACAATTTTGCATTTGTTGCCTTTGGTTTTGATATCCAGTTGAGTTTTGACTTGGACCCTGTATCTGGATCTACCACTGTTGTTGTTGTGGATGATTAAAATCCACCGTGTTGATTGTTGGGGTAAAATTTTGTTTCGTTGATTGTTAACCAGCGGTGAAGCATTTACAATATTTACCTTTTTTTCTTGGTTAGTTACTCCATCTGTTGTGACCTCACGGTTCTTGTTAAGGATTTTAAGTCCTTGATTAGCACTTACTGTACTAGGATAGGTCGTAGTATTTTGGTTGGGGATGATTAACCTCCCATTTGTTCCATATGTCTTGTGACCGCTATCTATTGCAGCTTGATCTATTCAGAGGGCACTCTCAAGTACTTCATCGTAAGTCCTTAGTGGGAACTTCTGGACTTCTTCCTTTATCTCTCTGCTGAGAGAATGAAGAAATAAATCACATAGTTCCATCTGATCCATGTTTGGAGCACTTACCGAAGAATAAAGGACTATACGCCATCTTTAGATGAAATGAGCAACATATTCATTGTGTTCTTGCTTAATATGCAAGAATTCCCTGATTCCTATTCTCAACAACTTGTTCATGTCGAACACCTTGATGAACTCTGAAATGAGTTGTTTAAACGAATGGATGGAAGCTTCAGGTATTTTGTAATACCAATCGAGGGAAATGCCCTCTAAATTTTTGGGGAATATTTTAGCAACAACCCCATCCCAAGGGAGCAGTTCTCGAATGGTTGTGGCATAGGCCTTGATATGTGCATTCGGGTCTCCCTCCCCTTTGTATTTGGGAAAATCGGGAAGAGGTCTTGGAAGCATGACGCTTCATATGGTGAAGTCTAAAGGTTCTTTCAAATATTTTGAATAAGTCCCTATCGCATAGGTTTCGACCATTGATGGTGCTTGCTGAGGGGGGGAGGTGGAATGGGTTGATGTGGCGTAGCCTATATATTTGTAGGGGCATAAGGAAATCCTTGTGGTTGAGCGAACATGCCAGGAGAAGAGAACATATCTCCCTGTGGTGATTTGGAATACATGTTTAAGTATGGAGGAGCATTGCTCAGAAATGGATTATTTTGTACTAAACTAGGAGGTATCATATTTTCCACTGGAGCGGCGTTAGAAAATGTGGTTCTAGTTGGTGTTTCTTGTGAATACTGAGGAGGCATGCCCAACGTGCCTGTTCCTGTGAGGAGGTCTACTTGGCTAGGATGATGTGAAGGATTGGAAGTTCTTGCCTGCATGAATTGTGAATTTTGACTTGCTTGAGCAAGTTCCAACCCTCTAACCTTCTCGACTAAGGTTGAGATGACCTCATTTGGTGAAGATACAATATTTTTCCTTAGTGGTGTTTTTTGTATACCTTTAGGTTGTATAGGCATATGGTACCTTGCTATGAACTGATCGTTTCCCTGCCAAATATCACCGAGGGCAATTTCCTATAGGTGGAGGAATGGCGGTGTTTTCTTAGAATGAGACCTCGGGTTATATTTGCAAACCTCCTATAGGTGGGTACATAATTTGAGAGTGTTGTTCACTCCTAGCATAATGTGGTAAGTATTCATCATCTAAAAATAGATATGGATCTGATTGTCTACTGATTTATGGTCTAAGCAACACCTAAGGAGATGAACCAGATTCTCCAGTGAGCATCATGTTGTTCGAGCCTGAAGGCTCTGGTTGTTGCATTTGAGTGAGCTGATCCAACTCCTCTATTTGGAAAGAATAACTATATCTAGTCTTTTGAGGTGGAGTTTGTGTTGAAAACCGGTTAGTTAAATAGTTGTCACCCCATGCTAAGAGCGAGGGTGATGGTTGTCTATTCAATTGATCGTAATATGCTTCAAGACCTAGGAGAGGTCTTCCATATGCATCGAATCCCAACATATTCGGGGGGTATATGAATACCCACAAAATAATGGGAAGAAGCGAAGATGGATGAAAGAAAAGAAAGAGGAAAACTAGCTTGTTTCATGTCGGGTTCACCAATTTTGTATGATGGAAAAGTGACAAGTGAGCATGGGAATCTACAAGGAACTCTTCCTCGCACCCGACCTCCCGAGGTCATGCCGAGACATCCGGTGGGGATGGAATATACGTGGGGTGTAGACAAACTAGTTAGGAAATCTTATGTATTCGACGTGCACTAATGGAATATATGAATCTAAGGCAAAGAAGGCCCTTCTAACCTGAACTGGCATGATAGATTGTTTGGTGAGGATGACTACTCAAAGGCTCCAATCAATATCAAGCTCTGGCGTGATCCGATCTATAGGTTGTGGAATACGTGGAAGGTAGCTTGTGGGTGCTTCATATATGTCTCCTGACAGGGTCATGAAAATGGATGATGGATATATAGTGGATTCTATGGGTGATTCTCTGGTCTAGTCTAGAAATCCTTAGCTTGATTAGCTGCTACGTCTAGTGAGGATAGTTGTGCGATAATGATTGGTGGAAGTGGAGAGGATCTAAATAATAATGTGTGTAAACCAGCATCAATGTCTGATTGACCTGTGGGCCCGTTGGGTTGTGGGACCTGTGGATCACAACCGTAGGTTCGTGGTTGTTGTGGGCCTCCTATGGTCATATGCAGAATCAATCCCTGATCCCTAATATCCAGCAGTCATATGCCTTTTCAACCTCTATATTTAGAACTAAAAGTTGTGCAATCTTCTCAGAAAACCTTATAGGTGTTCTCAACTTGAATTCTTAAGCTAGTGTCTATGTCAATGAGAATATCTCCTGCATCTGGCTATGGGACAAAAGGATCACAACTGAATGTTTTCTCTCTTTCAAGCCCTTCTACAGTCATGCGGATATTTATTTAGGGTAATCTGTGGTTTGGCTGGTTTCACCAAAACGCATGCGCTGTTGTCTTCTATGTTTAATCCTCTCAACTGTGAGCTAATTTCTTGTAGGTCTGTTGTTGTTCGGAAGACCTGAATTCTGAGATTTTGGTCTATGTCAGTTATTGCTGCAATAAGATTGGGTTGAGGCATGATTGGTTCGAATACGTATTCTCTGGGCTCCCTAGGTCCCGTGATTGTCATGCAAAAGGAAACAATATAAATCTAACTAAAGCAAAGGAAACTAATTATGCAAAGTATATTCATATTATTTTTGATAGAATATTTAATAGAATTAAGATAACAACTAATTAAAATCAAAAGAGCAATTATTTAATATCTAGAAAATAACAACTAAGCTAATAATTGAATTTAAAACAAGCAAAGTAACCGAGTATAGCTACCTTCTTGTGCAGTTGTGAATCTATTCTAAATAATTAAATAACCGATCTAATTTAATTGAAAGACCCCGATCTTACCTCAGAAGTGAGGAATGAATCATAGTTTCTCAGAAACTATCAATCCCCATAGCTTCCCCGGCAATATCGAAAGTGTGATTAACTAAAATGAAATGATTCACTACCCTATTTGATATGTTTTAACTAGAACTTTGATAGCATGAACCTGGATTTTGCAGAATAGTGGCGAATCTGATTGTGTGTGGCTTTGTCCCCTCAGTGTGGTCTCCTCATTCCTTCATGCTCACGTGAATCTAGAAAAGCGTGTAATGCTAGCATCAACAGGAACAGGTATTGAACAATGAAAGCCTTGGATGTAGACCGAATAGAATGTGAGTAGGAGATGGATAGCGCAAGAGAACAGAGCTTGGCTTATGTAATTCCTTGTGGGATTTACTGCGAGTCATACAACACAAAACATCCAGAACCTAAAACTATCCTTCTTGACGAACAAAACCTGCAACTCTAATGGCTTCAAACTGAAAATGAAACTATCCTACTTCAATTGATTGCATGAAAATAATAACAACACTAGCACAAGAAGATCATGTGGCTTCTAAATAGAAAAACAACACTAACTATGCATGCAACAAATAAAACTAATACAATTCCTAAGCAAGAACTGAAAGACTAAAATTTGAAATGAGAGAATGAGAGGCTATTTTTTTGAGGGGCCATTTTCTTGAAAACCAACCAGCTATTTATAGAATTCCCATTTACCCAAAGGTGAAATCCAATTTGAACTCTTTTACAATAAACAATGGAGAAACACTATTACAGGGAACCAAAATCATAAATACAAGCAAAAATGGATGAAAAAGTTGGTAAAAGTTGAAAACTACGCAAGTCGCGATTAAAATAACATTGTGGAAAATGCGTGAAGGATCACCGCCCTGAGCACGGTGGTGGTTACAGGACCATTGCCCTACCTGGGCGGCGGTCACGAGACCGCCACCCGGCGTAGGGAAGCGGTTTTACTGAAGACCAAAACGCAAAGGAAAAGAGGGGAAAAGAGAAAAATAAAGCACGCGGAGGCTAAACGGGGCATGCGAGATGTTAATGTATACTTGGAGAGCTTTTCTGGATCTCAAACACCTTGCGAGGAGACCTGTATCATCATTGGGTCACGTGTAACATTGTTCTGACGGTGTAGTACCCTACAATTTTGGGTACGTACAGTATCCCATAAGGGATATTTCAGAGAGCGGTTGGCGTTACACCAAAAGACCGACTTAATAGTGCCTGATACAACCGTTGTACTTAAGGGTGGACTTTCCATCCACTAGAGGACCGCTTGATTTAGGGACGCGTGACCAAGGAAATTACAGGGCATGTCTCCCTACTTTGCACTGGGACAAGCGGATGTCCACGGAACATCACAGCCCACCACGCTCCGTGAGTCTCGACCTCGAGACCTCTACTCTGATACCAAGAGTGGTTTTGTTGCACCAAAAGATCGGCCTGATAGTGCCCGATACAATTATGGCACTTAAAGGTGGACCTTCCGTCCAGCGGAGGACCACTCGAGTCGGGGACGCGTGACCAAGGGAATTATGGGGCACATCTCCCTACCTTGCGCTAGGACTGGCGGATGTCCATGGGACATCAAACAATGCTCTTCCCTTGGATGCATGGGTAAAAATGGGTAGACCCCCATTGCAGCCATCCTCTAATGTACTATTCATGGATAATTAGACTAAGGCTAATCCCATAGGAGTTTTGAAAAATGCATACATTACCATACAAGGAGCCAAGTTCACTGGAGACTTTGAAGTTTTCGCTGGCAGAGTCAGATAGCTTCCCAACCCTATTGGGGCATCCTTGGTGTTATGCAAATAATTTTTATGTTCGGTTCAAAAGGACTATATCAATTTTGAAAATAAAGAGGAAAGGGTTATTATCCCTTTAACAGATGGAAATTCCACACCCTATATTGAGCCCTTAAGTGAATAAGATTTGAATAGGATTTATGTACACACCATCTAAGATCCAAAGATGATTGAACCAACCAGAAAAGGACTAATTCAGTGGGAGGATGCACAGTCTCTTAGAGATACTACAAGTGTTTCTTGTGATAATTGGGCTCACAACACTTATGAGGTTGTAACACTTATGAGTTGGTAGGGCGCAAAGTAAAGAGCATATTCCCTCGAGGCACAAAACCACGTTATGTCAGGAGGATAGGTAACATTTCAGTACCTTGGTACATAGGAGAAGGGGATCCCATGGTATTCCTATGCGCCATGGAAGAAAAATGGATAGAACCACTGGAAAGAATAAATATGCTACATATACACTACATGGGACAGCAACACGCTGGTGGGTGGTCCACGGGGATGATCTTGTTAGATTGAATGAAATTGGGATTTCTCTTACTATTAGGTTCTTTAGGAGCAATGCACCTACTAAAATCTGTATTTATTATGGTAATCAACTTGTTCAACACAACGTTCCAAAGTTTGAGAGACTTTGGATAGAAGGGCGGGAAGCTTTACCACCTTCACTATGGGTGCACCAGTTTTATTCCACTTTACAAGGTTGTGTGCGTGTTTGGTATGTCTATGCAGAACTCCATAGAGAAACTGTAAATTGGCATAATTTAATTGTAGGAATGGCCTAGATGTTTGACTTCTTCTCTACAAATCCTCCGGTTGAAGAAGCATTAAAAGTTATCTGGTGCTTAACTAAGGGGGATAGTGCCAATGCTAAAGAAATCCTTCAGGAGTTATTAGATAAAGAAGACTCAGGAGCATGTCTTGATAAAGAACTAGAGGCCGATGTAACATTACTTCAACATGCTTTCCTTGAGAAGGAGAAAGGAAAAATGGTCTACCTAGTGGATGACAAAGAAGTATATAATCTGAATTTAAACCATTCAACAGGAAGGCATGAAGTATTGGATAGTGTGGATAAAACCACGCGTGCCTATCATGAACCCATGAAGACAAAGTAGGTGAATATTGGAATAGATACTGAACCTAAGGAATCCATAATTGGAGACTATTGGTCAAACTCTGAAGTGGCAAAAATCATAGAGTTACTAAGGGATTACCAGGACCTATTTCCCATGGGGTACCATAAAATTAAAGGTGTGCATGAATCACTAGGGGAAATGAAGATAAATCTTAAAGAGGGTGCGTGCCCAGTTAGAAAGAGACCTTACATAATGAACTCCAATTTGCGTGAAAAGGTAAAAGAAGAGATTGATAACATGTTGAAGTCTAGAATTATCAAGCTACTTGATGAGTCTAAATGGGTTAGTCCAATGGTGATCAATATCAAGAAGGATGGATGGATTAGAATATGCGTGGACTACATGGAGTTGAATGTTGCATGTATAACTAATCCATTCCCTATGCCATTCACTAAGGAAATACTAGGAGTTACAGGGTGTGAAATATATTCATTTACATATGGGTTCTATGGGTATCATCAGGTTAGAATTTCCCAAGAGGATCAAGAAAAGACTACATTTACTACTGAATGGGGTAGCTTCACCTATACTGTAATGTCCTTCGGTCTAAAAAATGCACCTGTTGTATTTTCGCACATAGTTGTCCAAGCATTCAATGAATTCATTCACAACTTTTTACAGGTATATTTAGACGATTGGATGGTGTATGGATTATTTAAGTATCACTGTGATAATCTACACTTAATGTTTGAACAGTGTAGACAGTTGAGTATCTCTTTGAACATCAAGAAGTGCATATTTTCTATACCATTTGGGATACTTTTAGGACACATAATCTGCAAAGAGGTTTTGTTGTTTGATCCAGCAAAGGTTGCAGTCATTATAGGCCTAAGGGAGCCTACCATTCAAAGTGAGGTGCGAAAATTTTTGGGTCATACAGGATATTATAGAAATTTTATCAAAGGCTATGCCAAATTTTCCAAACCATTAGAATAGTTACTGAAAGGGAAAGGTACATTCTACTGGGGAGAGCAACAGCAATGCGCATTCGACACATTGAAGGAGAAACTTACTACCGCGCCTATTCTACATTTTCCTTCTTGGGAAAAACCATTTCATGTACATGTTGACACCTCTGGCATGACCATTGGCATAGTGTTGGTCCAACCTAGAGAAGGTATTGTAGATCATCCTATCTTGTTTTGCTAGTAGAAAGTTGACTCCTGCATAATAGAATTACACAACTACAGAGCGTGAAGCTTTGTCAATGATCTATGCACTACATAAATTCTATCAGTACCTACTAGATACACCATTCATATTTTATACATATCACATGGCATTGAATTATTTGGTAAATAAACCTATTTTACAAGGGCACATATGTTGATGGGTGCTCTTATTTCAATAATTTGATTTCACAGTTGTGGTAAAACAAGGAAAAAGTAATTCTGGACCATACCATCTATCAAGAATACATTCGGAGAAAGAAGCACATGCAATTGAGGATATCATGCCTGATGCACAATTATATAGGTTACAACGCGTGCCATCATAACTAGAGGACATTGCTATCTTTCTACTCATAGGGATGGCACCAGAAGGATTGAAATCCTTGGAGAAGAAACAACTTGCTATACGTGTCGCACCTTATATGTTAATCAGTGGTGACTTGTACAAATTGGGCCAAGATGAAGTATTGCACTATTGTGTATTAGAACATGAGCGCATGGGTATTATAGAAGAATCTCATGGTGTAATTGTAGGTGGCCACTATGATGGTGATGCCACATCGTATAAGATTCTACTCGCTGGATTATGGTGGTAGACCCTCTATAAAGACTGCAAAGAATTTTGTAAGGCATGTGACCATTGTCAACGTCTTGGAAGACTAGGTTAGCGAGATGAAATGCTTCTGAAAACTATTGCTAGTGCAGAACCATTTGAGAAATGGGCTATAGATTTTTTGGGTCCCATTTCACTAGCTTCACGCATAATTAGATCACGCTACATTATAACTTGCACATACTATTTGACAAGATGGGTAGAAGCAACACCTATAAAGGATTATACAACAGCCATAGTAGCTCGGTTTCTATGGGAAAATATTATTACAAGGTATGCATGTCCTTTGAGTTTGACTAGTGATAGGGGAACACATTTTCTTAATGAGACAATCAGAATTTTATTGGATGAGTTCATGATTGCACACCATAAGACTACACCCTATCATCCTCAGTCAAATGGAGTTGTTGAAGCTTTCAACAAAATTTTAGGCTAAACATTGACAAAAATCTACGATGTTAGAAGAAAGGATTGGGATGATAAAGTATCTGCAGTACTTTGGGCATATCAAACAACTTATAAAAGGTTGAACAAAGCAACACCATTTCAATTAGTGTTTGGTGCATAAGTCATTCTTCCTATGGAATTTATGTTACCTTCTTTGCATATTGCATGCACTAGAGGTCTAGCTGATGAGTAAGCTTTAAAAGAATGGATTGAAAATATAATTCAGCTGGATGAACGATGAGCCATAGCACGTTGGAGTCAGAAGCAAGAAAAGGACAGTGGAAAGCATGGCATGACGAAAAAATAAGGGACAAGAAGCTGGAGATTGGAAAAATGGTGCTTCTCTATGACTATAAGTTCTTACGCCATCCAAAAAAACTTAAGGTACATTGGTTGGGGCCGTATGTTATCACTTACATCCTTGAAATAGGCACTTTCCAGTTAGAAGCCCTTGATGGAACACAACTACCCGATTACTTCAACGGGAGTAGGATGAGGCCCTACTATAAATAGGTCTTCTTGGTGTTTGTAATAAGGCAGTATTTCCACTTAGATTAGGTTTTCAATTATGTATTTCCTTAATGTGTTTCCTTCTTTATTGTTATGATTTGTCAATTTAGTTGGTGTGTTGTGTAATAAGAGCGCTTGAGCGCATGAAGCTAACTACTATATAAAGAATGTTTATGCACAGAGGACTGCACATAATTTTAGTATGGGGTGATTGTCGATATTTAGGTAAAAAATTGTGGGAATTTAAAGGTGAAAGGAATAAGCTACTACGGGTGCTCTTCAAGTCAAAGGATTGCTTCTAAAAAGTGACCAAAGATGGAGATGAATGAAAGGACAATATAACGCAAGGTAAGCAGAGGCCATAATAACTACCAGTAGAAGGTGCAGTGATGAGGTACTCGGGTGTAAGGAAGCACGCATTGAAGAGAAGTCTGTGACCAGAGGGTAGAAAGGCACACTAGAAGGTTATAGCTGGGGCGTGAAGATGTATGGCACGAAAGGATGGAATTGGTCAATTAATGAGAGGATATTTGGTAGGTGAAGGAGCAATGAATGCATCAAAATTTTGAAAATATATATAAGGATGGAATGCGAGTTCATTTTTACTATTGCGATTAAGAGTATTTGAAGAAGAGCTAAGTGTGAAGAGCTAAGTGATCGTATTGAGCTGTGAGAGGTGTGTAGCCAGTCGTGATGAAGAGATTTGTGTGCAGAAAGAGCTTGTGTCCTTGGTGGTGAAGGGTTTGAGAAAAGCAAGGTGACAGAGAGGAGAGAGGGCATGTGATTTCACCTAGGGCTTGGTTGAGCTAGGGTTTGATTCGCACATTGTAGAATTCAAGAGGTGAGGATCTATAAAGGATTACAAGGTAGAAATGACACCCAAGAAAGCAGTTACAACAGGAGTGAAGGGAAAGAAGAAGAGGAGATGGCTCTCGAAAGCAATTTTTCTGAAATACAATATCTAGAGGGGTTATTGTAGTCTAGGAGTGGGATTCTCACATAAGGAAAAGCAAGGTGAGTTAGTACAACCATCATACTTTAGAGAATAAGAAGGAGCTTGATGTCTTACTGAACACAAAGATAAATAAATGCATGACGGAAGACATGCTGTGTATGCCAATGCTGGCAATAATCTCTTGAAGAAGGTTAGAGTTTACCAACTATACAAGCTCCCTTACTTTGAGAAATATGAGCCCTTTTACCAATGTCTCATGAGCAGAGTGCACGAATATTTTTTCTACTTTGCAGACGCATACCCAAAATTTCAGCCACGCTCATCTCCATGGTAACGGGATTGAAGGACACAAGAGAATATTTAAAAGATGATTTAATAGATAAGGCCACAATCTTGGAGACCAGAAAGGATCTGGGGTACACAAAGGATCTCGCGCAGTATGGACATAGATAAAATGAAGAATTATCCAGTTGTGCAAGCAACCACACATCTTGTTACGAAGCTAAATGACCAAGAAAGGTGGTCACAAGTGAACACCATGTGGCTGCACATTGCTAAAAAGATGTCCAAGGGGGTGGTCTACAATATTTCATGCTACATTTTAGAAACTATCATTGAGGAAGCGTGCACAGGAGGAAGGATCAACTTTGGATCTGTTTTGTTGTCACTAGTGTTCATGGAGATTGGAGTACCTGATGGACCAAAAGAGAAGATATGGGAGTATCCCATGGAGCACAAGTCACCTACAAATGCTTCAAAAAGTACTTATGTGAAGGATCCATGACATAACATGCCAAGAAAAGGGCTGAGAAGTGGTATGATAGGCTCCACACGGCCTTTGAAGAAGAATGGTGCATCCCCAAGGACTTGCCTTTGGTGGTTGGAAAGGTAGTTCAGTTCGATGTATACCAACACTTTTGCATAGCGCGGTTCACCATGAAGGATGGAGAATGGATCCCTTAGTGTAAGTTACCATATGCCTTCATAACAAGGTACTTCCAGTGTTAGTACACAGGTTCTTAGATGCGCGGTGCCTAACATTCAATGTGGACAAGGTAGATTATGACTACCACACGCTAAGGAAGAAATGTGTGTATCCAGGACCGGATGCATATATTGAAAAGATCATTTCAGATGTATTGAGCATTAAACCAATAAGTTTGGTTGTGGGAGATATTGGAGTAGCACTGGTATACCTCCAACTGAAGCCCAAGATGGAGAATAACAAGTATGTGGAAGATGAGTTTGCACTTCCAGCACCACCAAAGGGTAAGCATACAATGGAGAAAATCCTAGTGCCTAAGCCCATAGAGCCAATTGAAGTAGAGGATGAGGAGGATGAGTGCGAGGATAGTGGTGGTTTGGAACATAGAGGTAGAAGACATCCTACGAATAAGGATGAAGCTGAGCATGCCACTACACCACCTCAGCCACAAGAGGGGGATGATGAGGACTTGGATGTAGTCCAAGGAGAGCACAAATTTAAGAGAGTGTTCAGGAGAACAAGGACCCAAGGTGCTACTCCGAAAATAGTGTGCAAATCACCTAGACTCTCTCCATAGAAGGAGACAACCACGTGAAAAGGAGAAGGAAACTGAAGTTGAATGAGGAGGCGTAGAAGAATCATAGGAAAGTGCACCTAATTATCCTACACCTCCAGATAACGTAGAAGAATAGTAAGATGAAGAAATGAAGGAAGGAGGAGAGGAAGAAAAGGGAACATATGAGACAACTACAGAGACTACTTAGGACATGGAGACACAAGTCCCAAATCTGGAGGCTCAAGTTCCTAAGCAGCCTAGATCAAGAAGAACAAGTGGGGAGCACATTCCACCAGTAATGGGTTATGCGGAGGACACAGTAAAATTGTTTGCATTCATTTCCAGAGCACACTAACACAAAAGGAATTATATGGCTGGGAATTAATGGATGAAGATATGGCAACAATGCGTACAAGGAATCAGTTATCATGGTCAATGCACACGCACATGGATGAAACCATATTTTGATGTGTGTGAGGAGTCATACATATCAAGGAGGTTAAAAAAGAAACCTCAGGCTATACACATGACAGTAAAGCCTATTATCATGTCAGATGAACATGTAAATGCTTTGGTGAAATTCTCAACGAGGTGGTGCAACACAATATGGACAAGGCTGCCATAATTAGGGCGCTCAGGAAGAGATTAAAACTAAGGATGGGGAAATAGTGTGCCTAACGTAGGAAAGAGACTTAGCACAGAAAAAATGTTGTATTTATCAGCATCACAAAGGAAATTGGTGATAATATCATAAGATCTAGGCCACACTTAGAGCCAAAGGTACCAAAGACATTTCCTTTGGCAATACACTATGTAGGTACATTAGTGGACCTAGTGCTTGAAGATGAACCTCTACGCATGCCAACGCAAAAGGATCAAACACAAGATGTAGGATGAGAAAAGGTTTCAGTGATCCAAAATATTACATCATATGAAGGACTGTTGCAAGTGCTGCAAGAAGAACTGAAGAAAGCAGACCAAGCCTTAAACATATGCACAGCTCCAGAGGTGCTCATTAACATAAAAACCCTAGAGGAGAACAATGAGGTCTAGAAAGCAATGAAATATGAAATATTGGGCCACGCAGAAAGGTTAGAAATGGTTAAACAAAAGTGCAAGGCCCTTGCAGAAGCCCAAGAACCAAACAAGAATCGGCTGGAAGAGCTTGGGAAACTTATTACGCAAAAGATAGATATGCTAGAGGGAAGGATGACTGTAATGTCTAGCATTGTGTTGGTCTTGCAGAATGAGAAAGAAGAGATCGCGAAAGATGAACTAGAGTCCATTGTTGTGGACATTCTAGAAAAAGCAGAGGAAGCACTCGCTGAGTGGCAAACCTTGGAGGTCGAAATAAAATAGGAATATCCTGAATTAGTTGTTCAAGTTGCAAAAGAAGAGACTGCAGGTTAAAAATATTCTTTCATTCTTTCCATTCTTCTATTCTTTACTTTAGTTTTGGAGATGACCATTATCGAGGTGAAAATGAAATTAGTGTGGGGTAATGTTGATCAGAGAACACTTGACAGAAAGCATGCAAGAAGTCCACGTGGAAAAGTAGGTCATATTCAAAGGCGCGAAGATAGGGAGAACATGTGCACGAGCCAGAAGTTCAGCTTTCAAGACTTAGCCATTTTTTACTCATGAAGGTCTATTTTTAGAGGTGGCATGCAGAGCACACAAACAAGGCAGAGACGTGCACACCATGCATTGGCTATTTTGGAGGATTGGATACAAAGCACTTTGCATGGACATAGGCAGAAATAGATCTACTACTGCTAGTTAACTACCAATAGTCTATTGTTAGCGCACTTGCATGTGTGGCTAGTTTTGTAATGGAGCGTGGCTATTAATAGCATGTGACCTATTTTGGGAATAGATAAGAAGTGAAGGGAAAGTCCCCATCCTTATAAGTATGTAGTAAACTGTGTAATAGAGAGATCGATATAGATAGAGAGATCGACATATAAAGAGATATAGTGAGATTATGCTATACTATCACATTCAGAATCTTCGTATAATTGTTATATTTAATATAATAGAGGATATTGAATCCAAGTGTTAGTTCTGTGTCTGAATCTAGTATGTTTTTGATCTCATCATGGTTAATACTTAATTGTTCTCCCTTAGGTATTGATTTGGTATGCTTTGTAAATGATGTTTCGATAACTATATGTGTTAAGTCTTCATATGCTAGCATCCCAATAACAACAATCTAAAGAGGAACCTATTTGTGTCTTACAACCCTCATGCTCCGCATCTCATTTTGCAACCTAGCCTCGCCACCTAAACCTTGCACAATTATTTATTAATTACCTTATAATTAATAAATCCACATCTCCAAACCTGCCACCACATTTCGCCACCTCATTATGACCTAGCCCTAACCCTAAACTAACCTAATTAAGACCTATAACTTGGTCTACATCCACACCTGACTAATTACTCCTCACCCGCAAAAATCAACCTAATAATGACTTGACCAAGCCCACAACTAATTCCTCGAGAAAAAGAGGGAAGTTGGCTACTTTACTAAAAATAGTCCACTTTGACTTAACCGATATCGGTTCGTACTCGACTCACCACCGTCTCACATTACGTAACCACCATCGGTCCTCGTAAATGACCTCCCAACAAAAAATCTGGGCATCTAGGGTCCGGAATCGGGAAATTCATTGGAAAGATCAGGAATTCACTTGGCCGAGCAGAGACAAGTGAAGGAAAGAAAGGAGTTTGCAGAGAAGGACATCAAGCCCAAGACTGCAACTGAGTAACCAGAGCCCAGTGACACTCATCCAAGCATTGGGAGAGAAGATAGCTCATCTTTGATTGTCCGATCATCCTACCTGAGCCCTGCCTTCGTTATCACAGTCTTTGGATCTATATCTTCATCAGGAACTAGTAAGTAGTATCTTGTATGTTCTTTTGATAACATTTCTTGAACTTCTGAATCACAACAATTATAAGTCTATTCCTAGATCTACTACCCGGTAACACCCTACATCTAACTATCATTCCTCTACCCCTACATTGCCCCAAGAACAGCTCCCATACCCTCTGAGTCTTCTCCATCACCCCATTACCTATCCCCAATCATTTACTAGCCTTATAAACACCATAGCCACCTTATAGCCAACCTTCACTAAAATCCCCTAAACCACTGCCCCTACCAATATCGGTTAGCGAAATCGTACTTGGTGACAAGACCGGCATCGGTCCACCGTGATTCAAAACCAAAATCTAGCCCTTTCCTCTATTGTTTTAACAAGGTAATAAAATTGTAAATTTGTAATAATTTGTGTTAATTCATATTAGCAGGGGAACTGACCACCTTCAAAAGGAAGTTTAATACTTCCTGGGCCCAAGGTAGTTCCCTCATTTATTGTCTAATTAGAATCTGGTGGTCTTGTATTCTTACTTGCAGGTAGTCCTTCCCAGACAAAAAGGAGTTCTTCGCAATCGATCTGATCTCCCTCTACGGTATGCGCACACCCTCCAAACATTCAACAGGTATTCCTCCTAGCCCTAACCCTTATCTGTTTCTCAAGAGAATGAAAGGATAGAAGCAACTCTATTCTAGGAACTAAAACCTCCTCTGTGCGAAACATTTTGGCACGCCCGGTGGGACCCATTTTGGGTTTCTTTCTTTCTTGCTTGCTTTCATATAGGGAGCACACTTGCTATTTTCTTCTCTAAAATATTCACAAGATATTTTGTTACCTTTTGGTAAAAGAATTTGTCTTGCTTTCACATTTTTGCATTAGTGAAAATCATCTCCTTGCTTCATCGAATATCATTTTTGATTTGGGTTTAAAACACGTGCATCACATTCTTGCTTGCTGTTTTCAATTCTAGTGAACATAGATTAAGTAACAGGTCATACACGTGGGGGTGATATCCACGGTATTGACAAGAAATTAATCTTACTTTCACTGCACAACACATACCAAATCACATCATAAATTAACACAACAGCTCAAACATCCCCCTTTTCCGCGGTATTCCTCCGCCCGATTGAGGTAACCTTATAAGCCAAAACAAACTTGACATTTCCCCTAAGTCTTCTATTTAGGATTGACATCATCTTGCGTCTAAGGCATAAGCCCAAAGTGATTAAAACTAATCCTAGGGTTAGTCTGTTAATTTGCTTGTGCATCTTGCTTGTTTTTAGTTCTGTTTCTCTGTCATACACTATTTGTTGTGATCACTTCAGAACAGTTTGGTAGGTATACTAAGCATCGTTAACCCCAAATCAGCAACTTCTTATAGCTTCTTACACCGGTCCTATTCTACCGACATCGGTTAACTTACCGACGGTGGCTATAGTCTGACCGACATCGGTTACCTGACCGATATCAGTTACTGTCTTTCATAGTTCCCAAAACCAGCAACCTACCAATTCCAACATTTTGTTGCTGCTTTTGTTCTGATAGATTACATCCTTACTGTGTACTCTTGTCCATGGTTGTTGTCACTCGGAAACAAGCTGCAGCCATGGTTTCACATGCCTGCTCCGTGCCTTTGCCTGAATCACCCCCTTCACATCCTGTGGGGAATCCTACGGACACCAGCGAGGTTCCCAAAATCCCTGTAGGAGATAAGGAATTTGTGAAATTTTTGGACGCTAATCCTAGCGCTATACAATACTATTTGTCTCATGCCCCTGACCGTACACCCGATGGTCAACTCCTTGTTGGTATGCCTATTAGTATAGCCGCTCACTTAGCTCCTTCCCCACCTGATAACTCCGCCTTGCCTTCTTCATCCTTAGCCCCGTCTCCCAACTCAGTGGCTTCAGAGGTTCTTACGGCACAGATTGGCTTTCCTTTTGTTAATCTGGGGCCCCACATATCATTACCACTTGCTAACTGTTCCTACCTCGTCTCTCTCGCAGACTGCTCCTTTCATAACTTGCTCTCTGCCACCTATCCACACGAGCTTTCCTTCTCAAGCTCCACCCACCTTTTCATTTCCACACACTTATCCGGTGGCTTCAACACCTTATATAGGACATCCCTATTCGGTTGCCTCAACATATTCGTCCTCAATACCTTATCAACATTTAGCCCCCCCATTGTCTAGTGGAGGCCCTTGGCCCAATCCTCCACCTTTTACAACAACCGCACCATCATCTCATCCCACCACTGATTTCATCAAACAAATGATGGACAAAATGCAAAATCTGGAGGCTTCTGTTTCAGGAAGCCGTAGCACCCTGACATACGAGCAAGTTTGTCGGGAGCCTATTCATCCTTCTGTCCCCCTTCATTCATATCCTCCTCAATGGGAATTACCAAAATTCACTCGTTTTAATAGTAAGGAGGATCCTCAACAACATTTGCGATCATTTAGACATGCCTGCTATCTGATTGCTCATGACGATGCCTTACTACTCCGCACCTTTCCCATGTCCTTATCAGGACCCGCCTTGGAGTGGTACAGTGCTTTAACCCAGCACTCAATCTTCTCTTTTAACCAATTAGCCCAATCTTTCTTGGATCATTTCTCCATTAACATTGCCAAGAAAGTATCTATCACCGACCTCTATGCCATCCGACAATTTGAAGACGAATCTATCGCAGATTTTGTTGGATGATGGCGGGGCCTTATCAACCAACTTACTTATGCCTTGCCTCAGGCCGAACTTATCAAACTCTTTACGCGGGCCTGCGCTAAGCACATTTCTCCTACCCTCCAAATTCAAACTTTCCGCACATTTGACGAGGCCTTTACTATGGCTCGAAACTAGAAATTCGAGCCTTAGAGGAAGAGAAATTGTGGTTGCGCAACAAAAACCCCAATTTCTGAACCCAAGACTCCACCAACAAACCTAACACCACCAATCCTCACACATCGACTGCTTCGAAATCAAAAGGAGTTGTACACGTGGTGATGGTCAAATCTCAAACACCATCTAATACCCTCCAAAACCACCTATAAGTATAAAGCCGAGCCCATCAATTACACTCCCTTGGGAGAAACTTATGGTGTGATATTGGAAAAATTGCTCAAAGCAGGAGCTATTACCTTACCTCCTGTTAAACCTCACTCCGGGTTTGATTCCACCCATGCTATACCTTCTTGGTACAAATAAAATGACTTCTGTAACTTCCACCACATGAAGGGACACAGTCATGAAAACTGCAAGATGTTGAAAAATATAGTGCAGGAAATGGTTGATGTAGGGGATATAACCCTCGATAATCCTAACGCCCCTGCTAACCGAAATTTGAAAATCTTCAGCAAACCATTCCCAAACCACTCTTCTAACAGTAACATAAACCAAGATATCTTAGCCGAGGAGAGTGTTCATGAAATCCATGCGGTCTTCGACTCCCAACCAAACACTTCTATCGAGAAAATTCTGAATCAAGCCTCTTCACTAACGCAGGGACCCGAACCCCCTTCACCACCATCAAGACAAGACGAAATCCTTGCCATTCCTTTACCCATAAAGGAATTAACCACCCAGAGTTCTCTTCTCACAGATGAGCCTTCTTACACCACATCTCTTGCAAGACTGTGAGCGGATGTTATCTAACTTATCTATTTCCCAAACATCTCCTTCTACCACTCTTGTTGTACAAGAGGAAGGCTCGCCACTTTTTTCGTCATCCTTAGACGAGAAACCCTTTGAACCGACATCACCAAATTCTTTAATCATGACGGATTCTCTCAAACATGCCCTCCTACCTATTAGTTCTTTATCACCTAAATCTTTTCAGTGACCGGTTGACCTCTTAACGCCCATTGATACAGTGCCTCATTTACCCCCTGTATCACACCCACAGTGGACCGGAATCACAACCCACCTTTCTTCCATACAAAAGTTCCTATTCACACGTGAGGATTGTCACCCCTCAGAAGATAGACGAGTCCTATGGGAACGTTTGAGTACACCATATTCTACTCAAATGCAGATGACCGATCCAGATGCCTCTACCATATACCCAGAAGTGTTTACAAAAGCTTAAAATGCCTATGTCCTCATCTTCACCCCCCTCATCTCTACCAAATACCTCATCCACCTCTATTGACCTAACCAAACCTTCCCCTACGCTTGGGACCTCACCAATACCCAGTCTAACACACCCACCTAAATGGTTAGATTTATCCAAAAGTAAAGCCGTCCATCCACTTAGGAGACAGACCCAATCTCCTCAAGTCCAACCTATGCCTCTATCACAACTAAAACCATCACCGTCACACCTACCTTCTATATTGGGACCTCATCCCTCCACCTTGCATCAATACATCATACCTCCTGTGTTTTCTTTAAAACAACCTACACCTTCTGCACCCATACAAAGATCCACGGGTATATCAACACCGTCACCCCAAGTATCCTGTCCACCTATCAACCCTAAACAAACTCCATCATCAAAGGATTTGTTTACTATCACTCCTCTTTCTCCGTGGTTGTTTTCTGCTACCACGTCATCTGACCAGCTAAACATAACTTCTGCGCCGAAGAGGCCACGTTTAGTTAAATCCAATTATCAAAACCCCTTGGCTAAGCCGCCACCCATACGAATCAACCATACCCAGTCATTACCAAAACCTACCCAGTCAATAGCCTCATCTTCCTCTGACTTTGACCCGCTCAAAGGGTCTTACGCCAAAATCCTTGCTATGTTGGTGGAGAATGTGACCATTTCCCTACCCCCACTTAGACCCTATGATCCATCTAAACCTCGACCTATAGGTTATGATGAGTCTAAAATCTATGCGCTTACCACTTTGCACTTTAGGACATGATGTAGAGGGATGCAAAGCGTTGAAATCCATACTTAGTCAGTCACCTCTCTCGGATAGAAAGGTTAAGAAAGACAACTTACGAAGGGAGAAACCTTTAGCTTCAATCCCCTCTCCTATACCACTTGTCCCCTCCTCACCAAGATCTATCATTATTACAACCCCACCTCTCGAAGACCATGACTTATCCCTACCGTCTTCCTCCTCTCGTGTTCACGAGATCAATATGATTAGTGTTGCTACTCGAGGGCAGAAAAACAATGGGAAAGCTAAAGAAAGCACACCTGCGGCCTCTCTTTCTCCGTCCACCATCCCGATTGCACCACCACCTAAAGTGGTTATTCATGGACCTACCTACCCCATCTCTAATGGAGTTTCCCACCGAACCATGATCAAACAACTTCACCAATCACCTATAAAAATGACACTGTATGATCTCATTCAGGCCTCTAAATCTCATCGACAAGCTCTCGTTGAAATCCTTCAAGGGATAGAGGTCTTACCTAATGAAACCTTGCCCGTTACCTCCATCTTAACACCCAACCATGTTGCCTCTCTCACCAAACAATCTACCACTTCCGTCCATACAACAAACCGCTGCTGTCAGTTTCTCTGAAAGACAAATTGTTGACTTTGGTGCAGAAGATCCTGACCCGCTCTTTTCATCTCAGCTTATGTTCGGGACATCCGTACGTCGTGTTATGATTGATGGGGGTCGCTAGCCTAAACATCATCTCTTCCAAAGCCTTCCAACAAATGAATATCCCCTCTAGCTACATGTGTGCCAACCCCACCATGCTGCGTTCATTCAACGATGCTATTACTTCTACCTTAGGCACTGTGATCCTTAACATTCGTGTAGGGCCACGTACCTTACCCAAACTCTTCTATGTCCTTGAGGAGAATTCCAATACAACATGTTGTTAGGCCGCCCTTGGATCCGGGCTATGGGATGCGTTCCCTCTACCTTACATAGATGCATAAAATTTGAGTACGAGGGGAAGTCCTATACCGTAAAAGCTGACCCTCCCCCCTTCAAAACCTGCAATATGTTATATCACCCCAATGATGTGCTTGTACCAGTCAAGACACCCATTCATCCAACCCAACCATCCACTTCAACCACACCTCAACCATCCACCTCAACCACACCTACACCTTCAACCAATGAGACCATTGCCATCATGAAATACCACTTCCTTTCCCGCAGACAACATCCCAACCTCAGACCCCTTAGTAGATGTTTTTCAATGCCTTACGCTGGGGGAGTATCGCCTATATAATGTTAGCTCTTTCCATACCCCACAGGAGTACGGACAGTTACATGCGCATCCTACCTACGACCGTCATGTGGGGGAGGTAATCTCCTACGGACCACCTAATTGCCGCACCAACCTAACGTATGGGGGTGTCGACACATCCTCTGTTACCCCTGAACCTCCCCTTGGTGTGGTTCCCTTCCAATCTGATTTTCAATACCTGACAAATCGTCATTTTGCCCTCACCTTCTTGACTCATTGTGCTTGGAAAGGTTTTGGTTTTGGTCTTTATGAACAAGGCCGACATACAATCATTCCCATTACTACACACAAACACAAAGATCATCGTGGTCTTGGATTCTCTGAACCACCTACACTGAAAACATCACATATCCGTTGTATCCAAGAAGATGACGAAGTCACCCCTTCCGAACCATCATCACCCATTTTTCCATCGTCACCCATAGAGTCGATAGACCCTGAATCTATCCCTCCTAACTTTTTTTTTTCATAAACGCTATCTTCCTGGGTCCTCTCACTTATCAACGCGGTAATGAAGACCCATCTTCTCTTCCCCTTCTGTATCCAGACATGATCGAAGAGGACTCACCTTCAATTAATGTTGTTGAGTGCTAGGATGACGACTCCATCCTCACTTACCTTGGTGCGGATGACTCTTATATTCAACGCGCCTTGCCATCTGATACTCAAACCATGTTGAATGAGTCGACTATAGAAATCAACATCCACACCGAGGATGATCCTCACATTGTGAAGATCAGACAATCTCTTACCGCATCAAAACAAACTGCCTTCACTACTTTCCTCCGTGCCCGCAACCAAGCTTTCACTTGGTCCTACGCCGACATGCGGGAATTGATCCACGAGATTGCTGTCCATAACATTACCCTAAAACCTGATGCCAAACCAGTTAAACAGAAACTGAGAAAAATGCATCCATGCATTTCCCTCTTGGTCAAAGAAGAGCTTCAATGACTCCTTTCTGTTTCCTTCATCTTACCTATTGACTATCCTCAATGGATCTCTAACATCGTACCTATTACTAAAGCAACGGGGGGACTTCGGATATGTATGGATTTCCGGGACCTTAACCTCGCTTTCCCGAAGGATGACTTCCCCCTCCCAAGTATTGATCAACTTGTTGATCTCACTGCGGGCCATGAGATGCTTTCTCTCATGGATGGCTTCTCGGGATACAATCAAATTTTGGTAGCCCCGGCCGATCAACATAAAACTACTTTCATAACTCCTTGGGGAACCTTCTGTTATCGTGTCATGCCGTTTGGCCTTAAGAATGTTGGTGCGACCTATCAGCGGGCTATGACTTACATTTTCATGACATTATGCACACTATCCTTGAGGATTATGTCGATGATCTTCTTGGAAAATCTAAACATCACAGTGAACATCTCGATGTTTTAACCATTATTTTCGATCACCTATTACAATATTGTGTTCGTCTTCAACCAAAGAAATGTGTCTTTGGTGTCCTTTCAGGAAAACTTCTTGGTTTTATCGTCTCTTTGCATGGCATCGAGGTCGATCCAGCTAAAGTCAAAGCTATCCTAGAAATGCCCCCACCTACTAACCTCAAACAGTTGCGTAGTTTGCAAGGTAAGCTCCAATCTATCCGGCGTTTCATCTCCCAACTCTCGGATCGATGTCAACCTTTCCATCATCTCCTTAAAAAGGACATTGTCTTTCAATGGAGCAAAGAGTGCCACCAAGCCTTTGAGGATCTTAAAGCCTATCTCTTGCACCACCGTGCTTATCCCACCTCGGACGATCATCCCCTTTCTACCTTTACCTTTACCTTTCTGCCACCGACCATGTTGTAGGAGCCATGCTTGCACATCGTGACTCCGAGCATCGAGAACAAGCCGTTTATTACATAATTCATACTCTCATGGATTACGAGACTAGGTATACACATGTAGAAAAGTTGTGCCTAGCCCTATCATTCGTAGCCACCAAACTCCGACACTACCTCCTGAATCACAAAACTTTTGTCATCACCAACGTGGACCCCATTCATTATATGTATGCCAAACCTCATCTAAACCAACGCATCGCCCGATGGCTTATGCTCCTCGCTGACCTCGACCTTGAATTTGTACACCAGAAGTCAATCAAAGGACAAACTATCGTAGACCAACTCGTGGAAGCCCCTTTACAGGGAGAAATTTACCAATTTTAATTTCCTCGACGAACTCATTGCCACTCTTTCACTCAGTGAGGAGTCGTATCCAATGACCCTCTTCTTCGATGGATCCAAATGCCAGTGCGGCGGTGGAGCCGGTGTTGTTCTCATTCCTCTTAATGCTGAGCCTATGCCTCTTTCATTCCGGCTCGATTTCCCCTGCACTAATAATACAACGGAATATGAGGCCCTTGTTTTGGGTCTCCAGGTTGCGTTACACTTAGGTGTCAAGTCTATTAACATTTTCGGTGACTCCCAACTGGTATTCAATCAAGTTATGGGCATCTACCAATGTAAAAATGAGGAACTTCAAAAGTACAAACATTACGTGGATTCACTTTTGACCTTATTTACTCATTATTCTATCCAAACCATTCCCCGCTCCACTAACAAATTTGTGGATACTATGGCTTGCTTAGCCTCGCAAATTCCTACCTCACCAACTGACTCTGACATATTCGTCTTGGTCCAACAACTCTTTGCCCCATCTTACTCCACCCCGGATGTTTGTATGATAAATAATGTGTCTGCTAAATTCGCGAGGATACAGTATCACAAATTTCACGACTATCTTACAACCTCTGTTCTCCCACCTGACCTTACTAGTAACGGAAAACGTGCTTTTCTTAAAAGTGTTTCTCGTTATGTCGTCATGGGGGGACTCCTCTATAAACGTGGCTTTGATGGCATCCTCCTTCGATGTCTAACCGGTGCGGAGGTCACCTATACCATCCAACAAGTCCACGACAGGTATTTTGTGGTGGACATTTTAGTGGCCTTCTTTGTGGCCAAATGAATCCTTCACCTAGGCTATTATTGGCCTACTCTTAATAACATTGCTACGAATATGTTAAGCATTGTGTTATGTGTCAACAACATGCCAACCTTCAACATACTCCTAGCCATCCGCTACAGGTCGCATGAGATCTTTGGCCTTTCTCACAATGGGGTTTAGACCTTATTGGTGAGATTCACCCACCATCTTCGCAACGTCACCATTGGATAATCACAACAACCGAATATTACACTAAATGGGTGGAAGCCATTCCACTCATTTCAACCAAAAAAGAAAAAATCGTCGAATTCATTAACCATCACATTATCTGTCGTTTTGGCGTTCCTCATCGCCTGATAACAGATAATGGAAAATATTTCAAAAATAAGTTGTTACAAGACCTTTGTGACAACTTTGGTATCAAACTTAGCTTCTCATCACCTTACTATCCACAAGAAAATGGTCAAGCCGAATCTTCTAATAAAACCCTAACCAAAATCCTCATGAAAGTTGTTAATGATTCTGGAAGCAATTGGCCTGATCACATCCCCTTTGCCCTTTGGGCTTATCGGACTAGCATTCGCACCTCCACTAATGCCACCCCATTCTCTTTGGTATATGGTACCGAGGTCTGTCTTGCCTCTCAAAATACAAATACCCTCCCTAAGAATATCTCTTCAGGATGTCTCACCAATGATGATTTCCGCCAAGAGCGGTTAGCCCAATTGGAGCTTCTTGACGAGCGTCATCTTACAGCTCTTGACCACCTTCAAATCTATCAAAAATGCATCAAGCGTGCTTATGATAAGTGACTCCATGAGCGTACCTTTAAGGTTGGTGATCTTGTCCTCAAAGAGAATCAGCATGTAACCAAACTAGAAAAGAGCAAACGTGGAAAATTTTCTCCTAATTGGATTGGGCCTTACATTATCACTCATACTTATGGATCAGGCACTTACCATTTAGCTTCACTTAATGGTAAACCTGAGCCTGAACCCCTTAATGCCTTGCATCTTCGACCATTCTACTGTTGAATTTAGTGTTATATCACTTCTTATCTACCTTGCGCTCATCCCTTGAGCTCATTTACTACCTCATACACTTTTGTTCCATGCATCTCAAATCGAATCAAGCTCACATGGTTTGGTCATCACCTCCCCTTAAAGATGCCTTCCCCTTTTTAGTCTAGTCCATGACTTAAAAGTATCAAAATAACACGTTCTCAATTATACACTTATGGGATATTCTTGAGTCAAACTTCCTACAAAACTAGATGCTTCATGCCAAATGGACATCTAGACCTCTAAAGTTATACATAGACTGCTCCCTCGAAGGACAGCTATGTGCAAAGCCACTTCTACTATTATAAATAGACTGCTCCCCCGAAGGACAGCTATACACAAAAACCGCATCTGCTACTATAAATAGACTGCTCCCTTGAAGGACAGCTATACAAAGTCAGCCTTTATTAGAAGCTTCTCGCATTGATCAGCTTCGTGAAGAGCTCAAGAACAATAAAATGCATATCCCCTATGGACTTCCCACATCGATCAGTCTATATCCAAAAAATAAAAAAGTAGTATTCCAAAGCACTTTTGAGTCATGGACTTGTCTATTTAGGTTTGGTTCTCTTTCGTCAGAATAATCACCTTATAATAAGTTCTCTGCACCCCAGATACTGACCACCTATCACCATTAAATCACACAACACCTCACCTCACCATATATTGTGATTATACAATCTTTTCACAAACTTCTCATGTAGGGACGTGAAGCCCATCCTATATATATGGATTGTTTAGCTCTTCTGATTATATGACTCTTTTCACCAATTATCCCTTTCTCACCACATCTTGCTTTACGTTTCAAATACCCTCCTTTCCTAAATAGCATTTTTGACTTCATTGGCCCTAATATCAATATTTTTCACCCAACCAACAGCGTCCCGATTGCCTAACCATGACCGAGCCAAGGCGCAACCAACCAATCGGGCCCCTATCCAAGATGCCGCAAACCAACCATTGCGGTATCCGACCCAAGGCGCAACTCAACCAATTTACGCCCTTATTCACCCGAAGGTCGCTCACCATATCCAATCCTTTCCTACCCAATTGGCCCAACCCAGGCGCGACCAATCAGGCCCGACCCAAGGCGCGACCAACCATTTGGCCCGACCCAAAGCCGTAACCAACCAATCCCGACCCAAGGCCAACCAATCCATTTGGCCCGGGCCAGCAACCAACCATTTCACCCGACCCAGGCCGCCAACCAGACCATTTGCCCGACCCATTTGCTGACCCAAGGCGCAACCAAATCAGGCCCGACCTAAGGCCGCACCACTTAAATACCTCGCCCAAAACCCGCAACTTACAATTTTATCCACCCATTATGTAGCTTTTTGTTCAATCGAGCTCACCTATTTGTGTTTTAGCATGATTAGGGTACTTGACTTGATCAGTCGACCAACTTTGCCTAGACCAAGACCGTGACGTTTATCTCAACCAAACCAACCATTTGGTACTACCAAACATGCCTAAACGTTCATGTACCTTACCCGTTATATCCCCTGGAGCTACTTCCTATGCCTTGGATACTAGGATTATATCACCCTTGTTTGGATAAACTATCGACCTTTGCCTATGAATTGCTTGTTTGCTCTTCAAATCATGTACCACTGGTTCGCACTTCGCATTTCAACGTGCGTGCTTCCTTCCTTGAACCTACCCCACCATCTTACCATCATCTCAAAACCATTTACCCTTTATCAACCCTATCCTGATTTCACACTACCTCAATTTATGATAGATTTGAGGGGGATTACCTATACCCTTAACAGGAGTAACCACTTCTTATTATTGTCGGTGCGGACTTTACAAGACAAGCTACACGACAACAAGGGGCTAATGTAGACACCAAATTTGTGTCTTACGACCCCCCGTGCCTTGCATCTCATTTCGCAACCTAGCCTCACCACCTAAACCTTGCACAATTATTTATTAATTACCTTATAATTAATAAATCCACATCTCCAAACCTGCCACCACATTTCGCCACCTCATCATGACCTAGCCCTAACCCTAAACTAACCTAATTAAGACCTATAACTTGGTCTACATCCACACCCATGACTAATTACTCCTCACCCACCAAAATCAACCTAATAATGACTTGACCAAGCCCACAACTAATTCCTCGGGAGAAAAGGAGGGAAAGTTGGCTACTTTACTAAAAATAGTCCACTTTGACTTAACCGATATCGGTTCCTACTCGACCGCCGTCGATTCACATAACCACCATCGGTTCCACTGTAAATGACCTCCCCAACCAAAAAAAGGCTGGATCCAGATCTGAATCGGAAATTCATTGGAAAGATCGGAATTCACTTGGCGAGCGAGAGACAAGTGAAGGAAAGAAAGGAGTTTGCAGAGAAGGACATCAAGCCCAAGACTACAACTGAGTAACCAGAGCCCAGTGACACTCATCCAAGCATTGGGAGAGAAGATAGCTCATCTTTGATTTTCGATCATCCTACCTGATCCCGCCTTCGTTATCACGGTCTTTGGACTGTATATCTTCATCGGGAACTAGTAAGTAGTATCTTGTATGTTCTTTTAATAACATTTCTTGGACTTCTGAATCACAACAATTATAAGTCTATTCCTAGATCTACTACCCGGTAACACCCTACATCTAACTATCATTCCTCTACCCCTACATTGCCCCAAAGAACAACTCCCATACCCTCTGAGTCTTCTCCATCACCCCATTACCTATCCCCAATCATTTACTAGCCTTATAAACACCATAGCCACCTTATAGCCAACCTTCACTAAAATCCCCTAAACCACTGCCCCTACCGATATCGGTTAGCAGAAACCGGTACCGGTGACAGTGACCGGCATCGGTCACTGTGATTCAAAACCAAAACTAGCCCTTTCCTCTATTGTTTTAACAAGGTAATTAAATTGTAATTTTGCAATAATTTGTGTTAATTCATATTAGCAGGGGAACTGACCACCTTCGAAAGGAAGTTTAATACTTCACAGGGCCCAAGCGCATTCCCTCATTTATTGTCTAATTAGAATCGGTGGTCTTGTATTCTTTCTTGTAGGTAGTCCTTCCCGGACAAAAAAAATGAGTTCTTCGTAATTGATCCGATCTCCCTCTATGGTACGCGCACACCCTCCAAACATTCAACAGTATTCCTCCTAGCCCTAACCCTTATCTCTTTCTCAAGAGAATGAAAGGATAGAAGCAACCCTATTCTAAGAACTGAAAACCTCCTCTCGTGCGAAACACACAGGTACCTTTGCACGCTTTGGGTGAGCACTCGGCCAAGGCTAAGTGATGTGCCAGCGCGACTAGGGTTTTATTGGATTTGTATCATTGAATTCTAGGCTACATCATTACTGCATTTCTGTTATGGATATAGAATATATCTATGTGTGTGTGTTTATCATGCCAACTCCTTGACAAAGCTTCCATGAAAGATGGATCTTGTACCCTTGCATGCTTTAGGTGAGGGCTCAGTTTTGGATGAGTGATGTACCAGTGTGCCTTGGGCTTGTTGGTGAAATAAAAGACTACATTTTGGTCCCGTTGTCAAGACCTATTTTCAAGTTATTCAAGGATGTTGCATGATGAAGAAATATCAGTTAACTTTGGCCAACAGTGAGGATTGGTTAGAAAACTTAGAGGAAGAGTATGTTCATAGATTTAACATGGGACTTGAATTTGATGCACACTTGTGGGTTGAATGCAAATTTATATCATGAGATTTATGAGACGTTCTTTTCCTTCTTCCCTATAGAGTTATGCAGTGGTGGTAGCATATGCATCAAAGATAAATTGGAGGTATAGAGCACTTGTTTTAACATAGGAATAATTCTAGGCTCTACATGATGCTAATCGACTTGGTTGGACACACATTGTAGATCATTGGTGGAGTAGTGTTTGAATAGCTACATTTTGGAGTACGCAGTTTCTACTTATTCTTGTCCGAGGTTTTGAGTTTAGTTCCTACATGAAACTAGAATCTTACTTGCATGTTATCCCTTTAGCGATTAAGATCTTGATCATGACCCTGGATTTGGAACAGTGTCCTATGGCTAGCTAAACCCCACCATGCATGAGGGTAGAAGTAGGTGTGGTGAAAGATGGAAGACCTATCAAAAGAAAATAAAAGATAAGAAAGGTGGCTTAAGTTTAATGAGGAGTAAGAGGGATTTGAAGAAGCGGTGTGAAGTTGTTGAATGAATGGCATTGTGGAGAGAGATGGATCGCGAAGGATTTGGAGCTCACATAGAGGATGTGAAGCCGGGCATCCGGAACTCCCCATTTGGGAAAGCATGGTGAGAAATCTCTTCAACCTTAGATGAGAGCACACCGGTGGAAACTATGAGAATCTGCAGCGTGCCTTTGATCCCTCTTCAAGACCTAGCCCTTGCACTTGGTTTCCCGGTCTCTACGATAATTATTGCTAAGTAAGATAGTGTGGTCGGTATAGTAGTAACAACTAGATTTCATTTTCCATTAATTTTAGGATTTAATCAGATAGTAAATTCATCTATGGTGGTGAAATCATCATCTGTATTATTTGGAGGTCCGGTTGAAGGTATATTTTCTAGCATGTCATCAGCATAAAATGTGGGCACACAGAATGTTTGTATTACTTCCGGAAGTAGTAAAAATTCACCAGTTGTGGGAATTCATTTTAGCACAACTGCTAGGACACAAGGTAGAGCATCCTCCAGTCCATTTCCCATTATAGGGGGATCAAGAGGATTAGGTGGCTCAAGATCTAGTGGGTTTGGTGGTTACGGAGGATAAGGGATAACATAGGTTAAGAATCGGTGGGCATGGTCCGCATCAACCTCAACAAGTTTATTTCGAGACGTCCCTTTCTTACCGAGTATAGAGGAATCAAAGATGTAACGAGCACATGCATATGTGTGAGATACTATGGTGCACTAAGGGGATTACAGTTCAGTGTAAGGCAAGTCAATTTGATACCACTTTGCAAAGGTGTGCACATAGTTGGTACATGAAATATGATTCAAACCATACTTGTGTGGACTATACTTGTGTTGTATGATGTTTTCTTAGGAGAGTTTCATATATCCGAGTTTGAGCTAAAGAGCATCGGCACGTAGAAGAACATCAAACAGGCATGGTTGAGATTGTTAGGGATTATAATGCATGATTTAGAACTCGCTATCGAATTTATATTATGAAATTCACCCGAGTCGAGAATTCTCAATGGTCTCGTTGGAGTTTGATCACACTTTTTAGAAGGGTGCTCTCACACAAGAATTATACAAACCCACATGAGGCGCTTCGGTAGTTCGCATGGTGAGGCAGTTGGGAGCGTAGACACTGGGGTTAGCCCATTTTTGGAAGCTCATATTACATATATGGAGAAAAAGTTGGAAAATTTGTCAGTTAATTCATCTCATGAGACACGTAATGGTATTTGGTGCACATATTGTGAAGTAAAAGGACATAATAAGGATAATATCCCTCATAAATCGAGTGTGCCATGTTGCTAGATTGTGAGATATATCACTTGGATCATGATTCAAGTAGGTTCCCACTATTGTAACATGTGATAAGGAAGAATGTGTCTTGTTACTGTAATATTTATAGGTATATCACTCATGATACAGAATTCTAGGTTGATTAATCAGATTCGTGATGTCATTGATATTGGTGTATGTCAGACTAGTGTTGCAAACAATTCCAAGGAGTAAGGTGAGCATCATGATCATAGTTACAATGAAGGGTGCTCTGATGGTGGTGGTAGAGGTAGAGGTAGAGGTTATCATGGAGGATTCGAGAGATCATGATCGTGGCGGTGGAAGAAGTGAGTTCCCCTATGGAACAATTTATACATGTAGATCCCCTGATCATTATAAGCATGAATTCCCTCAAAATATTATTTTATCTTTTTGCGGAAAGAACCACAATTATGAATAATTCCTAGATTTGTATGAGCACACGATAAAGAAGCATAAGGATAATGGCACGGGGATTGTTAGAGTACGATTGCATTGTGACAGTTAGTGGATTCCAAAGATAACACTTGATCTGGGATATTTCCTATGTTGGTCACTACATGCACTAAGGCTACATGCACCAGGGTAAGTTCCAAAGTAGAAGCCTATTATTACAAAAGAGGAGGTATTGCATGCAAAGTATCCAGACCCTACTCATCAGAAAGAAGTTTATCAAGAAACCATGGAAGTTATTAGAAACTTTCAGGGTGAGATGCAATTCTTAAAAGAATAGTCATAGAAGCTAGATCAGAAAACGTAATTGAACCTCCTCAAAAGGATGTTGATGATTTAAATGAGGTTTGTAAGATGTTGCAACAAGAAAACATCATTCCTTTATTGGGGGAATGGTTAAGGGGGAAGATATTGCGCGTTGGAGTTGAGCACGAGTGACAGATTTTACATGCTAACCTACCTCCTCACAATATTGATTATGACAAAGAGATCACTCTAAATGAAATTGTTGACAAATGGATATTAAGTAACATTTGATTGATACATGTGTGGAAGTGAATATTCTCACTTTGTATGCATGGAATTAGATGGGCATACCACCATTACATCCATCTTCAAATGTGTTGTTTATGGAAAATAGGACTAAAGCCATGCCCATTGGAGTTTTGAAGGATGTTACTATTACTATACAAGGGGCCAAGTTTATTGGGGACTTTGAGGTCTTGGCGCTTGTAGAGGTAGACAATTTTCCAGCATTGCTTGGGCACCCTTGGTGTTATGCGAATAATGTTGATCTGCACTTTAATAAAGGATATATCAGTTTTGAGAACAAGGAAGAGTGTGTCATCATTCCTTTGGTAGATGGAAAAGATACACCTTATGTGGAACCTTTGAGTGAAGAGGATTTGAAAGAAGGGATATGATAGTGTATACCTTGTGTGGAATAATAACAGATTCATATATGGTACACATAGATGGTCTCTTAGAGTTGAAAGAAGTGAGAATCGCATTCTCTTCTATATTTCTTCAAACAATATGCCTACTAAGACATGTGAATTTCATGGGAAGGATTTTACTTCGCATCACGTTCGATAGTGTGAGATATTCCATATAGAGAGGTAGAAGGCCTTAGTACCTTCACGTGGGTACACAAGTTCTACTTCACCTTGCAAGGCTGCATGCACGCATGGTATGTCTATGTGGAATTGAATTGAGAAATAGGGAATTGGAAAGAAGCGAAATGCAAGTATGATTCGACCTTTGGCTATTTTTCTACTAAACCTCCAGTGAATGAGGCATTATAGGTTATGAAGTGCTTGAATATGGGAGATAGTGTAAAGGTTGAGGAAATTATTCAGGAATTACTAGGTGATTCAGATTTTGAGTTGTGTTTTGAAGAGGAAAAGATATATGAGGAAAAACTTGTGTGTGCCTACGTAGAAAAAGAAAAAGGTAAAATGGTCTACATGATTGATGATGAAGAAGTGGAAAATCTAGATGTTGATCATATTGTGGGTACACATGAGGTCTTAAACAATACATATGAGAAGGCACATGCATATCATGAGCCTATGAAAATAAAGAAGGTCAACATTGGGACAGATGTTGAACCTAAGGAGGCCATCATTGGTGATTATTGGTCTGACTCAAAGGTTACGAAGATAATTGAGTTGCTACGTGAATTCCAAGACTTATTCCCTATAGGATATCATGATTTGAAATGATTACATCACTCTTTGGGTGAGATGAGAATTAAGTTAAAGGAAGGTGCACACCCGGTTAGGAAGAGGCCTTATAGGATGAATCCTAATTTGTGCATTAAGGTAAAGGAAGAGATTGATAAGATGTTGAAATATGGGATCATTGAGCCCATTGAGGAGTCAAAATGGGTTAGCCCTATGGTGATAAGTATAAAGAAATATGGAAGGATAAGAATTTGTGTGGATTATAGGGAGTTGAATGTTGTATGTGTAATAGATCCCTTTCCCACACCTTTTATTAAAGAAATTTAGGAAGAATTTGTAGGGCAAAAGATCTACTCCTTCACTAATATATTTTATAGATATCATCATGTTGAGAAGATGGAATATTTCTCTAAAGTGAAGACACATAAAGGATGCACGCACGGGAGCAAGGTGCATTTAAAGGTGTGGAAGAATAACAAAACAAGCGCGCGCCAAAACACTTTAAATTCAGAACTTAGCCATTTTGTGGGTATAGGTTATGTTTGGAGTTAGCGTGTTGGGAATACAAAAATAGGAAGAATTGTAGTCCACACAAATGTATTTTGGGAACAAGCATCACTAAGCGTCATACATAGTTTAGGATAATAATAGGATTTCTACTCGGAGTTAACTATAGGAAGTCTATTGTTAAAGAGCTTGCATGTTTTTGCATCCTTTTGTAAAGGCACGTGGATATTATTAGCATATGGCCTATTTTGAGAAAGTGCATGGGCGGTGAAGGGAAAGTCCCCACCCCTATATATATGAATTGATTTGCACGGTTTTGTGTGTGTGAATTATTATAGAGTTATGCTATAGATTTTATTGCACACATGACTCATGGAGATACTTTTGTAATGTAAGAAGCTTCTGTGTTTTACAGTATTTAATGCAATGGAATATATTGGCTAGATAATGGTGTTGAACATGACTAAATCTGATTCTTGCATGGTAAATCTTATTATAGTCATTGTTTAGTTCATCTTTCATATATTCTAAGATCTAGATCTGGTTTGTAATCTTTTGTGGATTGTTTACTATTGTGTTATGAATTTGAATATACATATGCATCGTAATGTTGACATTCTCAACAAAAACTCTAAAGAGAAACTTTCATCACCAATCTGACACTATGATAATTCACCACCAGGAACTCCTCGTGCTATGATTATTTACTAATGCACAACCTTTAGTTTGGTGGATGTAATCTGAAACACAACAACAAACATAACACAAGAATACCATAGACTATGATACGAAGGAATGATGAAAAATATGAAAATATAGGTGTAAATTATAATATCAACATGAAATTGTTACAATCTCACCCATGAGGTACTTCAAGTGTTACTGACTTCACTTGCCTTCCAACAATAACTATGGGAGAAACTTCACAATTACACCTCTTAATGGCTTCTTTAACACACCTTCAAAATGATGGCTTACTCATACAATATTTCTCACTACTTCCTTCTATATACTAAATGAGGGGGGTGGCCTCTTTATTTATAGGAATTCAGGCTTATCCACCCTATCTCTAAGATAGGATAGGAAATATCTTTCGGCCAATCATATTCCATGCCTAAACTCTTGTCTTTACATGTAGGCTTATCTTCTAAGATAAGATAAACCTTATCATTTCACATGGGTTCCACCTTTTTAGTCTTTTCCACAAATAAATACACAAAATATTTATGACATCACTCTTTGTCTTTATTACAAATATAATATTTCTAATTCCTAATCATGTAGACCCTACTTCTCTACTTACCCAAACTTTGACATTTTAACATTATCGGACCACTTACGACAAAGATTTACTTTTACAACATTCCTTTTGTACTTTGACTGTTACTGTACTCTACTTTATTGGTGGCACCGTACTGACGGTGCCATTATCTTCTATTGGACGCCACTACTAATTATACTTAACAACATCTTATTCCTAATACATACATTAATAAAATAGAAATTATGGAGGAAAATTTTAATGTCTACATTTTCCCCCTTCCTATCTTCTACTCCATCCTCGGAGTAGAATCTTATTGACATTTCAAGCTAGTGCACAGAAAATATTTAACTTGTCATGGTTGACCTATCATCACTAATCCGGCACTATGATAATTCTTCACCAGAACTCCTCGTGCTATGATTATTTACTAATGCCATGACCTTTAGTTTGGTGGATGTAATCTGAAACAAAAAAATAACATAACACAAGAATACCATCGACTATGATAAGACAAAATGATGACAAATCTGAAATATCAAAATAAATTATAATATTAACATGAAATTGTTACAATCTCACCCATGAGGTACTTCAAGTGTTATTGACTTCACTTGCCTTTCACCAAGACTATGGGAGAAACTTTACAATTACACCTCTTAATGGCTTCTTCAACACACCTTTAAATTGATGGCTTCCTTTGCACACTTCCTACAATATTTCTCACTATTTCCTTCTATGCTAAATGAGGGGAGTGGCCTATCTATTTATAGAACTTCCAGGGCTTATCCATCTTATCTCTAAGATAGGATAAGAAATCCACTCTGACGAATCATATTCCATACCTTACTCTTATACTCGTATATGTAAGCTTATCTTTTAAGATAAGATAAACCTTATCATTTTACATGGGTTCCACATTTTTAGACTTTTTATAAATAAAATACACAAAATATTTATGACCTCACTCCTTGTCCTTATTACCAATATAATATTTCTAATTCCTAATCATGTAGACCCTACTTCTCTAATTACCCAAACTTTGACATTTTAACATTACCGGACCACTTACGACAAATATTTACTTTTTACAACATTCCTATTGTACTTTGACTGTTACCATACTCCACATTATTGGCAGCACCATACTGATGGCGCCGTTATCTTCTATCAGACGCTACTACTAATTATACTTAACAACATCCTATTCCTAATACATACATTAATGAAATAGAAATTACGGAGGAAAATTTTAGTGTCGACATCTTCCCCCTTCCTAGCTTCTACTCCGTCCTCGGAGTAGACTATTCTGGTGCTTGGAAAATCTTCAACTTGTCGTGGTTGACCCATTTCGTAATGGGAGTGCCATCCAATTCCTCTAGTCGGTACGTACCATTTTCATGCACAATTGCTATTTTGTAGGGCCCCATCCATTTTGGAAGAAATTTTCTCTCTTCTTTTTTTTGTATACGGAATCATATACTAGAACCAAGTCATTCACATGAAATGGAGACCACTGTATATTTTGATCAAAGTATTCCTTTGCTATTTCCCTCATTTCCTCTAGCAAATGAAGATGTACCAACCTTTCTTTTACTGAATCACTTTCATCCATCCTTTCATTTTTCATAACTCTCATAGTGGGAATATCAAACTCAATAGGAAGAAGTGGATCAATGCCATAGCCAACCGAAATGGGAGTATCCTGTTGCTGACTTTGATATTGCCCTATATGCCCACAATGTTGCATGAATCCTTTTATCCCATTTATGTACCTGCAAGGCTGCATCTTTTGCTAGAATTTGACACAACACAAAATTTGTTCGTTCCACCTGTCCATTTGTGTTTGGCTTGTATGTTGTTGCCTTCCTGTGCTTAATAGAAAAATTATTGACTAGGGCTTCTATCACCTCATTAATGAAGTGGCTTCCTTGATCTGTTACAATTTCTAATGGACAACTAAATCTGATGACAATGCGTTCATATATGAACCTTGCCACCTCATCCATGGAAGTTGTTTTAATGGCCTAACTTCAACCCACTTGGTTAAATAATCATGGTAACTACAATATACTTATTTTGGCATGAGGTAGTTGGAAGTGGACCTACAATGTCTATTCCCACTTTTCAAAGGAACCAAGTGGAAGAATAGGACATAATGGAGCTGATGAAGTTTTACGGTTACCATGTGTTTGACAAATATCACATGTCTTACAATAATTATAACAATCTTTAAAAAGAGTGGGCTAGTGATAACCTGCATCCAAGATCCTTCTTGTTGTAAGTTGTCCAGAGAAGTGCCCTCCACATGTACCATTGTGGAATTCTTCTAGCAGCTCCTTCCCTTGATCACGTCCAACTGCCCTCTTGTACTGTCCATCAGGTCCTATTCGAAATAATACTCCATGCAGAATAGAATATGGACGACTGGCTTGAGTAATCTTTCTCTTAGTCTTTACATTGGCACCATCAGGAAACTTGAATTCATTTAGATAATTCCAAATATCTATGTATTCACTAGGGATTGTGTCAAGGGATAACAATGTTACATCGGGAAATCATCATCATCACAAGATGACCCTAAACCATCATAGGCTCGAGAGAGTGCATCTGCATTGGCATGCTTCTTTCCTAGCCTATCTATAATATAAAATTCAAATTCTTGTAGTTAAATTATCCATCTTGCTATCCTCCTTGATGGGTTAGGCTTATTTACAATATATTTTAGAGCACGATGATCTATTCTGACTAGAAATTTTTACCCTATCAAGTAATTCTTAAACTTCTTTACAACAAAATGATAGCTAGAGGCTCTTTTTTTTTAATTCACGGTATAATTTACCTCAAAGCACTTTGCTCATTTGTGCACTCCCAAAGTAAATTGGATGTTCATTCCCATTTTCATCCTTTTGGCTCAAAGTACTTCCTAGTGCTGCATCTGAGGCATCAGTGTATACAATGAATGGCTTGCTCCAATCTGGATTCTTTAAAACAGGTGAAGACACCGGGGCTTTCTTGATTGTCCAAAAGCTTCATGCGCCTTATTTCTGGTTCATAAGTAACATCCTTCTTCAAGAACTGGATTAGTGGTCATGTGTAATCTTTGAGAAATTCTTGATGAACCTTCTATAGTAATGCACATGGCCTAAAAATGATCTCAACTTACTTCTATTAATAGGAAATGGTAACTCTTTTATTTTTGAAACTTTATCGGATCGACCAATACCATCTCTGGATCTGACATGCCCTAATAAAATGCCTTTAGAACATCCAAAGGCACACTTTATAGGGTTTAGTGAGGCTTGTGCTTCATCTAACCTTTGAAATGTTGTCTCCATCTGGTGTAGGTGGTCCATCTTGCTCCCATAGATGTAAAAATCATCCGAAATACTCGATGAAGGTCCCAATGAAGGGTTCGAACACCCTACTCATCAAACGTTGGAATGTTCTTTGGAGCATTACACAACCCAAAAGACATAACTCTATAAGCAAACGTTCCCCAAGGAGTGGTGAACGTGGTCTTCAACTGATCTTTCTCTGCTATACAAACTTGGTTGTAGAGCGCTATATCCATCAAGTAAAACTATAGCACTCCTGGCTAGCTACTTCGTCCAAGATCTGATCTGAAAATGGAAGAGGGTAATGATCCTTCTTTGTTGCCTTATTTAGCTTCCTGTAATCAACACAAATGCGTAGCTTCCCATTCTTTTTTATTGAGATCACAATGGGAGAAACCCATTCTGAATTCTCCACAGCAAATATGAATCCTGCATCAAGCAACTTATCTATTTCTTCTTTTACAATCTTGGAAAAAATAGGATTCATTCTATATGGCATTTGCTTTATGGGCTTAGCACCATCTACCAACTCAATAGAATGTTCTACCCAACTTACTTGACGGAGTTCCTTGTAATCAAAAGTGAATATGTGTATGTACCTTCAAAAGAGCTGGAGGTAGGATTCCTTCTCACTCTCCATCACAGCATCACCAATCTTTATTTGTTGGAGACAATCATCAACTTCTTCTTCAAATAATTTTATGGGGTCATGAGTTGGTGTGACTGGAAGGATATCCATGACTGAAACATCAACCTCACTTTCTTCATCTTCAGTGTCCACTTCACTGGTACTAGAGTAATCAGAGGATGTCCAATCATCAGTTTCATCACTTGAATCGACAGGTTCTGCATTATGATGCCGAGGGATCACGTTTATTTTCACCCTCTCTCTACCACATCCAAGTGTCATGAAGCCTTCATTCCAGTAGTTTCTTACATGAACTCCCCTTAGCCATGGTCTTCCCAACAGCATTAGGTACGCAACAGTACCATTTTTCATCACTTAAAAGTCTACCACACATACAACACCCATAATAGATATTGCCACATTTGAAACTACACCTTCTGGTTTAGTTTTTCCCTTATTTAATGACCTTAACATAAGTGTTGAAGGGCGATCAATTTTTAACCCCAACATATTCATTACAGACTCGGTCATTACATTAACTACAGCACCTCCATCAACTAAGACATCATGAATTGAAATACCATTACATAATACCTCAGCTTGTGGAGCATAGGGATCTGCCTCTGCCTCCAAAACAGGGACCTCAACCTCCTTCCTTTGTCGAGCATTGAGTCCACTTCGCAACTCCCGCCTCTTCTCAGAAGACATAGCCAAGAGTTGACCATATGTAATATTTGCAGGCCTTTTGGACAAATCTTCCAAGATGGAGTATGGTCCTTGCCCTATGAAATCAGAAAATCCTCTTGCACACCCAACTTTCTTCTTTCATCTTCTTAGGATCATTTCCATCTTGATTATCTTTTTCTTTCTTTCTTTTTTTACAAACACATCTACTTCATTATTTCTACTCTTATCTACTACATCAAAAGAATTCACAGTACTTTTCCTTTATCATTATCTCTTTTACCAAATGTAGAAGCTCTATCTAGAAATTATACTTATAATGACCCTTTTATAACAACCATAACATAAAATTTCAGAAATATTTCTTTTTGGACCTCTATCTCCTCCCCGAGAACTAAATTCTTTTCCTTGAAGAAGATTAATAGTTAAGCGACCCATCTTTTTGAGAAGATCTTTATACTCATTAGATATACTAGGAGAAATATTTTTGCTCACCGGGAGTGATTGTGGATTCTGGACCAAAGGTGCTTTGGTGTAGGCTCTACTTTAGCAACAATTTCTTTGGGCTCCTCTTCCATGCTTTCTTCTTACCTTCTTGCAATCTCCTTTGCTTGTTCAATGGTAGTCGGGCGGTCATACTTCACTCGTTGTCTGATCTCTAGCTTCATCCCCAGAATGAAGTGCTTACGAGAGGAGATTATCCATGCCATTCATCAACCCATCCGTTAATCCTTCCTTCCGGATCTAGGCATCGAGCTTCCTCCTTAGCTCTAGAACACGAGCATGATAATCCCTTATCTTCTCCTTCTCTCCTTGGGATAGCTTTGTGATCTCGATCATGAGATCTCATATTTCATTGTTCACCAAATTCTTCAAGAAAACTTTCGATTAATAAATCCCATGAATTTTTCACATTATCACCTAGTGTTTCAAACCACCTAAGTCTTGAACCATCCAAAAAGGTAGGAAAAATTCAGTCCATTGTTCCCCTTCTTATAAGGCCATTACAAATACAAGATCGCTTAAACCCTTGAATGAAAGAAGAAGCATCTTCATTAGATTGAGCTGAAAAAACAGGAATCTTTCCCATTTTCAAAAGTAACCACCGTGAAATACCAACCCACAAGTACAATCAACAATACTTATGTGCACAAATAATTGGAATCACTATACTAGAAAATGACTTTACACCTTTCTAAAGTAAAATAGAAATGACCACGGTAAACTATGGTAAAACTTGACTTCTTTATGGTAAAAAAAACGACTTTCTTGTGGTAAACACTATTCAAAGTAAAAGTGAAGTTCTTTACATGCAGTAAATACTATTCACGGTAAAAAGGTGACTTTACTGTGATAAATACTATTCACAACAAAAATGACTTTATCATGGTAACTACTATTCACGGTAAAAATGACTTTACCATGGTAACTACTATGCATAGTAAAAATAAGGTTACCCTCCAATTGATTTTTGACTAAGTGGGAATATCTCTCCAGAAAATCCACCAACGAGGAATGGTCCCGACAACGGAACCAAAATGTCATCACCAATCGCACTATGATAATTCTTCACGGGAACTCCTCGTCGCTATGATTATTTACTAATGCACAACCTTTAGTTTGGTGGATGTAATCTGAAACAAAAAAATAACATAACACAAGAATACCATCGACTATGATAAGACGGAATGATGACAAATCTGAAATATCAAAGTAAATTATAATATTAACATGAAATTGTTACAATCTCACCCATGAGGTACTTCAAGTGTTATTGACTTCACTTGCCTTTCACCAAGACTATGGGAGAAACTTTTACAATTACACCTTTTAATGGCTTCTTCAACACACCTTTAAACTGATGGCTTCCTTTGCACACTTCCTACAATATTTCTCACTACTTCCTTCTATGCTAAATGAGAGGGGTGGCCTATCTATTTATAGAACTTCTAGGCTTATCCATCTTATCTCTAAGACAGGATAAGAAATCCACTCTGATGAATCATATTCCATACCTTAACTCTTATCTGTACATGTAAGCTTATCTTTTAAGATAAGATAAACCTTATCATTTTACATGGGTTCCACATTTTTAGACTTTTTACAAATAAAATACACAAAATATTTATGACCTCACTCCTTGTCCTCATTACCAATATAATATTTCTAATTCCTAATCATGTAGACCCTACTTCTCTAATTACCCAAACTTTGACATTTTAACATTACCGAACCACTTACGACAAATATTTACTTTTACAATATTCCTATTGTACTTTGATTGTTACCGTACTCCACATTATTTTCGGCACGTCTTGACGCGCGTTATCTTCTATCGAGATGCTACTACTAATTTTACTTAACAACATCCTATTCCTAATACATACATTAATGAAATAGAAATTACGGAGGAAAATTTTAGTGTCGATAGACCCATTTCGTAATGGAAGTGCCATCCAATTCCTCCAATCGATATGTACCATTTTCATGCATAGCTACTATTTTGTAGAGCCCCATCCATTTGGGAAGAAATTTTCTCTGCCTTCTTTTTTATATCCGAATCATATACTAGAACCAAATCATTCACATGAAATGGAGACCAATGGATCTTTTGATCAAAGTATTCCTTCTCAAGCTTCATTTTCTTTTTATAGCTTGTATCCTTCGCTATTTCCTTCATTTCCTCTACCAAATGAAGATGCACCAACCTTTCTTTTATTGAATCACTTTCATCCATCCTTTCATTTTTCATAACTCTCATAGTGGGAATATCAAACTCAATAGGAAGAACTAGATCAATGCCATAAGCCAACTAAAATGGGGAGTATCTTGTTGCTTTGACTTTGATGTTTCCCTATATGCCCACAATGTTGCATGAATCCTTTTATCCCACTTATGTACCTGCAAGGCTACATCTTTTTCTATAATTTGACATAACACAAAAATTGTTTGTTCCACCTGTCCATTTGTGTTTGACTTGTATTTTGTTGCCTTCCTGTGCTTAATAGAAAACTTATTGACTAGGGCTTCTACCACCTCATTAATAAAGTGGCTTCCTTGATCTATTACAATTTCTAATGGGCAACCAAATCTAGTGACAATGCGTTCATATATGAACCTTGCCACTTCATCCATGGAAGTTGTTTTCAATGGCCTAGCTTCAACCACTTGGTTAAATAATCTGTGGCAACTACAATATACTTATTTTAGCATGTGGTAGTTGGAAGTGGACCTACAATATCTATTCCCCACTTTTCAAAGGGACCAAGTGGAAGAATAGGGCATAATGGAGCTGATGAAGTCTTACGGTTACCATGTGTTTGAAAAATATCACATGTCTTACAATAATTATAACAATCTCTAAAAAGAGTGGGCCAGTGATAACTTGCATCCAAGATCCTTCTTGCTGTAAATTGTCTAGAGAAGTTTCCTCCACATGTACCATTGTGGAATTCTTCTATCAACTCCTTCCCTTGATCATGTCCAACTGCTCTCTTATACTATCCATCAGGTCCTATTCGAAATAATACTCCATGCAGAATAGAATATGGATGACTTGTCTTAAGTAATCTTCTTCTTAGTCTTTGCATTGACACATCAAGAAATTTGAATTCATTCGGATAATTCTAAATATCTATGTATTCACTAGGGATTATGTCAAGGGATAACAACGTTGTATCTGGAAATCATCATCATCACAAGATGAACCCAAACCATCATAGGCTCAAGAGAGTGCATCTGCATTGACATGCTTATTTCTGGCCTATCTATAATATCAAATTCAAATTCTTGTAACAAAATTATCCATCTTTCTATCCTCCCCGATGGGTAGGCTTATTTACAATATATTTTAGAGCACGATGATCTATTACAACTATAAACTTCTGCCTAGAAAGTAATTTTTAAACTTCTTTATAACAAAAATGATAACTAGAGCCTCTTTTTCGATTACGGTATAATTTACCTTAAGCAAACTTTGCTCATTTGTCTACTCCCAAAGTAAACTAGATGATCATTCCCATTTTCATCCTTTTGACTCAGAGTACTTCCTAGTGCTACATCTAAGGCATCAGTATACACAATGAATAGCTTGCTCCAATCTAGATTCTTTAAAATAGGTGAAGACACCAGGGCTTCCTTCAGTTGTTCAAAAGCTTCATGCGCCTTATTTCCTGGTTCATAAGTAATATCCTTCTTCAAGAATTGGATTAGTGGCTGTGCAATCTTTGAGAAATTCTTGATGAACCTTCTATAGTAATGCACATGGCCTAAAAATGATCTCAACTTACTTCTATTAATAGGAAATGGTAACTCTTTTATTTTTGAAACTTTATCAAGATCGATTACAAATACCATCTCTGGATACAACATGCCCTAATAAAATGCCTTTAGAACATCCAAAGAGGCACACTTTATAGGGTTTAGTGAGGCTTGTGCTTCATCTAACCTTTGAAATGTTGTCTCCATCTGGTGCGGTGGTCCATCTTGCTCCCATAGATGCAAAAATCATCCGAAATACTCGATGAAGTTCCTAATGTAGGGTTCAAACACCCGATTTATTAAGTCTTTGAACGTTGCCGGAGCATTACACAACCCAAAAGGCATAACTCCATAAGTAAATGTTCCCGAGGAGTGGTGAATGTGGTCTTCATCTGATCTTTCTCCACTATACGAACTTGGTTGTATCTGCTATATCCATCGGAAAAACTATAAGACTCTGGCCAAATACTTCGTCCAAGATCTGATCGAGAATGGAAGAGAGTAATGATCCTTCTTTGTTTCCTTGTTGAGCTTCCTATAATCAACACAAATGCATAGCTTCCCATTCTTTTTTATTGAGATCACAATGGGAGAAACCCATTCTGAATTATCCACAAAGAAATATGAATCCTGCATCAAGCAACTTATTTATTTTTTTCTTTTACGGTCTTGTAAAAATTATGATTCATTCTATATGACATTTGCTTTATGGGCTAAGCACCATCTACCAGCTCAATAGAATGTTCTACCCAACTTACTTGACGGAGTTCCTTGTAATCAAAAATGAATATGTGTATGTACCTTCAAAAGAGCCGGAGGTAGGATTCCTTCTCACTCTCCATCACAACATCACCAATATTTATTTTTGGAGACGATCATCAATTTCTTCTTCGAGATAATTTTAAGGGTTCATGAGTTGGTTTGAGTGAAAGGATATCCATGACCGAAACATCAACCTCACTTTCTTCATCTTATGTGTCCACTTCACTTTGGTACTAGAGTAATCGGAGGAGGTCCAATCATCAGATTTCATCACTTGAATCCACGGGTTTTGCCTTATGATGCCGAGAGATCACACTTATCTTCACCCTCTCTCTACCATGTCCAAGTGTCATGAAGCCTTCATTCCAGTAGTTTTTGCATGAACTCTCCTTAGCCATGGTCTTATCAACAACATTGGGTATGCAACATGCCATTTTTCATCACTGAAAGTCTACCACACATACAACACCCATAAAATATATTTTCACATTTGAAACTACACCTTCTGGTTTAGTTTTTCCCTTATTTAATGATCTTAACATAAGTGTTGAGGGGCGATTAATTTTTAAACCAACATATTCATTACAGAGTCGGTCATTACATTAACTGCAACACCTCCATCAACTAAGACATCATGAATTGAAACACCATTACATAATACCTCAGCTTGTGGAGCGTAGGGATCTACCTCTGCCTCTAAAACAGGGACCTCAACCTCCTTCCTTCGTCAAGCATTGAGTCCACTTCACAGCTCCCACCTCTTCTTAGAAGACATAGCCAAGATTTGACCATATGTAATATTTGCAGGCCTTTTGGACAGATCTTCTAAGATGGAGTATGGTCCTTGTCCCTGTGAAATCAGAAAATCTTGCACACCCAACTTTCTTCTCCTATGTTTCTTACTAGTTTCTCCTTTAATCTTCTTAGGATCATTTCCATCTTGGTTATCTTTTTCTTTCTTTCTTTTTGTTACAAACACATCTACTTCATTATTTCTGCTCTTATCTACTACATCAAAAGAATTCACAGTACTTTTCCTTTATCATTATCTCTTTTACCAAATGTAGAAGCTCTATCTAGAAAATTATACTTATAATGACCCTTTTATAACAACCATAACATACAATTTCAAATATTTCTTTTTGGACCTCTATCTCCTCCCCGAGAACTAAATTCTTTTCCTTGAAGAAGATTAATAGTTAAGCTGACCCATCTTTTGAGAAGATCTTTATACTCATTAGATATACTAGGAGAAATATTTTTGCTCACCGGGAGTGATTGTGGATTCTGGACCAAAGATCTTTGGTGTAGGCTCTACTTTAGCAACAATTTCTTTGGGCTCCTCTTCCATGCTTTCTTCTTACCTTCTTGCAATCTCCTTTGCTTGTTCAATGGTAGCGGGCGGTCATACTTCACTCGTTGTCGATCTCTAGCTTCATCCCCGAATGAAGTGCTTACAGAGGAGACTATCCACGCCATTCATCAACCCATCCGTTAATCCTTCCTTCCTAGGATCTGGGCATCGAGCTTCCTCCTTAGCTCTAGAACATGAGCATGATAATCCCTTATCTTCTCCTTCTCTCCTTGGGATAGCTTTGTGATCTCGATCATGAGATCTGCATATTTCGTTGTTCACCAAATTCTTCAAGAAAATTTTCGTTAATAAATCCCATGAGTTTTTCACATTATCACGTAGTGTTTCAAACCACCTAAGTGTTGAACCATCTAAAAAGGTAGGAAAAATTTATTCCATTGTTTCCTTCTTATGAGGCCATTACAAATGCAAGATCGTTTAAACTCTTGAATGAAAGAGGAAGCATATTCATTAGATTAGGCTGAAAAAATGGAATCTTCCCCATTTTTAAATGTAACCACGGTGAAATACCAACTCACCAAAGACAACCAAGAAGACTTATGTGCACAAATAATTGGACTCACTACTGATAGAAAGTGACTTTACTCCTTTCTACAAAGAAATGGTAATCTTACATTTACTATAGTAAAACATGACTTACTACGGTAAAAACGACTTTATTGTGGTAAACACTATTTACGGTAAAAATGAAGTTACTAAGGTAAACACTATTCATGGTAAAAATGAAGTTCTTGTAGTAAATACTATTCACATAAAAGTAAAGTTCTGTGGTAAATACTATGCATGGTAAAAAGTGACTTTACCATGGTAACCACTATACACAGTAAAAACAAGGTTACCCTCCAAATGTTTTCTAACTAAGTGGGAATATCTCTCCAAAATCCACCCGATGAGGAATGGTCCCAATGAATGGAACCAAAATGTCATCACCAATCTGGCACTATGATAATTCACCACCGAGAACTCCTCGTGCTATGATTATTTACTAATGCACAACCTTTAGTTTGGTGGATGTAATCTGGAAACACAACAACAAACATAACACAAGAATACCATAGACTATGATACGAAGGAATGATGAAAAATCTTAAAATATAGGGTAAATTATAATATCAACATGAAATTGTTACAATCTCACCCATGAGGTACTTCAAGTGTTACTTGATTTCACTTACCTTCCAACAATAACTATGGGAGAAACTTCACAATTACACCTCTTAATGGCTTCTTTAACACACCTTCAAACTGTGATGGCTTACTCATACAATATTTCTCACTACTTCCTTCTATATCCTAAATGAGGGGGGTGGCCTCTTTATTTATAGTAATTCAGGCTTATCCACCCTATCTCTAAGATAGGATAGGAAATATCTTTCGGCCAATCATATTCCATGTCTAAACTCATGCCTTTACATGTAGGCTTATCTTCTAAGATAAGATAAACCTTATCATCTCACATGGGTTCCACCTTTTAGTCTTTTCCACAAATAAATACACAAAATATTTATGACATCACTCTTTGTCTTTATTACAAATATAATATTTCTAATTCCTAATCATGTAGACCCTACTTCTCTACTTACCCAAAATTTGACATTTTAACATTCTTGGACCACTTATGACAAATATTTACTTTTTACAACAACATTCCTTTTGTACTTTGGTATTCATGCGTACTCTACTTCATTGATGGCACCGTCATGATGGCGTCATTATCTTCTATTGAACACCAATACTAATTATACTTAACATCTTATTCCTAATACATACATTAATAAAATAGAAATTACGGAGGAAACTTTTAATGTCGACATGAACCCAATGCCTTTGTGTGCTTTGGGTGAGCACTCAACTCAAGCCGAGTGATATTTCATCTTGTCTAGGTCATTTACAGTGAATTCTAGGCTGCATCATTGGTTCCATTGTCGAGACCTCTTTCTCAGTTGTTTTTCAAGATGTTGCGTGATGAAGATGTACCAGTTGACCTTAGAAAGTGTTGAGGAGTGGATAGTAGATCTGGAAGAAGAATATGCTCAGATATTTAGCACTGGATCTGAGTTTGACGCATGTGTGTGGGTTGAGTAGAATCTGTATGACTTCTTATATGAGAGCTTATTTGTTATCTTTCCCATATAACTATATGAGTGGCTAGTTACTTATGCATCTAAAATAAATTAGAGGTTTCACACACTTGTCTAGATGCAAGAATAATTTTAGGCTCTCTATGATGTTGATCTAATTTGGACGCGCATTGTGGATACTTGGTTCCATGGTGTTCTGAATAGATATATTTTGGAGTACTCAATTTCCACTTAATCTTGTCCGGAGGTAGCTGAGTTTAAATTTTTATGTTATCCCAAGGGATCATATCTACACGGAATTCCACTAGCAATCAAGATCTTTATGGTAACCTTGAATTTGGAAGAGTAATCAATGGCTAGATAAACCCCACCACGTGTAGAAACAATAGAAAGTATGGTGAAATATGGCAAACCTAGCGTGAAAAAGAAAAGATAAGAAAGGCAGATTAAGTTCAATGAGTTGCTTGAGAGGGATTTAGAGAAGCAGCGTGAGGTTATAGAATGGATGGCATTGTGGAGAGAGATGGCTTGTGAAGGATTTGGAGCTCACGTAGAGGACGTGGAGCTAGAGCATTTAGAACTCCCCATTTGGGAAAGCATGATAGGGAACCCTCATCGACCTCTTATGAGAGCACGCCAACGAGAGACAACATAGGCCACGAGCATGCATCGGAACCTACCTAGTGACCTAGCCCTTGCATTTGGTTTTGTAGTTTCTAGTACTGACCAATAGTCGAAGAAACTAGTTTGGGTAGTAGAGTAGCAAGAGGTAAAGTTATCTTATCAATAGGTTCAGGAGTAAATCAAATAGAAAGTACATTTATGGCCAAGCAGATGTCTTCCTTGTTATTTGGAGGTCTAGTTGGAGGTACCTTTTCAGGCGTGTTGTCGGTGCGAGATAACATGCACGTAAAAATTTGGACTCACATCTAGGGGTAGTGCAACTTCACAGACTATGGGAGTTTAGTTTAGTACCATTATTGGGAAACAAGGCATTGTATCCTCTAGTTAAATTCTCGTTACAGGTGGAGGATTAAGAGGCACGTATGGTTAAGGATCTAGAGGTAACACGGAGGTTCTCGAATCAGGTGGGCATGGTCCTCACCACCCCAGAATATTTACATGGAGATGTCACTTCATCTCCCAGAGTATATGGGAATATAATATGCTACTGAGCATGTCCATATGTGTGAGATATTGTGGCATGTGAAAGGAATTACAGCTTCAGAGCGCAAGGCTAGTCAATTTACAACTACGTTGTAGGGACGTGTGCATAGCTGGTATAAGAAGTTTGACCTTGATCAGACTTGTGTGGATTATATGGCATTATGAGATGATTTCATCAAAGAATTTAATATCCTTAAGTTTGAGAATAAAAGTATAAGTGTGCTTAAGGATATCAAGTAGGGCACTACTTGAGAGTGTTCAGAATATGATGCTTGTTTCAAAAAAACTTTTCTCTAAACTATTTATCTTATGATATCCATAAAATTCACCATGCACGGTAGTTTTTCAAAGGCTTCATCATGCCTTTTAGGAGGGTGCTCTCACATAAGACATATATGGATCCGCTTGAGTGCTTGAAGCAGCTTTGTGCGCTGAGGTAGTTGGGAGCATAGACACTAAAGTAAGCCCATTCTTGGAAGCTTAGATTACAACAATGGAAAAATAGTTAGAGAAACTATCAACCAATACAACACATGAGACACACACTAGAATTTGGTGCACAAATTGTGAAGTAGAAGGGCATACTAAGGATAGTTGTCCTCGCAGATTGGTGTGCTCCTTGTTGGATTGTGAGATATGTCATTTAGACCATGATGTAATTCGTTGCTCATATTTGCAACGAATGATAAGGAATAACGTGTCCTGCCATCTTGTAACATTTTTCAGTCCAAAACTCATAATACTTGAAGATTACAGATTGATTGATCGATCCATGATGCCATTCATATTGATTTATGACATATTGGAGTTGTGAATAGCTCTAAGGATAAAAGTGAGCAACATGATCATAATCACACTCAAGGGTGCTTTAAGGGAGGTCAGGTAGAGGTCGTGGATTCGGGGGCCGAGGACGCTATGGTGGATGGGGTGAGTTCCCTCGTGGGACATTTTATACGCACAGATCCCTTGACCATTACATATGTAAATGCCTTTAGAACATTACTTGTTATTTTTGCAGAAAGAATCATAACTATGAAGAGTGCCCAGATTTATATGAACATCTGAGCAAGAAGCAAAAATAAGAGAACAAGGGCGCAGGGATGGTTAGAATACAATGCATCGTGGAAAACCAATGGATGCCAAAGTTAGCACCAGATCATGAGATGGTACCTATGAATATTACTACACGTGTTGAGGCTACGTGCGCGAGAGAAATGTTGCAACAAAATCCTACCATTACTAAGGAGGATGTTTTGCATGCAAAGTATCCAAACCCTACACATTAGAAGGAGGTTTACCAAGAAACCATGGAGGTACTTAGAGATCTACAAGGTGAGATACAATGTCTAAAGGAACAGTCACGAAGTTGGAACAAAATAAGGAAGTGACATTCTCTAGTTGGATGTTGATGATCTGAAAGAAGTATGAAAAATTCTACGTCAGAGAACATTATTCCATTTACTAGGAGTTGGTTAAAGGAAACACTCGCACATTGGTATTGAGAACGGATGATAGATTTTTCATGCTAATATCCCTCCTCATAGCTTGGATTATGGTAAGGAGATTAGTTTGAATGTTGTTGTGGATAGATGTATTTTGAGTAATATTTTGATTGAAAAAGTGGAAGTGAATGTTTTTATTTTAGATGCATGGGTTCAGATGGGTAGACCTCCATTGCAGCCATCCTCTAATGTATTGTTTATGGAAAATTGGACTAAGGCCATGCCAATTGGAGTCTTGAAAGATGCATCAATCACCATACAAGGGGCTAAGTTCACTGGAGATTTTGAGGTTTTGGCACTCGCAGAAGCAAACAACTTCCTAGCTCTACTTGGGTGTCCTTGGTGTTATGAAAATAATGTTGATCTATGTTTCAATAAGGGATATATCAATTTTGAGAACAAGGAGGAGCAAGTTATTATCCCTTTGACAGATGGAAAATATGCACCTTATGTTGAGCCTTTAAGTGAAGAAGATCTGAACAAAATTTATGTGTGCACCATTCGAGATCCGAAGTGCTTGAGCCATCTAAGGAAGGAATTATCTAGTGGGATGATGCACAATCCATTAGTGATACTAAAATTATTTCCTATGAAAATTTGGCACATGACACTTACGAGATGGTTGGGTGTGAGGTAAGAAGTGCAGCTACACACGTGAGTAGACCGGCAGATGTGTTAGGCGGTTAGGCAACAACCTTGTACCTCGGTACACTGGAGAAGGAAGTCCTAAGTTATTATTGCAAGCCATGGAAGTATAGTGGAAGGATCAAGTGGACAGAAGGAACATGTTAGTTTATACCCTAAGCAAGACAAAGAAGCACTAGTGGATGGTTCATAGGGATAATCTCATAGAATGGAGAAAATGAGAATTTCGTATCAACAAGGTTTCTCATAAGTAATGTGCATACACAAATATGTGAATATCATGGTAATAGTCATGTTTAGCACCATGTTCAACAATGTGAGAGACTCTAGATAGAGGGGAAGAGGCTTTACCACCTTTTTGTGGGTGCGCAAGATTTATTTCACCTTGTGAGGTTGCGCGCATACATGGTATGTTTATGCGGAGTTGAATAGAGAGACTCGAAATTGGAAATACTTGACTACATGTATGATCCAGACTTTTGACTACTTCTCCACTAAACCTTTGGTGAATGAGGCATTACAGGTTATGAAGTGCTTGAATATGGGAGATAGTGCAAAATCTGAAGAACTCATTCAGATTTACTTGTTAATTTGGACCTAGAAGCATGTTTTGAAGAAGTAGAAGAGACAGATGCATAAATGCTTGAGTGTGCTTGCCTAGAGAAGGAGAAAGGGAAGATGGTCTACATGATGGATGATGAAGAATTGGAAAATTTAGACATAGATCATTTAGAGGGTACACGCGAGGTCTTAAATAGTGTAGATGAGAAGGTGCACACCTACCATGAACCTATGAAGACAAATAAAGTGAAAATTTGGATGGAAGCTGGACCTAAAGAGGCCATCATTAGAGATTAATGGTATAACTCAAGTGGCTAAGATAATTGAATTACTACGTTATTACCAAGACTTGTTTCCTATAGGCTACCATGAGTTGTAAGGAGTGCATGAATCTTTAGGCAAGATGAAAATTAAGTTAAAGGAAGGCGCGTGCCCGGTTAGGAAGAGACCTTACAGGCTAAACCCTAACTTGTGCATAAAAGTTAAAGAAGAAATTGACAAGATGTTAAAATATGGCATCATTAAGCCCATAGAGGATTTAAGGTGGGTTAACCCTATGGTAATCGGTATAAAGAAAGATGGAATAATTAGGATCTGTGTGGAATATAGAGAACTCGAATGTTGCATGTGTGATTGATCACTCCCTACCACTTTTACTTGAAGAAATATTGGAATGCGTTGTAGGGCACAAGATTTACTCCTTTACTGAGTGATCTTCTCGGATATCATCAAGTAAGGATTGCTAAAGAGGATCAAGAGAGGACAAATTTTACCACTTGAATGGGAAATTTTTGCATACACGATAATTCCCTTTGTTTTAAAGAATGTGCCTACGATTTTTAGTGCATTGTTGTTCAAGCATTCTAGGAATTTATTCACAAATTCTTGCAGGTTTACTTAGATGATTGGACTGTATATGGGCTTGTTAAGGATCATTGTGACAACTTGAGGTTAATGTTTGAGAGGTGCAGACAGTTAAGCATCTCTTTAAATATCAATAAGTGTGTATTTTCTACACCTTTTAGAACTCTATTAGGGCATATCATCTATAAGGAGGGTTTGTTAGTAGATCTAGCTAAGGTTGCAGTTATTTTAGGCTTGGAGGAGCCTACTAGTCAGAGAGAGGTGCATAGATTCTTGGGCCACATAGGGTATTACAAAAAAATTATCAAAGGTTATGCTAAGATTGTCGCGCCCTAGACGAATTATTAAACGGTAAAGACAAGTTTTATTGGGGAGAACCATAGTAACAGGACATTCAAATCACTGAAGGAAAGGCTTACAATGAAGCCTATCCTACATTTTCCTTCATGGAATATATTTTTTTATATACATATGGACACTTCTAAGCATGGCAATTGGTGTAGTTGTAGCTCTACCTAGAGAAGGTATTATAGATCATACTATTTGCTTTGCTAGCGTAGTTGACTCTCGAAACAAAATTATACAACTACGGAGTGTGAGACTTGTCAATGATCTACGCATACATAAGTTTAGACAAGATACTTACTTAGAAATACCTTTTGTTTTCTATATAGATCATATGGCATTGAAATACCTAGTGAACAAGCCTATTTTAGAGGGCGCATATGCCAATTGGTTCTATTATTCCAAGAGTTTGATTTTTTAGTTGTGTTAAAGTCGAGTAAAATTAATTCCTGCCCATATCATTTATCAAGAATTTAATTAGGAGAGGATGCACAGAGTATCAAGATACAATGCTAGATGCACAATTATATAGGTTAAACCGTACCCTCGGAGTTAGAGGATATTATTGTTTTTTGTGCACATGTATGGCCGTCGAAGGAATGAATGCCTTAGAAAAGAAACAACTTGTAATTCACGCCACACCTTTCATGTTTATCGGTGGTGAATTATACAAACCAGTCGAGATGAAGTATTGCACCGGTGTGTACTAGAGCATAAACATACGATAATTATGGAGGAGACTCATGGTGGTATCTCGGTGGATACTACGTTGGGATGCCCACCGCACGTAAGATCCTACTCACTTTGGTTTATGGTGGGAGACCTTATACTGATTTTTAAAGAATATTGTAAGGCATGTTCTCACTTTATCGTGCCTTGAAAAACTTAGGGAGAGATGAAATTCCTTTTAGGCCTATTACTAGTGTAGAACCTTTTGAGAAGTGTAAATTGACTTTGTGGGTCCTATTTCCCACTAGTACGTAGAACTGGATCACACTACATCATCACTTGTGGGTGGAAGCGGAACCTATAAATGATTATACAACAAATACATCAAAAAGGTTCTTGTTGGAAAATATGCTTACTGTATAGATGTCCTTTAAGTTTGACAAGTGATAGAGGCTAGCATTTCCTTAATGAGACCATCAGGATATTATTGGATGAATTTATGGTTGCACACCATAAGACAACACCTTATCACCCTCAAGAAAATGGGATTGTTGAGGCTTTCAACAAGATATTGAGCCAAACATTGACAAAAATTTGTGATGTTGGAAGGAAATATTGGGATGATAAAGTTTTTGGTGTGCTTTGGGAATATAGAAAAACCTACAAATAGTTTAATAAGGCAACACCCTTTCAGTTGGTGTTTGGTGTAGAAGTAGTTTTTCTCATGGAATTCATGTTACCTTCTTTGTGTATTGTGCATGTTGGAGTCAGGCGATGATGAAAGCATTGGAAGAAATAATTTACAAGTTGATACAGTTTGGATGAGAGGCATGCCATAGAACAATGGATTCAAAGACAATAAAAAACTAGGTAGAAGGCATGACACAATAAGTACATCAGGGACAAGAAGCTTGAGGTTGGTTAGATGCTACTTCTTTATGATTCAAAGTTTCTACACCACCCAAGAAAGCTTAAGGTGCATTGGTTGGGACCGTATGTTATCACTCATATACTTAACTTAGGAACTTGTCACTGCATGCGCTTGATGGAATATGGTCTCCTAGTTACCTCAACGGGAGTGGGCTAAAGCCCTACTATAAATAAGTCTTCTTGGTGTTTGTAATAAGGCATAGTATTGTCATCTAGATTAGATTTCCCTTAATGTATTTCCTTTAGATGTGTTTCCTTCTTCATTTTTATGTTTTGTAAATTTAGTTCTTTGTTTTGTGTAATAAGCACACTTGCGTGCTAGAAGCTAATTGCAATCTAAAGTGTTTTCATATGTAGAGGATTACATGTACCCTTAGTGTGGGGTGGTTGTCATCCAAAATTGGGTATACATGAGGAAATATTTGTTCAGATGGTATGGAAAGGTCTTTATTAGAAAGAAAATTTCTCCTAATGAAGACCATAGGTGAAAAAAAATGGATGCATAGTATAACACAAGGTGAGCTACGTCTATGGAAAGTACTTAGAGGAAGTAACAGTGGAAAATTACTTGGTGCATGGAAGCACACAAAAGGAGGTATGTTACTAAGAAGTAGAAATGCACAATAGAAGGTTATGACTATGGCACACAAATGTATATGCGAAAAGGTTGGTGAATGATGAGTTAAAATGAGAATCGGTGGTAGGTGGAGCAATAAATGCTATACATTTTTCAAAATCTATATAAAGATGGGATGCGGGTTCAATTTTACCTTTGCGATTATGATTATTTGAGTGAGTTATTTGTGAAAAAGCTAAGCGAGACACGTTGAAGTGCGTAGAGCCGAGAAACCGAGGTGAGGATAATGAAGTGTGAACAAAATTGAATTGCATTCCCATTAGAGAAGGGTTTGAGGAAGTATATACATGTGGAAAGGATAAATAGAGTGTCGAGGTTCGAGAAGAAGCTAGGGCATGCGATTTTAGATCACATAGCTTGATGCAGTAAAAAAATATGCACCCTTTTCTTACTATGACACCAAGGAGAGCACTGGAGCGAGGGACAAAGAAGAAGAAGAAGGTAGAGACCAAAGTCGAGATAGAGGATGCCCCCAAATGTATATTTTCTAAGATGCAATATCCATAAGAAGTAATCATGGGATGGGATTGGGATTCTCATATCCACTAGAGAAAAGTGAGTGACTATAATCATCGAACAATTGATAACAAGGAGGATTTAGATGCGTTGTTGAACATGAAGACCAATAAACGAATAATTGATGATATGCCCGTCTATGACGATGCTTTGGAGAGAAGTTTCTAAATAAGGTAGGGGTCTACTAGTTGTATGAACTCCTTATTTTGGAAAACCTGAAAACTTCTACCAATGGATCATGAGAAGAGTCCATGAGGACTTATTTTATTTTTTGGGTGGCGGATGAGGATCACAATGCCCTTAATTGCTATCTTGACAGGATTAAAGGGTACATGTATAGAAATTATCAGTGATTTAACTAACAAGGCATCTAATTCGGCCACCAGGAAGGAGTTGGGTTATTCAAATGGTCCACATGGCATGTACATCTAAAAAATGAGGAAGTATCCTATTGTGCAGGTGGCTACGCACTGCTTATAAAACTTGAATGACCGGGAGAGATGGTCACAAGTGAACACCATGTGGCTCCACATTGCTAAGAAGATGTCGGAGGAGATATATACAATCGGCAAGATACATAGTTGATACAATAATTGAGGAGGCGTGCAAAGGTGAGAAGATAAGATTTGGCACTATTTTATTATCTCTTGTATTTGTGGAAATTGGAGTGCCCGATGGGCCAAAGAATAATATTTGGGAGTATCCTATAGAGAAGAAGTCTCTCACAGAAAGGTTTGAGAAATATTTATGTGAAGGATCTATGAGTGGATCGTTCAAGAAAAGGGCAGAGATGTGGTACGACCGACTTCATGTGGCATTCGAAGAGGAATGGATAATTCCTAAGGAGCTACCCTCAGTGGTAAGCAAGTCGGTATAGTTTTTAGTGTACCAACACTTTTGCATCATGTGCTTTGCGATGAAGGATGGGACATGGAGTCCCTGGTGCAAACTACCATACACCTTCACAACATGGTTCTTCCAGGCCACAATTCATAGGTTTGCAAACATGCATCGGTTGCTATACAATGCAGATAAGGTAGACTATGACTACCATACCTTGAGAAAGACTTACGCTTACCCAGGTAGGTCTTCTTACATTGAAAGGTTCATCTCAGATGATATAACCATGAGGCCAGTAAGCTTGGCCATTAAAAATAGTGGGGCCACACTAATTTACATTTAGCTTAATCCTAGGTTGGAAAATGGAAAGTATGTGGAGAAAGAATTCATCTTCTGACCAAGCCCACCTAAGTGGAAGCACAAAGTTGGAAATTTGGTAGTTGAGAAGCCTACCTCGCCCTAGAAGAAGAAAAGGAAGAAGACCTACATGAGGAAATTGGTGGCTTAGTGCACAGGTGTTAAAGGCATCGAATGATAAGAAGGAAATTTAACGTGTTGTTACTCCTCCACAACAAGTACAAAGAGGATGAAGACTTGGAAACAAACGCTCCAGGACTTAGACACAGACCTAGTCAATGAGGAGTACCAATTCAAAAGGGTGTTCAAAAGAACTAGAACTCAAGGCATAAGACCATGAAAGCCTTTGCAAATGTTACCTTGGCTCTCCCCTTAGCAGAAGCACACGAGAAGAAGAGAAGAAGGAAGTTGGAGCTCAAGGATGACGAGGAGGATGAGTCCGAGGAGAGCGCGCCGGAACCCCGGTGCGGCCCGAGGATACAGAGGAGCCTCGCGATGAGGAGATGAAGAATGATGAGGATGGGTTAAAGGAAATAGAGAGGACATGGGTGAGCCATCTAGCATGCCCCACACCACGTATGAAGGTGAAGGAAAAACTCTATACACTTTGCGCATGGGTTCTAAGGGGTAGAAATCAAAGAAAGGGAAGGCAAGTGAGGAATACATGGCTCATGTTATGGGGTATGTAGAAGACCGAACCAAAAAAATTATACGCACACAATTTCATATCACCGTAGGGATAAAATATTTATACGGATGGGATTTTATGGGTTCGAGAGATGGCCATTATGTGTACTAGAAAGCAATTTTCCTAGTCCATGCAAACACATATGGACAAACCAGATTTTGATGTATGTGAGGAATCATGTGTCTCGCACAGAGTGAAGAAGGCACCAAAATTAGGCACATGACTGTCAAACCTCCTGTGATGTCCGATGAAAAAGTGAGAAATTCCTTGGTCAAGGTATCTACTAAGGTTACGCGGAGGAATGTGGATAAAGTGACAACAATTAGAGTGATAATGAAATACAATAAGCATAAGACTATAGAGATAAAACACCTAAAATCAAAGAAGGAATGAGAAGAAGCAAAGAATGAGGATTTTGTTAGCATGGATGAGGAACTTGGTGACCATATTATTAAGGTAAGGCCTAATTTAGTATCTCTGGTTCTACAAAACTATCCCTTTGTAATGCATTATTTGCATACACTAGTAAATCTGGTTTTAGATGAAGGAGCGTTCAAATCCCCACACCAAAATATCTTGCAGAGGAAGAAGCAAGAGTAAATGAAACTATTGCTAGAAAATTTTCAAGTTATGAGGCTTTTCTCTAAACCTTGAAAGATGAGTTGAAGAAAGCAGATCAAGCTCTAGAACATGTGTGCGGTGTGGGACGCAATAATAAGGATCAGAACTATAGTAGAAGATAATGAAGTTTTGAAGGCAATGAAGGATGAGACACTTGGGCATGTAGAAAGGTTAGCTCTGTAAAAAAATCATGTGGCCCTCGCAGCATCCCAAGATCCACACAAGAATAAAATAAATGAAATCGGGAAACTTATAGCAAAAAATGGATTTCATGGAAGGAATGGTGCTAGGTATGACCAATATTGTCCAAGTGCTTCTGAGAATGAAAAAGAAAATATAACTCAGGATGAATTAGATCCCATAGTGATAGACATTTTGGAGAAAACATGGGATGCGCTGAGTGACTAGAAAACATTGGAATCCAAGCTTAAGGGTGATTATCTAGAGTTGATCCTACATGTAGAAGAGGGGACTGCAGAGTAAAACTTCATTCTTTCACTTCTTTTATCTTTGTTGTCGAGATAAATAAGAGGAATTACCCATTACTTTGGGGTAGAAATGTACTTTAGTGTGGGGTCATGTTGAATGATGGAATATTGTTCTAAATTGAAGGCACATAAATGATGTGCACATAGGAGCAAGATACATTTGAAGGTGCGAAAGAATAGCAAAATGAGCACGCGCTAAAACAATTTGTATTCATAACTTATCCATTTTGTGGATCTAGGCTACTTTTGGAGTTAGCATCTTTGGGCACACAAAGACAAGAAGAATTTTGTTCCATGTAATGAAATTTTGGGAACAAGCATCAGCTAAGTGCCATGCATATTTTAGGCTAATAATAGGATTTTTACTCATAGTTAACTATAGGAAGTCTGTTGTTAGAGCACTTGCATGGTTTTTCATCCTTTTGTAAAGACACATGGATATTATTAGCATGTGGCCTATTTTGAGAAAGTGCATGGGCGGTGAAGGGAAATTCCCCACCCCTATATATATATATATATATATATATATATATATATATATATATATATATATATATGAATTAATTTTTATGTTTTTTGTGTGTGAATTATTGTAGAGTTATGTTACTGATTTTATCACGCGCATGACTCATGGAGATACTTTTGTAATGTAAGAAGCTTCGTGTTTTATATTATTTAATGCAATGGAACATATTGGCTAGATAATGGTGTTGAACATGATTGAATCTGATTCTTGCATGATAAATCTTGTTATATTCATTATTTAGTTCATCTTTCATATATTCTAAGATCTAGATCTGGTTTATGCATTGTGGATTGTTTATTATTGGTTATGAATCTGAATATACATATGCATCATAATGTTAAAATTCTGAACTAGCAACTCTAAAGAGGGAACTGGTGCCTTTGTGTACTTTGGGTGAGCACTCAGCTCAGGCTGAGTGATGTGTCAATGCACTGGGTCATTTACAGTGAATTCTAGGATGCATCACATCGGTGAGGATTGTTAAAGAAGATCAAGAGAAGAAAACTTTCACCACTAAGTGGGAAAGTTTTACATACACGTTATACCTTTTGGATTGTAAAATGTGATTGCAGGTCTTTTCATGCATTGTTGTGTAAGAATTCCAGGACTTCATTCATAAGTTTTTGTAGGTTTACTTGGATGATTGGACAATTTATGGGCTAGTGAAAGATCATTATGACAATTTAAGACTTATGTTTGAGAGGTGTTGGCAGTTGAGCATCTCCTTAAACATTAATAAGTGTGTTTTTCTACACCCTTTGCAACTTTGTTGGGACATATTATCTGTAAAGAAGGCTTGTTGGTAGACCCGGCTAAGGTTGTTGTTATTTTGGGCTTAGAGAAAACCTACTAACTTAAGCAGGTGCGCAGATTCTTGGGGCACATAGGTTATTATAAGAAGTTTATTAAAGGTTATGTTAGGATTTTTGCACCCTTAGAAGAATTATTGAAGAGTAAAGGCAAGTTCCATTGGGGTGAAGCACAACAGCACACATTTGAAACATTGAAGGAAAGGCTTATTATAGTGAATATTATGTACTTTCCTTCATGGACCAAACCTTTTCATGTGCATATGGACACCTCGATATGGCCATTGGCGTGGTGTTATCCCATCCTGGAGAAGGTATTGTTGATCATCCTATTTTTTTGCAAATAGGAAGTTGACACCAACTAAACAGAAATTATACAACTACAGAGTGCGAGACCTTTTCCATGATTTATGTGCTACATAAGTTTAGACAATACTTGTTGGCAATACCTTTTATTTTCTATACAGATCACATGGCACTTAAGTACTTGGTGAATAATCTCATTTTGCAGGGGAAAATATGTCGTTGGGTTCTATTGTTTTAGGAATTTGAATTTATAGTAGTGGTAAAGCCAGGCAAGAGTAATTCTGGACCAGATCATCTATCAAGGATAAATTTATGCGAGGACGCACAGAGCATTGAGGATATAATGTCGGATGCACAAATTTTCAGATTGAACCACACACCCTCTGACTTAGAATATATTGATGTATTTTTACGTACTGGTGTGGTGCCTGAAGGGATAAAGTGTTTGGAGAAGAAAAAACTTGTGATATGTGTTGCACTTTATATGTTTATTAGTGAAGACTTATAAAAATTAGGTCGGGATGAATTTTTACGTAGGTGTGTGCTTGAGCATGAGTGTGAAGCTGTTATGGAGGAATATCATGGTGGGATTGTAGGTAGACATTATGTAAGAGATGCTACCACGGGTAAGATTTTATTGGCTGACCTACAATGGAAAACATTGTATAAGGATTATAAATAATATTGTAAGGTCTAGTGACCATTTTTAGCACCTTGGAAAGTCTGGGCATAGAGATGAAATGACTTTGAGGCCTACTGCAAGTACAAAACCTTTTGAAAAGTGAGCAATTAAATTTTTGGGCCCTATTTTACCACCCTCACTGGACTGGATCACACTACATTATAACTTGTAAAAATTATCTTACGAGGTGGGTAGAGGCAATGCCTACAAGGGATTACACAGTAGCTATAGTAGCAAGGTTTCTGTGGGATAATATAATCAGTAGGTATGGATGTCCACTAAATCTGACAAGTGATAGGGGCACTCATTTTCTTAATGAGACTATCAGGATATTATTAGCAGAACTTATGGTGGCACACCATAAAAAACATCCTATAACCCACAGAAAATGGAACTGCTGAGGCTTTCAACAAGATATTGGGACATACATTGAAAAATATTTGTGATGTTGGAAAGAAAGACTGGGATGATAAAGCCTCTGGTATACTTTGGGCATACAAGATAACTTACAAAAGACTGAACAAACTCACACCCTTTCAATTGGTGTTTGGCATGAAGCTATTTTACCAGTAGAATTCATGTTACCTTCTTTGTGTATTGCGCACACAAGAGGTTTGGCTGATGAGCAAGCACTTGAAGAGTATATCGATAAACTGGTGTAGTTGGACAAAAGGTTTGTCATTACTGGTTGGAGTCAGAAGACAAAAAATGCTAGGTAGAAGGCTTGGCATGAAAGGCATATTAAGGATAAAATTATTGAAGTTGGACAGATGGTTCTTCTTTATGACACCAAGTTCTTGCATCACCCTGGAAAGCTCAAAGTGCATTGGTTGGGATCGTATGTTGTGACATACATACTCAATTCATGTTGTTTCTAGTTATAGGCGATGGATGGGACATGGTTTCCCAGTTCCTTCAATGGGAGTAGGTTGAAGCCCTACTATAAATAAGTCTTCTTTGTGTTTTTAATAAGGTAGTATGTGTTTCATTTCATCATTGTTATGCTTTTTCAATTTAGTTAAGAGTTTTGTATAATAAGTGTGCTTGCACGCCAGAAGCTAATTATTGTATATTAAATTCATGCGCAGAGGGTTGCACATACTTTTAGTGTAGGGTGGTTCAAGAAGGATCTACTGGTGCCTTGTTTCGGATTGTAGTGCATGGTAAAAACAAACTTATAGGTGCTTAGAGAAAAGATATATTTGAGAATAAATTTCAAGGAAATTGCTCAAATTAAAGACCACGCGTGGGAGGATGGATGCTCAGTATAATGCGAGCTAGGTTGTGGTATTAGAAACTAATTGGGCTGAGGTGCATTGGATAGGTACTTCAACATAGGGAAGCGCTCCTAAGGAAATATGTGGCCGAGATGTAGTGGTCGTGACAGAAGGTTATGACTGATGCATGGAAAGATAGGGCACAATGTGTGGAAAAGTGAGGAGGCAGAATCAATGTCGCGTATGGTGGTAGTTGGGAAACAATTAATGTGGAGAATTTTAAAATTATCTATAAAGTCAGTGAATGTAATGTTATTGTTACCTTACATCCTTTGATCTATTGAGTTGTGAAGTGCGAAAATGTGCTTAGTGCGAAGAATGAAAAATTGACCATCAAACTAGGTGAAATCAAAACACGTAAGTGACAGGACTCCACAGGGTGTGTTTGAATTGTTAGGGGTGTGAGGAAGAAGGGTTCACCCAGTTAGGGTATCACGAGAGGTAGAGTTATAGCTAGGGTTTCATAAAATCAAAGGGTTTGGTCTTAATTCGAGGCATGAAAGTAAAGGGAAGTGATAGCATTGAAGTTACAAAGTGTACCTATAATTTGAATAGAGCAAGGGCACCTAGGAGATCCCCAGTCATTAAAAAGGAGGTCAATGTAGCGGTAGAAGAATAACTGGTAGAAATATAGTATCCAGATGGGGTGATTGAAGGGAGACCGTAGGCATCAAAGATAACACAATGCAAAATAAGTGATTTCAATCACATGATGATGGGATATCGTTGCAGAGACCGTCCAAAAGACAAACAGAAGGATGAAAAATGGAAATAGGTTTTTGGACGATTCGGTGAAGAAACTGTTGGAGAGTTTTGGGGTCATGTAACTCCTTGAGTTACCATATTTTGGAAATCTCGACCATTTTTACCAGTGGTTGATGTCATGAATACATAAATATTTCTTCTATTTCACGGGAAGGAGGATGCATATTACCACCAAATTAGTTGGCAAGGTCATAGGGTTACATGATTTGGGTTTAGAGATTATAGGTGATCTATCAGATGATGATGGGGTTGATGTGACATCCACTGTGTTCAAGTAAAAAAAGGGAGGAAAAGAATTCAAGGTTATGAACATATAGGATCTAGCTACAAGGGTTGTGGCAAAGCTCGTAGGTTACAAATTAGGCACCTTAGAGAGATGGACAGTGGTCAATCAGCGTTGGCTACATATAACACATAAAATGGTGAGCATGGTATACTATAACATTGTAGGTTATATTGCATAGAGTGTAGTAGCATAGGCACGCATCCAAGCTAACAAAGGTGAAAAAATAACTGGGGTTGCTATTTTACTTTTGATAGTATTAAGTGAAATCGGCATGCCCGATGGGCCAAGGGAGAAATTTTGGGAGTATCCCATGGAAAATAAATCAACTGTGTAGAAGTTTTTGAAGTATACATGTCATGGTTCCATTTTTAATACTTACAAGGAGCGACATGAGAAATGGTTTATAAGGATGCGCTAGGTGTTTGAAGGAGAGTGGTGCATACCACGTGAGCTGCCTATAATATTAAATGGACAAGTAGATTTTGTGATGTACCAACACTTCATCCTAGGGAGGTTTTCATGAAGACGGGTGAAAAAATCCCTTAGTGTAAGTTACCATTCACTTTCACCACGTGTTATTTTAAAGATTCAACGAACAAATTGCATGATGCACTAAAGCTCCAGTTTGATGTTGACAAAGTAGATACAGATATACATATCTTGTGTAACATATGTGTATGGCCAAACAGGGATTCGTATGTGGAAATGATGGAGATGGATAACATTGACATAAATTCAGAGACTTTGACCGTGGGGAAAATTGAGCCTGCGCGCATATATGTGTATCTATGGCTGCGTTTCAAGAATTGGAAGGTGCTTGTAGGAGAGTACTTATCTTTTCTAGGTCCTCCAAAATGAAATTAGATGGTGGGTACAAGGAAGTTGGTGGAACAGATGCCCCTCAAGAAGGAAGAGCCAATAGTTGAAGGCTTATAGAATGTTTTGGAAAGAGAAGAAGAGGAACAAGAAGATAGTGTTGGACTGGATCATACTATAAAATTGTTGTGCAGAAGAGGTATGGGTGTAGATGTTGAGGTTGGACCATCACATCCAGTAAATAGATCACCACACGTAACACCAGTGAAGAAGGTCGATGAAGAAAGGAAGAAAAGGTGTAAATATATTCCTATCAAGGAGAATGAAGAATAAAATTCTTTGCATAGAATCACGTGTGAAGAGGTTTCCACACCTAGTTTGGGAGTGTGATAGGACGAGGAGATAGGTGGAGAGAAACCTTTATACAAGGAGGATGTCCCTAGCATAGGCATGTAGGGACCTGAAGAGGAAAGATACACTAGTGGAGACACAAAGATTGTAGAACACGTTGCGTGCACAACTAAGGAAATTGGGGAAGAAGAGGAAGTACAAGAGAATGTGGGTGTCGAAGCACAGGAGCACGTAGGAGAGTGCACCAGTGAACCTAAAATATATGAGATGATAAGAACATAGAACCTTGGCTATGTTGATGATGTGAAAAAGATAATTGGCACCAAGTTCCAGAGTATTATGGAAAAGGAAAGGTTATATGGCTGGGAATTGATGGATCTAGATATGGTGACTACACACACTCATAAATAATTGTCATGGAGTTTCTAGACTCATATCGATGAGCATGACTTTGATGTTTGTGAGGAATCATGTGTGTCATAGAGAATGAAGAAAGTGCCACATTCTCGCCATATCACAATCAAGCCAACTCAATTTTTAGATGAGCGGGTGGGTAATGCATTAGCTAAGGTGTTTGTAGAGGTTGTGCGTAGAAATATTGATAAGGTGAAAATTATTCGTGTTCTATTAGAAGATAAAAATTGATAAATATACAAAGATTAAGTGCCTGACAGAAGAAAAGGAGGCATATGAGTTGAAGGCACGTACAACATTGGACATAACAGAACAAATTGGTGATGAGATTTTAAAGGAAAGGTCGCATCTAGAAGAGAGAGTGGCTGAGAGATTCCCCTCTACTATGCATTACTTACACATGTTGGTTCACATGGTGTTGAATGAGGTTCTAGTAAAAATACCAAAGCTAAAGGATGTTGCAGTGTAGGTATATAGAGATAAGGGAATGATTGTGTGCTAGATTATAAGTTATGAGTCTTTGTTACAGACTCTGAAGGATGAAATGAAAAAGGTGGATATGGAATTGAACATTTTCATGACTCCTGAGGTAATCATCAGGAAAGGGACCATGGTGGAAGAAAATGCAATCCTTACAGTGATTCAAGATCGAGACACTTGGGCGTGAGGAGAGGGTCACTTTAGTAGTAGAAAATTTGATGCACTTACAGCATCCTAGGACCCTCATAATGAGAAGATCAAGGACATTGGGAAGCTAATAGCAAGGAAAGTGGAAGTGAAGGAAGGGATGGTCTCCAATTTGTCCAATGTCTTTAGAGTATTGTAAAAACTAAGGTGAAAACATGACTATGGATGAAATGGAGGGAGTACTTCAGACATCCCTTAAAAAAAAAAGCACTCAACGATTAGAATGACTTAGAATCAGGAATTAAAAGTGAATATCTATAGTTGATTCTACCTTTTGAAGAGTAGTGCTCCCATGTATTCTTTCTTTCTATGTACAGTTATTATTTCATTCCTTATTCTTTATTCATGAAGAGATAAGTTTTGGTTACCCATTACCGAGGACAAAAATAAAATCAGTGTAGGGTAATGTTGGGATGAAAAATATGGCTAAGTATTAGAGGCACGTAAGAATCAAACGCGCGCAGTGGAAGTTTGGCAAGAGAGGGGTGCACCGGGTAAAATCATGGTATAAGTACTTAGCTATATTTCATAAGGCTAATTGAAGACATGGAGTGAAGCGCACACAACAGTGAGAAGACTTGGAAGCCACTCAAGGGTATTATGTGATAAAAGGAAGATCAAATGACATGCATAGTTTTGAGCTAATAATAGGAAGTGAACTAGAGTTATCTATAGAAGGTCTATTATTAGAAGTACTTACATGCTTTGTATTGATCTTGTAGCGGCACATGGCTATTCTTAGCATGTAGCCTATTTTTTAGAGTGTATGAGTACTGAAAGGAAAGTCCCCACTACCTATAAATATGTATTGATTTGCATAGTTTAGGGATCCATGTTTTACTAGAGTTATATTGTTAGTTTATGAGCGTGCATGACTTATGATGACATTACTATGTATGTATTCAGCTTCTGTGTTTTACAGTAATTAGTACAATAGATCTTTGTGGTTGGATATTGGTTGTTGACATATCTATGACTATTCCTTGTAAGGTTAACCTAATTTTGATTCTTGTATGAGTTTTTCTTGCATATGGTTATGATCTAGATCTATTTATGGTTTATTACTTCATTGTTATTATGGATATGGAATATATCTATGTGTGTTCTTATCATACTAACTCCTTAACAAAGCTTCCATAAAAGAGGGACCTGGTACCCTTGCGCGCTTTGGGTGAGTGCTCAATTATGGCCAAGTGGTGTGTCAGCGCGCCTTGGGCTGGTTGGTTAAATAAAAGAATACAAAACATGATATATACCTTTAACTTGCTCAAAACATCAGTCCAAAAAATGATAAATACCTCTTTTGGATCTGAAATCTATTTTTGGAGGTATTGGGGTTGACATTTGAGATCATTAATCTCTTCTTAATGCTTTGATTTAAGCAAAATTGATGACAATACTGGTCTTAGTCCCAAATCAGACAAGTATCTAATTGGGCATGGTCTTCTCACAACTAGTAAATTGTCCTTTATGATCTTCTCTAAATCCTTGTTTTCCTCTTCACACTTGAGCACATACGGAAGTTGATAACAACATTGTTTTGCTTATTTGGACTGCTCTATATTTTCTATCACAACTATTTCAAAAAATATATCCACTTCTTATTCTTCATTCTGATCCACCATGGATCTTGAAAGCTCAAATTCATGATTTTGAAAATCAGTTTTTCCTTCTTGAAGTGTTGCAATGACTGATGTTGTCATTGATGGATAACTGCAACCTTCTAAAAGTGTAACAATCCCTAAGCATGCAAGGTAACAAGGGTTTTTTTATTCATCTACATCATCATGTTCATGTTGTATCTCCTCCTCATATTCATTCCTATCATTATCTTCATCTAGCAAAAAGGATACAAATTTGAAATCATCTTGTTGCTCATCATGAGGTAACTCTAGATTTGTTGATATTTCTTCAGATTGGACTTGAAATCTTCTTTATTAAAGATTTTTTCATGATCACTTATGGGTAGCTTTGTATGCATGGTTAGAAAATTTTCATCTTCTAAATCAACAATATTTAAATCAGCAACATTTTAATCAACAACTGTAATTGGATCACTTTCTATACAAAAAGATGATAAAACCTCAAGATTTGTGGTCTTTACTTGATCATGATCTTGCTTCTACTCTGAAACCTCCACCTCTTATATGCACTCTTTCTCCAACTATAGAATCTGATTTATCTCAAATTTTGAAACCCATTCCTATAAATTTTTCATAAATTCTAACATGTTTGTTTCTTGAATTGACTACCATCCTTGACTTATTTTATGCTTATCTCCTTCCCAAATTGGACTTGGGAATGAGGGAGGAGGGGTGGGTTGGGTCTCAACCTGGTTTGGAAATATTTGGAAAATGGGGACGGGTTCAAAATCTACTTGTGGAGGAGAAGGGGTGGGAATAACAACATTGAGAAAATTAAGAACCTGATAATTGGGTTGCGATGGTTGATAAGGAATGGGCATTGGATTTTGATGGGGAAGGTAAGTGGGAACATCTCATTGAAAGGTTCCTCAACCTTATGCTTATCATCCTCTAATACTTGAAAATATGTCATAAAATCAACCAACTAAGGGAAATTGTATTATATTACCTCAAACCTTTGTTGAGGGATAAACCAACTAGATATATGACCTTCCCATTGATAGGGATGTTCTGAACTAGGATGTTTCGCTTGCAAAATTTGTTGTTTCTCAGTGGCGGCCTGCAACATCTGCTCCAAATTTTGAACACCGCTTCTAAAATATTCCTCTTGTGTAGGATTACTTTCATAACCTACATATTATTTATTTTGAACAACATAATGATTATACTAATGACCATATTAATTAGCAAGGTCTGGGTCATGAGAATATTCATTGTGATAATGGTTATAATACTGATCTAGAGGAGGATATGTGTGAAAAGGAGGTGGATTTGGATGGTACACCTATTCTTGGGGATAAGGATTCCAATGAAGAGCTAGAATAATGGTTGCATCACCTCTTAAAAGATGGAAAAAATGGAAACGCATGTGTACTAATTATGAAGATGGGTTGTTTGGATCAACAAAGTAACTAGATCTATTTTGAAATCATCTCAAAAGGGTGAAATTTTACCAAGCACAAATCAAACCTAGAAAAATTATAAAAATATAGACCAGGATGTTATGGAACACCTAAAACAATAATATAAATTTGTGCTCCAACTAGTCATGCTAAAAACTGGTGTTGGTCCGGATTGCACCCTGGATGTGGAAGTGTAAGCAAACTCCTTACTTCGTCCAATACATGGGAAATCCTCTTATTTGTGGGTAACTCAAGTTGAGGAGAACCTCCAGAGTGGGTTGGTTCCCTAGGTAGATCACCTAAAGTGATTTTCTGGTGGGGTTAAGGGAGATAAATAAACACAAACTTGAAAAAATCATGAAAATTAGGTGATACACCAACATTTTGGGACCTATGACTGTAACAAAACACACTTGATTGACTAGAAATAGAGTAATAATCTTCACTTTAGTTACTACTTAATGGGTTTTACACTCAGAAAGGCATTGACATACACTTAAATGACCTGCAAAACTTACAAAACAACTAAATGCATGTGTTGGGGGTTATAAGCATGTAAAGGAAAGATATTATTCACTAAACATACCACACAACCATTGTGACACACTTCACAAAGCATCAATTCAAGGAAAACAATATTTATTGTGCTTCAATAAGGTGCAAATGTACAAAACTTTGCATAAAAAGTGTGCAGAATGAATGATCCCCCCAAACACTTGCACAAGAAAGGTATATATATATATATATAGTAAAATCTAACCCACCTCAACTTCAAAAATAGCTCATATTAAAATTGACAAGATAGCTAATTGGAGATAAATCCAATATTAGCCACTCACATGCACAATTTTAATTTTTCTTACAATTAAATATGATTCTCCTAATAATATGAAGTTATAATTAACTACATGGCTTATTTCCTCCAAGTTTGACTCGAGTCAAAATGCTTTTTAAATCCACTTTTAGCAAGAAATAAGATAACTGTATGGTCATCTTGGGGAAATTAAGGTAATTTGTCTCATTTTCTTGGCACATGCATGGTTATCCCTTTTTGACTCCTTGTTTTTATCATGTAGGCATTATCCAATAATGTAATGTTTTGAATTGGGAAAAAGTCATCTATCTTCCCCACCATATGCAATAATTAGTTAGCTTTTATCCTAGCTTAAGGCATAATTTTCACCCCTAATCATGCATGTAAATAACAATGAACATAATTCAAAAAGCCTTCACATACACATTGGAAAAGTCAATGAAAAGGTAAAATGATTGATTTTACCATAGTTGAATTGACCCAACCATGATCAAATCAAGCCTAGTAAGGGCTTGAACCCTAAAAGACATTTCATTTTGCTTGCTTTACACTTCTGGAAAATTTGTTGGATAGGAAAAACTTTGCAGGTTTACCATGGACGCCATTATTCTTTCACTAAGATTTGTATACGCGGGTTTGAAATTGTTTCTTGGACATGACATCTTATGTTCTTCTATGTTGTCATGGGTTTTAGCACTTATCTCACTTAATGGCTCGTGGAGCTCAATTTACAATGTAGATCATAGTTTCTTAGTCATTATTTACCTGAATAACTCTATTTTTCTCTCAATAGCTCAACCATTTCCAGATCTAGGTCCATTTTGGGAAAGTTCATGTTGGGTTTTCAAGTATTCATCATGGATTTTGATATTGTGTGCATTGGCTTTACTCTTTCAATGAATCTTTTTTCATTCAGAGAGCTTCGAATCTACTTTTTTAGTGCCATTAATGGCCTCATTTTTTCCTGTATTTCTTCAACAAGCTCATGGGTTTTCCCTATTTTCACCCATATTTTTCTTGCATTTCATTATTTATGTGGATTTTAACCTTTTTTTCTTTCTTACCTCTACTAGGAATTTTTGCATTGAGGCTTTGTAATGGAGGGATCAATACTTTGAGCGAGCTTGTTTTCAATCTTCAATGTCCTAGTTCGAGCTTACATATTGAAGCTCTTGGTTGGTTTTCATCTTCTAGGGGTTTACCTCCATTTTGTGCTCTATTTGGTTTTTTTGAGGCTCACATCTATTAGTGCTTAGCTCAGTTGCTCAACCCATCTCATCACTCACTGGACCCAGCTCGCCAAAAGGGTAAGCAAATTTTTTTATTTGAGCTATACCATTGTTGTGTTTGTTTTGCTTAATTTATCATCATGCTTGGTGACACTCTATAAGAAGAGCATGTGTTTGATGGTGCGTTCCAACAAATCATTGATGCTTGGATCCATTTGGTACAATTTTTCTTATTTATTTAACACGATCTTGAATCTGCTATCTATCCTTGGGCATTGATCTAGAAATTTAACCAGGTTTAACCCTCTTCCTACTCATTTTGAATGGATCGTCATAATTTTTAGCTTGAGCAAGCTCCAGGTTCTCAAATTTTGCACCCTTTTTATCTTCAATCCATGAACTAAGTTGTGTCTTCAAATCATAATTGGAGAAGGAACTTTTTGTAGATTCCTCTCCATGAATTTTTGGAAATGATATGTCATCCCATGTGGCATGGTCTTGTGTTTTGTTAAAATCAGGACCCAGAACATCAAACGGTTCATTAGTCACAGGTAGGTTGACTGAATTTGTTGAACATCCACAAATAATCTAAGTATTGGGCACGCGAATATAGGGCATTGAAAGAGTTCATGACACTATGATAGGATTGAAGCACCCAGGATCAGGACTTAGCTATTTTTATGGATAAGGGATATTTTTGGAGATGGCGTGCAGAGACACACATAGATATGAAGACTTGTTAGGAAATAAGAGATAAAATATGCGGAATAATCCCTTACATAATCGCAACAGTAGAAACTAATATGCAGAAAATATTACAAATCTCAAATAAAAGTGCAGAATAAATAACACAACACAGAGAGACAAGATTTAACGTGGTTCACCCAATTTGGGATACATCCACCAAGAATCACTTGCTCGATTTTATTACAAGCCTCCACTCTCTCAATAAAATACCCAGATCGGTTTGGAGCTATGCTTAACAAACTCTATAGAATTCACACCCGAATTCAAAACACATCTACAATATATTTGCTTGTCTCTATATCATATGCATAAGACCATATAAATAGACAATTGCTTAAGTAGTTTGATACAAAACCATGGGTATCAAAACCATGGGAAAAACTATGGGTATCAAAACCATGGGCAAAAAAAATGGGTATCAAAACAATGGGTACCAAAAACCATGGGCCCAAAAACAGCCCATAACGGTTACCCATTACCCATGGGTTAATAAACCACCCATGAAAATTTGGGACCGCCGTAAAAATACCCGAGTGTAACACATAGAAGGTGTACCACACTCTAACATGAAAATAGGCTCCACAAACATAACAATCTCCCACTTGGAGACTAATTTCCACTGAGAAAGCTTCTCAACCCTTCACTGTCATCCGCGAAGGCCAACCAAAGCTGAACATAGCTTTAGTTTATCCCTTGTGACCACCTTGGTCATCATGTCTACAAGATTTTGACTGGTATGAATCTTCTCCAACTTCAACTTATCTTCCTCCAAAGTTGTCCTGATGAAGTGATATCTCAATTGTATATGCTTCATCCTGGAGTGGAAAGTAGAGTTCTTAGCTAGGTGTATAGCACTCTGACTATCACTATGCAGCTTACATTCCTCCTGCTTATGCCCCAACTCCTCAAGCAATTGTTGTAACCAAATCATCTCTTTTCTTTCCTCTGTGGTAGCAACATACTCAGCCTATGGTTGACAAAGCCACCAGCTTTTGTAGTCATGAAATCTAGCTCACTGTTGTCCCACCTACAATGTAAATATAACTTGTCATGCTCCTCCTCTGTCTACATCTCTAGCCATGTCTGAATCTACATAACCACATAAAGTGGTGTCTAATCCACTGTAGCACAAAATTGTCCCCATGGTCCCTCTCAAATACCGAAGGATCCACTTTACTACTTGCCAATTCTCTTTACCTGGATCACTCATAAATCTACTCACAGCTCCCACTGCATGGGAAATATCAGGCCTAGTTCACACCATAACATACATCAAACTACCAACTCAATGATGAGTAAGGTACCTTGGACATCTGGTTTCTTTCCTGCTTTGTCTTGGGACACTACTCCTTTGATAACTTAAAATGGCCTGCCAAAGGAGTCCCAACCGGTTTAGCATCCTACATGTTAAACCTATCCAATACCTTCTTAATGTACTCTTCTTGAGATAAAGTTAACTTCCATTCCTTCCTATCCCGAGTTATCCTCATACCAAGGATTTGTCTGGCTGCCCCCAAATCCTTCATATCAAAGGATTCACTTAGTTGTTTCTTGAGTACTTTTATTTCTGCATGTTTTTACCTACAACCAACATGTCATCAACATACAAACACAGGGATAATATAACTTCCATCCTCAAATTTCTTTGTATACATGCAATGGTCAGAATGACATCTAATATAACCTTGCTCCATCATGAAGCTATCAAACTTCTTATACCATTGACGTGGAGCTTGTTTCAAGCCATACAAGCTCTTCTTCAATTTACACACCATCTCCTCTTTACCTTTGACCTCATAGCCCTCTAGTTGCTGCATATATAGTTCCTCCTCCAAATCACCATGGAGAAATGCAGTATTTACATCTAACTGTTCTAAGTGCAAGTCTTCTGCTACCACTATTCCAAGAACAGTTCTAATAGAAGTCATTTTTACTACAGGAGAAAAAATCTCATCAAAATCTATACCTTGTTTCTATGCAAACCCCTTGACCACCAACCGGGCCTTATATCTTTTCTTTCCTCCTTCTTCATCTTTAACTCTATACACCCACTTGTTTTACAATGCTCTTTTGCCTTCTGATAGCTTCACCAAATCCCAAGTCTGGTTCTCCATGAGAGACTTATGCTCCTCATCCATGGCTTGCTCCCACTTCTTACTGGCATCTACCTGCATTGCTTCATCAAAGCTCTCTGGCTCTCCACTATCAGTGAGTAATAAATAATAAAGAGAAGGAGAAAAACATTCAAGTTCTTTTCTTACCCTAGAAGACCTCCTCACTGTAGGAGTTTGGGGTTCTGTTGAGTCGGTTCCTGAACTGATTCATGGGTCACTTGTCCCATCTAGAAGATCCTCTACCACTACATATTCTTTCTTGGATTCTTCCCTATTTTCCTGCAACTATTGCTTATACATGACTTTCTCATTAAAGACCACATCCCTAGACCGAATGATTTTCTTGTCCTTAATACTCCAACATTTAAATCCAAAGTCATCACCACCATAACCAATGAAAGTACATTTTTCTAATTTAGCCTCTAGCTTGGTCCTATCATCCTTGTCTATATGAACAAACACCTCACATCCAAAGACTCTAAGAAATGAATAATCAACTTTCTTACCATACCAAGCCTCCTCAAGTATGCTTGCATCCAAGGCACTTGAGGGTCCTCTGTTTATCAAGTACACAACTGTGCTCACCACTTCTACCCAAAAAGAAAGAGGCAGTCCTACATGTAACCTCATGCTCCTAGCACATTCCATTATTGTTTGTTCATCCTTTCTGATACCCCATTCTTGCTACGGAGTTCTTGGAACCATATTTTGCCTATGGATTCCATTCTTAGAACAATAATCATTAAATTCATTGCTGTAATACTCCCCTCCATTATCTAACCTGAGACATTTTAGCTTAAGACCTGTTTCATTCTCTACCAAGGCTTTCCATTTAACAAAAGTGTCAAATACATCATATTTGTTTCTAATACAATAAACCCAAACTTTCCTTGTTGCATCATCAATAAAAGTAACATAATAACTTTAACCCCCAAGAGATGATACTTGAGTTGGCCCCCACACATCAAAATGCACCAACTCTAACTTACTCTCTTTCTTTGTAGGTCCAACCTTGAGAAACCTTACTATGCTTCTATTTCCCATATATGCAGATCCTCACGGAGAAATCCAAACTTGTTTCTGTATATCTAGAAAATTCTTCTTTATGATGTCCATGCCCTTATGGCTCATATGACCGAGCCTATAGTGCCATAATGTTGTATCTGCATCTGAAGCCACAAGATTACAATCATTAGTACTATCAATGGATAAATACAAGGTTCCAACCTTCTTACCTCTTGCCACCATAAGAGCACCCTTAGTAACCTTCCAAGAGTCAGCTGTAAATATCACAGTACAACCATCACTTCCCAATTGCCCCACCGATATCAAATTTCTCCTTAATGTAGGCACATGTCTGACATCCTTCAATAGCCATGTATTCCCATTCTACATCTTAACTTGAACAAACCTTTTCCAACTATACTTGTAAAGGCTCATCATCACCAAGAAAAACATGCCAAAAATCCCCTTGAACATAATCAACAAAATAATGCCTATGTGGAGTAGCATGAAAAGAAGCCCCTGAATCTAAAACCCAAGATTTAGTAATATTATGTAAAGAAAGAATCAAAGCATCCTGGCATACATTACCCGATGCCACATTTTCCTCCTTGTTTTCTTCCTGTTGTTTCTTCTTGTCCTGAAGCTCCCAAAAATCCTTCTTTGCATGCCTATACTTTCCACAGTTCCAACATACAATCTTGCTCTTGGATTTTGACCTTGCCCGATCTTTCGATTTTCCATGGTTTCCTCTATTCTTCTGTCTCCCTCTAGTTTCCACTTTGTCAAAGCATTCCCTAAGTAGAAGATTCCCTAGAGATTTTTCTTCACATTTCCTCACTTAGAATCACCCCTACAACATCCTCAAACTTCAACTTTGAGTTAGCTAGAACCGAGTTACTTACCGCCATTACTAGGCTATTCCAACTTTCAAGTAAAGAGCATAAAATTAATAAAGCCCTAACTTCTTCATCAAATTCTATTGTAACCAAAGCTAGCATATTCACAACCATATTGAAATCATTTAAATGATCTGCTACTGAACTATTCTCAAACATATTCATATTAAACAACTTTTTCATTAAAAATATCTTATTAGAGGCAAAGGGTTTTTCATACAACTTCCCTAATGCATCCATCAGTTCTTTTGTAGTCTTTTCCTTTGAAACATTAAATAATACCAAAGATGCAAGACACATCCGATCATTCCAAGTGCCTTCCGATCCAACAAATCCCATTCCGCATCTGTCATACTTGAGGGTTTGTTCACCTTCTCAAACAGTAGAGTATAAAGATCCTTCTGATAAAGGTAATCTTCCATCTGCATCTTCCAAAGACTGAAATTCTACCCGTTGAATTTATCAACCCTAGATCTTCCATCATCTACCATAGCTCCCACTCAAGATAAAACTTTCCCTGTGATTCAACACTTCAACAAACCAAACTAGGCTCTGATACCAATTGTTAGGAAATAAGAGATAAAATATGCGGAATAATCCCTTACAGAATCGCAACAGTAGAAACTAATATGCAAAAAATATTACAGATCTCAAATAAAAGTGTAGAATAAATAACACAACACAGAGAGACAATATTTAATGTGGTTCACCCAATTTGGGATACGTCCACCAAGAATCACTTTCTCAGATTTTATTACAAGCCTCCACTCTCTCAATATAATACCCAGATCCATTTGGAGCTATGCTCAACAAACTCTATAGAATTCACACCCAAATTCAAAACACATCTACAATACATTTTCTTGTCTCTCTATCATATGCATAAGACCATATAAATAGACAATTGCTTAAGTAGTTTGATACAAAACCGTGGGTATCAAAACCATGGGCAAAAAATGTGGGTATCAAAACCATGGGCAAAAAACCGTGGGTATCAAAACAATGGGTATCGAAAAACCATGGGCCCAAAAATAGCCCATAATTACCCATTACCCATGGGTTAATAAACCACCCATGAAAATTTTCTTCGGGGCTTCACCCCGAACCCCCTAACCCACTCACCGTGAGCGGGACCGCCCTAAAAATACCCGAGTGTACACATAGCGGGTGTACCACACTCTAACATGAAAATAGGCTCCACAAACATAACAAGACTTACACTCCATGTAATGGTATTTTAGGAACAAGCTGTAGATAAGAGCCATGCATAGTTGAATAGTTATATTTTGGAGTACTCAATTTCCACTTATTCTTGTTTGGAGGTAGCTGAGTTCTAATTTTTACGTTATCCCAGGGGACCATATCTGCAAGGCATTCCACTGGCAATCAAGATATTTATGGTAACCCTGAATTTGGAAGAAAAATTGATAGATAGATAAACCCCACCACGTGCAAGGTGGGAGAAGGTTTGGTGAAGGATGGTGGACCTAGCGACAGAGAGGCAAAGAGAAGAAAAATAGCTCAAGTTCAATGAGGCACGTGAGAGGGATTTAACAAAGCAGCACGAGGCTGCAGAGTTGATGGTGTTGTGGAGAGAGATGGCTCGTGAAGGATTTGGAGCTCATGTAGAGGACATGGAGCTAGAGAATTTGGAACTCCACCATTTGGGAAATCATGACAGAGAACCCTCCTTAGCCTCTTATGAGAGCGTGCCAGCAGAGACAACATGAGCTGCGGGAGTGCATATGAATCTACCTGGTGACCTAGACCTTGCTCTTGGTTTTCCATTTTCTAGTACAGTCAGTACTCAACAAGCTAGTTTGGGCAGTAGAATAGACAAAAGTGGAGTTAACTTATCAACAAGTACAAGATTGAATCAAATAGCAAGTAAATTTATGGCTGGGAAAACCTATTCCTTTTTATTTGGAGGACCTATTGGAGGTACTTTTTTAGGCACGTCATCAGCGCAGAACACAAGCGTGTAGAATTTTTGACTCACATCCGGGAGTATAACAACTTCGTAGACTAGTAGGACTTCAGTTTAGAACCAATGTTGGGACTCAGGGTAGTGCATCCTCTAGTTTAATCCCTGCTACAGGTGGAGGATCAAGGGGCATATGTGGCTCTGGATCTGGTGGATCTGGGGGTAGTGGTAACACATGAGGTTCTAGATCTGGTGGGAAGGGTCCTTACCAACCAAAGATATATACATGGAGATGTCTCTTCATCTTTTAGAATATAGTGGAATAGAATATGTTGTTGATCATGTGCATATGTGTGAGATATTATGGCATGCAAAAGGGATCACAAATTCTGAGCACAAGGCAAGTCAGTTTGCAACTACATTACAAGGACATGTGCACAGTTGGTACAGGAAGTTTGACCCTAATCAAATATGTGTGGATTATGCAAAATTACGAGATGCTTTCCTCAAGGAATTTAATATCCCTAAGTTTGAGCAAAAAAGTATAACCGCGCTCAAGGATATTAAGCATGGCACTACTGAGAGTGTTCAGGAATATGATGCCCATTTCAAAACACTTTTGTCTAAACTTTCCTATGATATCCATGCAAGCCATAATGCACAGTGGTTTGTCAGAGGCTTGATCACATCTTTTAGGAGGGATTTATCACATAATACATATATGGATCTACATGAAGCACTTAAAGTAGCGTTGCACACTGAGGCAGTCAGAAGTATAGACACTAGAGTGAGCCCATTTCATGAAGCTCAGATTACAGCAATGGCAAAGTAGTTAGAGAAACTATTAGCCAATTCAGTGCATGAGAAGTGCACGGGAGTTTTGTGTATAGATTGTGAAGTGGAGGGGTAAAATAAGGATAGTTGTCCCCATAGATCAATGCACTCATTGTTTTTGGACTACAAGATATTTCATTTAGACCATGATGTAAGCCGTTACCCATTGTTGTAACTCGCGATAAGGAAAAATGTACCTTTCTATTGAAAAATTTATCGGTCCACGACTCATAATACTAAAGATTATAGGATGATTGATCAAACCCATGATGTCATTGATATTGGTTTATGATAGACAGTAGTTTTAAATAACTCTAGGGATAAAAGTAAGCACCATGATCATGATCACACTCAAGGGCACTATGATCAAAATGAAGGGTGCTTTGAAGGAGGTCATGGTAGAGGTTGAGGATACCATGGTGGATTCAAAGGCCGAGGCCGAGGTGGTGGAAAAAGTGATTTCCCTCGTGGAACATGTTATATGTGTGGATCTCCTAACCACTACAAGCATGAATGTCTTCAGAACATTACTTGTCCTTTTTGTTGAAAGAGCCATAACTATGAAGAGTACCTAGACTTATATGAGCATCTTAGCAAGAAGCATTAACAGGAGAACAAGGGTGTAGGGATGGTTAGAATAAAATACGCCGAGGAAAACTAAGGTATTAACCGAGACTAAAGCGTTAGATGAAATAGGAGCCTTTGGGTCAAACTACCTTTGCTGATATGGACGTCTATAATTTTGATTATGTTGATAAGGCTACTTATTTTCTTTGGTTTTACTCGATAAGGATAAGCCTTGATAGGTAAGCAAGTCTATTTTCAATCGGTTAGCTTGTTTGCAAAGAAGAAAGTTTCAGAAGGGTTGCTTGTTTCACATAGCTAGGAAAACTACTTTAAACACATCATCTAATGGGGCTGCAATAGCAGATTCTATAATGGTAATAGGTTGTGGGATAGGTGCTAAGTCTGCTAAAAAAGGCATTGAAGGCCTTGGTGCTAATTTCTCGGCTTGAATAAGACTATTTTCAGCTCAGATATCAATATCATAAGCTGCTGGGGAGAGTTTCTCCTCCCATAGACTGAATCATAGTTGAAATATCACTGTTTAGGGCTCTAAGATAATAAAGAAAATCATGGTCATCTTGAGGCTTGACACTTGCTGGAATTCTTTTCCAAATTCTAGCAAAACGGATATTAAAACTGGCCATAAATTCATGAGGTGATCTTTTAACTATAGACATTTGTTCTATGAGAGATACATGATCTAAATTAGATACTTGAAATTGTTTTAGAAATTTACCACCTAACTCATCCCAAGTTCTTATGCTTCCAATCTCTAAGTTTCTATACCATTGCAAGTCTTTCCCTTTAAAGGATATAGTTAAAAGTCTTAAATCTATTTCTTCATGAGTAATATTATGGACTGCACATAGGGCTGCAACATATTTGATGTGCTCTGTAGGTGTAACCTAAATTTCACTAGTGAATGAAGGTAAAATTTTCATGGAAGCATTAAGAATATCATGATAAACTGGAATTACTAATGGGCTGCCATTATAAAGGTCACAAAATTCCTAGGTGGTTGAATAGCCATTGAAAAATCTAGGATCTGAACAAAGAAATTGATACATGGTGAAGGAGGATTAAGAGGAGGAGGGTTGTTAAAACCAGGTCTATTATAAGGTAGGGTGTTAATAACTCTTCTTCTTCTTGCAGAATTCAAAGGTAAAGAAATAAAATCAGAAGGAATCCCTCTTACCGATGATCTTGTAGTCACTTTAGGCATTGAACATGCTACAAAACTGGTATGAAATCAGCCTTACGAAATCACCAAATAAATCTTTTAATCTTTAGAATAAGTTGTTACAGCTTGCTACTCCAAAATTAATTTTTATTCACTGTGAATCTGTTGTAAATTACTGTAATCTTCTCATAGATCTGATTCGTGGTCCCACTAGGCATGCCAAAAACTGTTATCTCTGGAAAGTGCACCCTGTAGAGAGATGACTGCGGGTGTTCTAAGCTTGCTCTAGATCTCTCTCTTTCATAGATACAATGGAAACACCTCAGGTCTGTGGGTATACCTATTGTTGAGGTGAGTCTCCAGTATCAAGGCCGGTTCCTTCTTGATGTATCCTAAACTATTTTTTGGGGTTTTGAGGTTAAAAGATGACTGTAAATGAATTGAAAAACTGGGGTGATACACCAAAATTGTTGAGGGTTTTGACCGAGTACATGCAAAAATATCTGGGAATGGATTATGGATGCACAAACCAATAGTTTTCAGCAGAATATTAAGGCAAAAACACTTGATGTATTGAGGGAATGATTCACAACAATACTATTAAGATGAACATACCCACTAATATTATGCAGAAATAACTAAATTTGCAGTAAGGTAAGATGATCAATCAGGGAATTTGACATTCACAAGAAATAATAAAGCATACACGACATTGCAAATAATTAGAAAGGCATAAATCAACTCTCATTCAAAGGAGAAAAACTGGCAAAATATGCTTTAGCACTCATGTGTCCAAAAAGTCCTCATCATGTGCTTTGCCAATGCACACAATATATAACAAAATTATTCATCCCACCCTTCCTAAAAATAGACTAAAATTATACTCGCCCATGCATCCTATTTTTATCCTTTATCATGAATAAATAAAGGAATAAAAATAAGCATGCTAATACAATGAGGCATTAATAGCCTTGTTTACAAAAATACAACTCAGTCAAACTACAGTTGATTGTTCTATTTTTAATAAAGTTGGGTGAATAATTTTTCTAATAATAAACTTGGCTTGATGAGAAAGTCCTCTCCAATACATGTAAACTCTATCTTCTAGTTGATGATGTGGCATCTGCAACTTTATCCACTTGCAATTGCGAAAACAACATTTTAAACTACCTCTTAGATGCATGCATGTAAAAACTAATTCAATATATCACCACCCATTGTGGGGACCACTATGAGCACATGTGCAATAAAATAATATTCTTATTTTGGTGGAAAATAAGGTAATAGGCCTCCAAAAAGGGCTCCTTGTACTCTGATGTTGACCTTTGCTTGTCTTCTTGTGGTCACATGAAGAATTGCACTTTTGCACATAATGTTATTGTCTGCTTCATAAAAATCCAACTGTGAGGACCACTGTGAGGTGAGCACTTGTCTTCATTATGGATTTGACCACATTTATTGACTTGGCATATTATTATGATTTAAAATAAACAAGGGGTCATTTTTTGAAATAATTCCATACTATACACTTGGCCACCTTTTTTATTATCATTACATAGTATATACTTGGCCACCTTTTTTATTATCATTGCATTGTATATATTTGGCCACCTTTTGATTATCATTTCATTGTGATTTGTTGTCGGTATTTGATTATTTTTGCATATGTTATAAGACCTTAACCAAGGTCAATGCAATGATTAATTAAATGACGTGGGCTAGCCCCCTTCCCATGGTGACTCACCCTTAGATACATATCCGTAGAATTTGATTTAACCTTGATTGGCATAGGAAAGTGGGACTTTGACTGTGATCATTGATTACCTATACCATTTGATATATGTCATTGATATTCAAATCCATGATTAGGGTTTACATTTAGTAGTAAAGATGGTTGGTGCTCTGTAGGCCATTGATCTTTATACCTTTGAATGTTGATCGTTGACCCTCTGTCTTTAATAAATGTGAACCTACGTTGGAGTTGGTAAAGTTTTATACCGTTGATCTTCTGTCACCTTTGATATGTCCGTCGATGCATTACTCGGTAGTTGGCTTGGGTTATCATTTCTGATTGTTGGATCATGTACCTTCAAATCTCCACTGTTGATGACAACTCTGGTAGATTTAGGTTTGAGAGGTTGAGTTTTGAGTTGGGTAAAAGAAAAAGAAACCTAATGTTTGATCATTATGCGTTTTTCACTCTGACGGGTGAAGCCTTGAAAAATTTCCTCAGGATACCATTTTTGATCTTTCTTGAGCTCGGTTTCTTTTGATAAATCGATCTTCTGAAGATCTATGCATGGATTTGTGGTTATTCTTTGTAATATCTTGGCCACTAATTGTGGAGTTTTGGAGCTCGTTTTCTTTGTAGAGAAGGGATCTGTGAGTTTTGTGTTCGTATTTTTTGAAGTGGCCACAATTGAACTTCTTTCAAGCTAGTTTTGAAGGTTTTCTAGTTTCTTTGTTGGATTTTGAGTTCTTTGTGATCTTTCTAAAGTGTGATCTCATCATTATTTGGTCATTTCATGCTCACTATTTAGCTCTTGTGAGGTCTGTGGTCATATATTTGGAGTATCATCGAGCTCTTTTCTCTACGAAACAACCTTACTGAGATGAGGTTTTGGTTCTTGGTTTTTTTTGAAGGCCCCTGGTTAGAGTTCGTGGCTCTAAGTTCTATGTTGTCTTCCATTTTCTTGAGTTCTGCATAACCAATTTTCTATCTCATTTTTAAGTTTGACTATGTAGAGAATTTGACGAGCCATGAAAAGAAGGCCTTGAGCTCTATATACTACCCCTTTTGTTATGCATTACATAGTTGCCATTTTTGAGAAGGTAAGACTTCATCTTTGAACTCTATAACTACCTTTCCCTTGTCGTTTCAACTTTATTAACACTAACACCTCGAGACCCTTGTGTTTATTTGCATTTTCTGGTGCAACCTTGATCTCTGAGCTTCAAAAATCATTTGGGTGATCATTGTTTTACTCTAGACCTGATCATTTTGATGGTTTTGACAACTTCGAGTTTCCCTAGTAAGTATTGCCCTTCATCTTAATAATTCTATGTGCAATAAAATTGAGCTCTCAAAATACCCACTAATGGGTTCATTTTATTTTTGAAATATCTCTTTCCTTGGTACATTCTATGCTTCCTATTCATGGACATGTTTGCTTGAGTCAGTAAGATTTCTCTCTTCTATGAAGTGCATTGATTATGGTTTTGTTATACTTATACTCTATACCATAATTAAATATAGAAGAGACCTCTGTTTTGTGGCTTTCATTAATTGGTAGAGAACTCTATTCCTACACATTTACTTTTTTCTCCTAGCTCACCATATTACGGTATGTTCTCTTCTTAAACTCCATGCTTCATATTTTGTGTTTGAGGTGTTCCTCTTATTATGAATATGTATTTGATATTATTTCTCTTAATTTTTGATACCCATTTACGGGTTCATAACTTTTAATTCAAATATGGCACTTTGCATATTTTGTTTCTACTTCCTCTGTGTTTGTGCTTTGAGCGGCTTCTCCTATTTTAAGTCACCCGAAGAGGCTCAAAGATTGAAAGTAAATGGAGTCTTCTGAATTTTTCTTCCTTATCCTTCAAGCTAGCTCATATTTTTGTTTTAGATTAAGAGATTTAAGATTTATATGAATGTCATTGATGTTTTCTAAGCCAACCTTTTAAACTCGTGCTTTCATGGCTGAGTGCTAAGTTTTAGAAAAATGATTCGAGGGTTTCAGAGGATTGGCTTTGCTAGGGGTACCTTAGACTTGTGTATTTCTTGCCATGAGAAAAGCCTTGAAACTCTACCTGTCTTATTGGTGATTTGAGATGATTTGGTCATAATTTGGCTCTATCCTTTTTTTTTGTTGATGACCATGCTTCATTCTAACTTTTCGTGCTTGAAAACCCAATTTGTATTGTAATTTGCACTATTTACTTGTGTACATATACAGTGAAGCAACTGAGTTTGTTTATCCATCTTGTTTAACACCAGGATTTGAAATATTTCTAAAAATTTGAACTCAACTTGTCTACTACTTGCAATAAGTAATATTGTATACCAATTATTCTTCGTAAATCATCCTTAAGCCTATGTTATTGGTAGAAACATATATGGAAAGTTGTAATATAGGCTCATGATTTGGTCATGTAAATCAAGAAAATCTGAAACTCCAACCACATTCCATTTATGCATATTGTTTGTGAACTCTATAATATACTTGAGTGATGAATCTGGGAAGCATTTTCAAAAATTTGTATCACTTTTCATGTTTGCATAGATCTGTATAGTTGTGTGCTTCAATCTAAATGGTTCCTTGAGTTATAGTATGTTGATATTTCCTCATCCTTGTTATGAAGGATTTTGTACTCTTCCTGTAGCTAGTAATTTCTAATTGGCACTTCTGAATGCTGAAGTGGTGATTTTTTGAGATCTTGAAATTGTTCTTGGTGATTTCTTGTGTTGTTAATAGTTGTACCTACACATTCAATTATGTACCTTTCTCTTCAGTTCATCTTTTGGATTGATCCTTTGTAACTTGTAGTTATATTCTTTAGAAGTGATGTAGCACCTTGATTTGTTTATGTACTCCTCATACATCCTGTAGCAGCTCCAAAAACTTGTTTTATGAATAGGAACATGTTACCCTTTGAAAACCTTACTCTGCAAATTGGTTCAAGGTTGTTATATTAAAATAAGAGTTTATTTGTTTTTGTTTGCAACTCCTTTTCCAATCTATGCTTTTCTACTTCTCGAATATTTACCTTCTAATTTACAAATCTCTATCTTTATTTCTTCACTTCTTTTGTAACCTTTTCATGACTGTCTAAGTCATTGATGTTTGATGAATTTGTCTAAGTATTGAGTTGGTTGCATTGTGTATTGTATCTCTTCATCATGAATCACCCTCTACATCCTTAGTTGTACTATAACTGAAGTTTTTCTTTATCATGAAGTAACTTGTATTTATCTGAATCTGTAGCTTTGACTATACAATGTATTATCTCCTTTCTTACATACTATTTGATTAGTACAAATTTCAAGCATGAATTAGTTGTGAAATAACATGATGGAAAGATGTAAATGTCCATTTTACATGGCAAAGCCCTATCAAAATTTTCTCAGATTCCCTTTTCCATTCTATTTTCAGCTACAATTTTGTCTCATTTCATTTGTTAGAATCTATAGCACTAAACCTGCATTTCTTTTATGGATTAGTACAGCACATCTTTATGTATTTCAGCCTTTAGTCTAAACTGAAATAAATGTACTTTTCTAATTCAAGTTACAAAGTTTAATACTCTGATATATAAACACAATAGTTAGTGTTATTTCCTTCTTCATTCTTTTACTCTGCACATTTAGATAAACTAGTTAGAAAAAATTTAGGCTTTTTGTCCTCTCTTATGTTCCATAGTTTTTCTTTTATCTTTGCTCTCTGAAATGATTGTGAGAATCATATGTACTGATGTAGAATATTTTTGCTTGTCTGATGCATTTATATTTTCTGTAATCATACCTCCTGATATCAAGAGATTCATTTGCATGAAGATAGACAATACAAGAACATGATTTAATCTTGAGCTCGTGACTAATAGTCTCTTTTCATTTTTTTAGGTACAATGCAGTATTGAATGGCAAGGATGAAGATGGAGCAAAATTGGAGCGCAGATGAAGAGCAAATGACAAAAGAAATAAGGAAATGATGGATTCCTTCATCTTCTTTTACTTTTATTTTCATGCACATGCACCTTCTATTTCAATAGTTATGATGTTTACTTTAGTTACATCCCATAGATTGTGTGGGAAACATTTGAAATTCCTTATGAATAAAACATTGAATTGTGAAACTAAGTTGTGTACTTCCTTCGCATTTCAACTTTTTATATGGATTGTATAATGAATTAAACAACTCAATAACATAATTGAATGTATTTAATCATGAAGGAAAGAATTTTAAAATACATGTAACCTTAGTAATGAACTTTGATATTGTTGTAATCTGCAACTATGATTGTTATTCTAAAAATTAATACTTCATCTATTTTGTATTTTCAGTCTTCATCAAGATTACACATCTTTCCTTTGGGGCCTTTGTTTTCTTTTTCTGATGAAAAACATGAAATTGCAGACTATGTGATTTGTTACGTTTTGTAACAACACACATAGCTGCAAAATTACATGTAGTCATTAATTAATCAACAAAACAAATATTAAACTGAAAGAATCTCCCCTATCTTAGGTTCACTTCACCAATGCCATCCATCGTAACAAAGTTTCAAGTTTCCCATTTTGCACGAGTGCAAAAATTGTCAACAGTTTGAAAGATGTGTTCAAAAATGACCATGAATTTAGGAAAAATAAAAAGATCAAGAGGATCAAAGACCCAAAGGATTGTCCTAGAAATGAGTTTATAAGATGGATAAACATAAGGAACAATCATGCAAGTTCAAAACACAAAGCCAATTTAATGACCAAAGAATAATGAATGATAAAGAATCAATGGATATAAGTGATTGTCCTAAATGAATGACTCACAAATGAAAAACAATGCATAATCATAAAATGTTTTTCTAGGCCAATCAATCAAATGAGATACTTCCTATGTTTGTTTCAAAATGATAGTTGACATTTTAAGATGATCAACAAAATGTCACCACTTATGTCAAGTTCAAAGAAATGAACAAGGCGTAAGTAACAACAAGGATTTGATACATTTCCCAAACAAAGTATACTAAGAGTGAGCTTGAATCTAATCAAGACCTATATCCTAAAAAGTGGAAGTTACGACTATGAACAATGCAACAATACCAATAAGATATGTTAACCAAAATTTTAAGGAAAAGTAAGGTATTGATATCAAAATGATATTGATACGATGCGCACAAAGGTAACAACAACACTCTTCAAAATTGAGGTAATGTTTGAGAGAAAAATAATGCCAAAGTATACCAAGGAAATGTCACAATGCGAGTAGCGTAACGTCGCAATCTAGACACTTATGCCAAGTTTACGAAAAATAAGACGTAAGTATCAAAATTGTGACAATAAGATACAAGCAAGATAACAGTTCAAAGGAGAAACAAGTGATGAAACAAGCCTAACTACAATTGACGATCTTGACTTGGGTATCAAGATAAAAAAGGATACCAATGATATGAAAACATGTCCACACACTTTAGACGTTTAACAACCCAACCAAGAAACATGGATGGGCGTAAATAAACACAAAAGTAGCAAAAATAATCAATTGATAACGCAAAGGTATTCACTCTTATTTTGATCAACAAAGTGTCGAAAGAAAGTGAAGGAAGTAGATCAAATGGGGGTGAAAAATGTTGGCCTCACTTCGGCAGAGTTTTGCCTCACCTTAGGGTGAGTGAAAAACTAAGCAAAAGTAACACTTCACATGTTTCATGATGAATAATGGCTCTCAACTCAAATTGGTTTTGAAATGGTCAAAGTTGGCTCCTCGGTCAAAGACAGCTTCCTATGAGGTTCACTCAACTAGGTGTCATAAGTCATCTAAGAGCTGAGCTCAATTCACCAAGAAAAGTCACACCGACTAATTCTTGAGTATCTCGCTTTACTTTACCCCCTTCAAGAAGAGTGAGCAATAAATGCATCCATCAGTGTACTCTCACCGGGGTCATGATACGATGACTTGTGAAGCTAAATCTCACAAATGTAATACTAGTTAAGTAGGTCATGCGCAGCACTTCTCGTTTTGTCCACAAGGTTCCCTCTTGCGTGGACTACTTTGGGGTTCCTATGACCACCCCCATTGTCAGAGCTTAAGTCTTATGCCAAAGGGGTTATGTCCTAGTTTTAAGCGGACGGGACGTACCCTTATCTGAACCTGCAAATACAATGTGATGATTGTGGTGTGTTTTTTTATCTTGTTTAATTGGATGTGGTTTGCTTGAACACCTTTTGACAACCTACACGGAAACTGTATTAGTAGTTTAATATTATTTGAACTCCACCTTTCTTTGACAAGAGTTTTTGGTTCTGCACAATGGATTAGTAATTTTCCATGAAAAGAATAAACATGATTTTTTATTCTTAAGACCATCATAAGATGCAAGAGAAGAGAATACGCAACACAAAATCCAAGAAATCAACAAATGGAAACACTTAATTCAAACACAAAATATATTCATCTTTGCTCAATTCGTACATTCTACTGTGGTTCATTTTAAGAAGACCCCTAAAAAATTACTTTTGAATCATTGGCAAATTTTTGAAAAATGTTTCATGGTGAAGGCAATTTCACTAAGCATTGTTCCTCAATTTTTCGCATTTTTGGTCGAGCAGGTTGGAATGGGGTTAGATGGGCATGTTGATGGGTGGGTTGGATGGGGGGATGGACGGGGTGGGTTTGACATGTGATTGGGTGGTTGGGTTGGATGGGGTTAGATGGGAAGGGATAGATGGGAAATGGTTGGTCGTGGGTTGGACATGAGGTGTTAGAAGGACAAGGGTTAGACGTGGTGGGTTGGGCGGATGAGGGTTGGTCGGTAAGGGTGGACGAGTAGGTTGGACGAACGAGGGTTTGGATGGAGTGGGTTGGGAGATGTTACCAATGTATTTAATGTTCATTAATGATACCCCTGGGCTCTATAAATACCATTTCAAGGTTCATTTTTTCACTTTTATCCGTAAATTTCCAGTGCTCTGAGCTCTAATTTTATTTTACACCCAAATTTCACTTCTCCCTAATTTCAGCAATGACCAGTACCACATCTATTCCTACACTAAAATTTCAATACAAAAACCTCATGTGCCCACATATTTTAGCTCTACTAAAAAAATACGCTCTAAAGGATTGGCTAGAAAAATTAGAATTTTCTGGGCTTGTGAACATGCCCCAATTTGACACTGATACATCAATCCTTGATTACCTACTCACCTCTTACAATGACAATGATGGAAAATTTTACGTTCTTGTCGTGCATCCAAAACATCATCAAATTTCTTTTTCTATTGAACCCGAGGACGTGCATCGGCTAACAGGTTTACCTTTCAAAATAAGTCACCTGTTACTACAAAGGCTGTCCTTACAGACAAATTTTTTGGAGTCACATTACAATGTATAGGTTGATAGTAAGTTTATTACTTTCAAATGCTTTATTTTTTAACATTACTCGACCACACAAAGGGATCTACCATTTCCTTTCTGTAATCATAGCTCCTATTAATCGCTCAACAAGGGGCCTTCTTCTACAAGGTATTATAAACAAATTCTTCCTTGCGCAGCTTGTTTCACTTTTTCAAGCCATGATCAGTATTATAGGGTAGATGTGCAGACATTCCCTATTGGGTAGTTCAATATTTATTACGGACACTAGTAGGTCAACAATTTGATTGGTGCAGTTATTTGTCCAACAGAATAAAATCAGATATCTCCCATGCCCGCAAAGCCAATCAAACTGATAAATCAAGGATTGTATTTTCTTGTTGCAATTTTATTCTTGATTTCTATAATGAAGTGTACTACGAATTGATGTAGGATATGATTCCTACTGCAATCAATGATAAGATGATTGGTCTTAGTCTCAAAGAACAACAGGTAACGGTTACTTTTACTGTTTACTTGTTATAACGATTTCAATTTGAATATTTCAAATAAAATAATAATTGTATGATTTTATTTTGTAGAGAAAAATTATAGCTGCAACATCTCATAAGGAGGTAATTGCTAGAGGTAAAGCCCCTCCAGAGGTCTCTACTGATTCTGACATGGATTCAGCAGAATCAACACCAGTAAGACCTAGTCACAAGTGACCTAGGGGGTCGATATGCACAACACGTTTACCATCACATTTAACTACATGTATGAATATTTAAGTTATCTTTATATATAAATTAAAAATTCAAACAATTACTATATATTATGTATTCTAATATTTCTACTGATCTTTTCTACATGCATTGTATTCAGAAACTACTGAGATGGATGATAAAGATCAAACTCATTATGGGTCTGATTCAAAATGTCACAATTGTGTCTCCATCTATGCAAGGTATATTGTACGGTAGTTTGATTTACATGTTTTGTTTCCTTACAATTTTTTAGCATTTACAAAGCCCAACCATTATATTCTAACAATTTGTTATTTTCTTCATGCAGGTAATATGGCTTCAGGTCATTTTCCGCTTGCAAGGAGGCCACCAATTCCTCCAACACGTCAAGTACAAACACAAAGGAGGACTTCAGAAAGAATATTAGGATTCCTACAGAGTCAATAGGAACAGTTCATCCTGCTACAACCAAATTTCTAGGTTGTCACTAGGTGGTGTTTTAAGTGTAATAACCACACAAATTTTCAACAACATCACCCTTGATGAGGAGTATTTAGGATTTGATAGTGGGGATGCAGCCAAGAGTAACTATTTTGACACCCACGACATGATTCAATCTACTCCACCTCAACAACAAAATGTGCATGGAATACAGGGAAGTGACTCTCCTCCTCCCCCAAGGGATGCTCCACAAACAGATGATGAAAAAACACACTTTATATTAGAAAATATGATATCATATAGCATGGGGGAATAATTTCAAGAGGTTGTAATGTCTGATGTGGATTTGGTGCGGTCTTGGGAGAGGAGAGCAAAAATTTTGATAAAAGAAATAAATACTAGATACCATAATCATGCTCAAAGGCATTCATTGTTCACTGTCGTAGAGAGCCAACCAACATGGCAGGATGTTTTGCTAAACAAAGCTTAATCAGGGACAATTTCATATAGTAATGATTACAATGATGAAATTGTAGACATAATGCTAAACAGGTTGGAAAATCTCAATGTTGAAGCACAGGCTTACTACAACAAATGGTCTAAAGACAAGACTAATGTTTTAATAGCAAATGCATCGTAACGAAAAAGCTGTTGTGAGTGGGCATTTACTTTTACAATAAAAACTAAAAATTATCTGATATTATAACCACTGCAATATATTTTTTTCATATTATCTGATAGACTAAAAATTTAATATTTCTATTTTACAGGCAAAATATGAAAATTTAAAGAAAGAAGCAATTGTTTTTGAAGCACATTTGAAGAATGCCCACAAAAGCCTGAATTCTTTTATACAGTTGAAGGAAAAACTCATTGTTATTAATAAACAAAATAATACATTGAGAAGGATAATAAAGGAGCATAATATGGATCCAAAAGTCTTACTGAAGGAAAAGACAGATGTAGATGCAACACTTTTTCTACAGTAGGAGATGTAGCAAGGAGGAGTCAATATACCGGAAAATATCAACACTGCAAATAGGAGAGATCTTTAGGCATCAGGAGTAATTCCTCCATCTATTACGTAGGAAAAAGAAAAACCTTCACCTGCATCATAAAATTGGATAAGTTAGTAAAGTTCACCATGTGACAGGTGTGTTGTCACAATTCCGACACTGGCATAGGAATAAAAGATAGTGGCCAACCCTTTTTTAGTTTTTATTCCATGTGTCGACGTAAGGACAACTATGATTTTGAATCATAGGTAGAAAAGAGGATGACCTCGTAATGTGTCCTTATATGATAGAACTTGTCTGGAAGCTTTGAGATATTATAACAACCCCTTTTTTGAATTGTATTGGCCGACAATGCTTTATGAATTTGTACTTTTTCATAAAGTAATCCACCACATGAGAAATCAATTTCATATGAACTTTGGAAGTTAGAATTGTAAAATGTCACTATATATTAATACAAACTATGTTTCTTTTCTATTGTTTACGTAAATGTTGCTTAAATTTACACTATTTTGTTTCTTTACATTTATGAATTGTTGTAGATGTAAAATAATTAAATTAACAGATATAAAAGATGAATGTGTTCGTATTTCATTAATAATTGAAACAAATAATGACATTGTTGCAATGACGAATGATCAAATAATGACAAATATAATATTTCATTTATTGAAAGTTGTAATCACTAAATGAAGTACATAAGTAGTCTCAATAATGTATAGAAGAAATGAAATCTATGTGAATTCGAACAGTCCTGAACAACACTTTCATTTGTGTCTTGGAAATCAACTTCAACATGATTTGTGGATGTGTCTCGATCCCTTGGTTCAGGCAGAATATTACTTACTCCTCTTTTGTCTACTAGTGAATTCCACAATTCCAGTGCTCTATCATAAGGAAAAGACTCCACTGAGTAACTCGATACATACAATCTGAGAAAATTTCTAGATTCCTATCCAATCTATTTCAAAATTTTGACTTTAAAAAGGATAGTGCACTAAAAACCCTCTCATCTTCCACATAACCCAGAATCATTGTTTGACAGAGCTCATACAACTTAATATACTCACTCAAATCTTCACTTAGAATACTACTAGAACAAATATCCTTCCAAATCCTTTTCATGACATTGTAATCCTGTGGGTTTTGTAGAAGCTGAACTTGTCATATCATTGTATTAGCAAAATCCATTGATTGTGAACTAAGTAGTTTTCTTTCCAAAATTCCTTCTACAAAACTCCATTTATCTCTACAGTCTTACAGAAATGATCAATAAGATCACCCATGTTTTTGACAAATAAAGGACTGATAGATGTATAAGGTTTACCGCTAGACAAATTCCAAAACTGCGGATTTACAACTCCCATTGCTTCAAGTATTTTATCATTTTTGAATCTTTCCCGGATCTCTTTAGCTAACAATTCAGAGATCTTTCTCAACTTATTCCTAGTTTCGATTAATACTGCATCATATAAATTTTGTGTCACTTTTACTTCTTCTATTTCTGAGTTAGCCATATCAATTCTTTTTTGGTACGTATGAAGTGGAATCTCTTTTCCATGTGCTGTTATACACAGATGATTATTTATATTGTACTTTAAGAAGCACCTAGAATTTTTCAAATCTGTCAATGTATTCCAGTTTTCAAAAGTAGCACCCTGAAAACTCCCATCAGAAATATATAAACTTTCTAGACTCCAGCAAACACGTCTTCTAAGTCTTATAAAGTCTGTAATGTAGAAAGAGCGATCTTGAGCATGCTTCGTTAAAATATTAAGCTCCCTCAACATGGGAAAAATAGCGCAAAGTGTGAGTAAAGTTTCTATGTCAGTTAGACGACATAATAGATCTTTAGCTTTATCTACATCCCTGCGGTATTTAAACATAAATCATGTCAGTGAAGGATATTCATCATATATTCTACAAGAAGGTTCATACATAGATGTCCATCTAGTATCTACATCTTTGAGAAGTTTTTTCCCTCTATTAGTCCAATAGAAATTTTCTAAAATTCTAAAAATCTCTTAGGACTGCAAGAATAATAGGCATGGAGATCACGTATCAATTCTTCCACTTTAGCTACATTTTCAAATGTGCTCACAATTTTGTAGGTGAGATTCATTCTGTGAGCCATGCAGTGGACAACAACCATATACGGAGAAATAGTTGTCTGAAGTCTAACACATACAGACCATTTCTGGCTCCCTGCATTATAGCTGCACCATCGGTTCCGACACAAACTAATTTTGTTGCAATGGCAAATTCATCCATTCCGCAATATCCTTCAAATTTGATACCACCAATTTATAAATATTATCAGAATTGTAATTATCTATCATTTTATGAATTTCCAAGAGGTGTGGAGTCCTCATTTCATTAGTAAATGTGTAAACATGAATACATATCCATGAAGTATTATCGACTGCAGTAACCTCATCTAAAGAAAGGGAAATATACTTTGCCTTTTGAACACACAGTTTCATATCCTCCTTCTCTACCAGAGATAGACATTTTGCAATCTCCCAGCCACTGGTATCTGACCAATGAGATTTTGGAATGTTCTTTAAACCAATAACTTGATACAACATTCTATTTTCTCCAAAATCTGACACCGGTCTTCCCCTTTTCATTATATGAAATACAATTACAAATTGAATACCCTTTGCTTGCATTTCTGCCTCCATAGCTTTACTCAATTTTTCTACTATGGTCCCACCTTTTTCATTTACATATTTGATACATTTTTGTTCCTTTTTGTACTCTTCTACGTATTTGACATGTAGACAATATTTTGCATCTTTCTATTTATGTGTTCTGACTATGCTGCCATCCTTGAGCTTTTGGGAAATGTATATTTTCCCACAATGTTTTTCAATTGTGTCTAGTTTGAGCTGCATCATGTGATCCTTCCCCTATTTCCAACCACATATTTTGCATCGACATTGTGTTGGAACATCATTACAATTTTCAGTGTGCATAGGTTCAATAAAAGGATATTTTGTAGCCCATTCGAACTAGAATTTCCTTCCAATTGTCCAGTTTTCCATCTTTCTTCTAACATATTTTCTTTTTTTCCTTGGGATTCAACTTCTACATCTAGGTTGTCAGAAAAATATTTTGAATCTCATGTCTCCTCTTTCTGGAAATAGACCTTGGAGTAGAAGCTTCCTCTGCTGGTGTATCCTAGGAGTTCAATGAATTTTCTGTACTTCTATTTCATCAAGGGACGAAATGTTTTCCTCAACATATATTGGATCATCAATATCTATAAATTGATTATTTTGTGAAGGAATTTCTGAAAATTCTGCAAATAATTTTATAAAATTGTTACTTATATAGTATTAATCTTATCTATAGTTAAATTTTTACAGAGTACAAATGTCAAAGAGTTCCAAGAATAGTATCATAAACATAATTATTAAATTCTGTTAGATAAAATAACCAGTAAATAACACTTTCCACATACCGATATTTTTAGCCAAAGCAGAAACCAACTTAGTTTTTGTGATTTTCCAAAATAGACAAGTTAAGTATTGGCACCCTTTTTTGAACTTGCTGAATTTGTAATCTTCTTGCCCTGATTTCTAGTATCCATGACTTCCGCTACGCTACTGACAAGATTACGAGTAGATTTTATGTTCCAAGGCTCGAGAATGGACATTTAAGGGTTGGACAACAAAGGATTGATGGCTAGGGGTTGGATGGCTAGGGGTTAGACAGATAGGGGTTGGAAGGATAGGGGTTGGATGGATAGGGGTTAAATCTGCAGTGGCCTGGACGACTAGGGAGTGATGGCTAGGGGTTGGATGGTTCAGGTTGGATGGAATAGAGTTGGACGTTTCAAATTACAGAGTATGTCGATCAAGGCTAGACAGCTCAGAGTTGGATGCCTTACTGTTGGATGACTCAGATTTCAGACTTTAGTGTTGGCGGCTAAGGATTTTCTTATGTTTACTTTGGTGAATATGCGCACGATATGATTCAAAATGGTGGCAAATTATATTCATAACCTCTTATATATGTGTAAAATCTAGGCGAAAGGAATAGTATAAGGGACATGTCGGCTGAATTCTTCAGCAAATAAGTCGGCTCTGAATAACATAATATTCACCATTTTGAATTTCCATAATCCTTAATTTTCGTGAGTTTGCGAAAATTTGCCACTAAATTTTTCCTTGTATTCTACACATTTTCAAAGAAAGAAAAGATATAAGAATCGTTTATGATTCCTAAGATCACCCCAAAGGATGCGAGGGAAGAGCATACATGACCGTACTCTTATAATTAAGCATGCAAGGTTTATCTAATATCTAGTCTAGAAAAAGCATGTAAACATACCCATGTAAAAACAAAACCTGCAATGATGTTAGTACTTTAGGACACACAAATTTAGAAACCTGGAATTAATATGCTAACTCGGACTGAAGCACCACATGCACGTTAGGGCATGTGCGCGCGTGTTAGGGTGGTTGCACCCTTTTCTGTGTAAATCTAGGTCCGTAGTGCACCTATGCCACCAGAGAGATGCTTGTGCTAGGATATATGTGTGTGCACTGGGGTATAGGCGTGTGCGCCCGGTCAACAAAAAAGACAATACAAAAACTAAGACAGGGCATGTGTGTTGGCCGAGAGATGCATGTGCTAGGATATGGGTGCTTGTGCCACAGATACAAACACATAATATATGCGGAAGTAGAATGGTGCGTGCGCCAAGGTTAGGGTATCTACGTTGAGGTTAGGTACCTGCATCATCCTGATAGGTTTTTGACAGCAAAAAAGGTACAATATGGGAGCAGTGTGTGTGTGTGTCGGGATATGTGTCTGCACATATTTTAGTGTGCATATGCCTAGGTTTGTGTACTTGCACCTATCTTGCAGTCAAAATACGGCCAAATGACACAAACAAGTTCAAAATGCTCCAAATTTTAGTATGTTAGCTCGAAATTAACAATAACCCATCAAAATTAAAGCTCTAAATGAGATTCTACACATGTAATATTAGTAAAATCATAATAAATTTAACATTATTTCACACATGTGCATATCAAGGGTTAGCCAAATGCTTGAAATAACAATAAAATTTGAATTAGAATGTTAAGGGACTAAGGACCCATCCCACCGGGCGTGCCAAATGTATGCAAGAGTTAGTTAGCTATGCAAGTAGAATTGAAACTAACACCTAGTAGCTTCAATACAATATTAAACTAAACCTATGCATCATCATGTTAAGAGCTTAAGTAAAGCTAACCTATCAACATCTCTACATTAGAACATGAAATTAACATTTCAAGCTAATATGCTAAACAAATTAACTTTTATCTCTTATTGAATGCTAAATGAGATGAGATTGAACCTATGTAGATCTCTAACAATCAAAGAGTTGATTGTATGCTTGAAATCCCAAGGTTTCTAAGAATGGAGTCTTGTCAAATCATGGCTACAAGACCACTTGACATATCTCCATATGACTTCAAAACTTGGGTGGATGAATGCAAGAAATGGAAAAGGCTAGCTCTTTTAATGGAAGAATGCTCTAAGATGATAAAATGGATATAGTGCATGCTCTATGCTCATTTAGGTGTTTAAAGGTGTAAGTAGAAAGATAGGAGGATGGCTCCTTATATAGCCCAATGGATAAAAGAATATCTACATCCATTTACATGTGGGATAAATAGCTAGGTTGAGTTAGTTGTGGATAAGGATGGTTGAAAGGGGGTTGAGTCAACCTTAGGAGAGTTTATTTTGTCCTTTAGTGACTCATGGGGTTTGAGGGGATTTATTAATTAACCCAAGTCATTAATTAATAGGTGAGAAAGCTTATAGAAGCTTTTTAGAGGAATAATTAGCATGATTTAGACTACGAGAGAAATTTAATCAAATAAATGATGATTTATTGATTTAATAGAAGAGGAAGCTAATTAATTAATAATAATTAATTAGTCTAGATAGAAAGGGGGATTAATTAACGGAAGGTCGTTAATTGGCATATTTGCTTTGGATAGAAGAGTTAATTAATTAATGTAATGTAACTAATTAATGGTGATAGAAGAGAAAATGAGCATTTATTGACGATATGTCATCAATTTGCAGGAAAGGATATAATTAGCACAATTTAAGTATTTAAATTGCTTGGGATAAATTATAGGTGTCTATAACAATGAAAAGAATGAATTAAAATCTATAAAAAAAATGAAGTTTATTCAGTAGCACCTTCTTCTTCGACTGGAAGGATTAATTCTGGATATTCAGTTTTGAGTTCAACTCTCGAAGGTCTTCCAGTCACTCAACGCATTTCTTGTTTTCTCTGGAATATCTGTGGCTATGGCATCCAACTCATCTTGAGTGATCTTATCTTTCTCATTTTGTAGCACCTAGACAACATTGGCCATACCTGATATCATTCCTTCCATGAGATCCATCTTCTGCACTATGAGTTTTCCAATCTCATCAATTATTTCCTTGTGCAGATCTTGGGCTTCTGCGAGGGCCTTGTGCTTTTGTTTTACTAGTGCTCATGCCCAAGTGTTTCATCTTTCATTTCCTTTAGAACTTCACTATCCTCTACTAAAGTTTTGGTCCTTATTATGGAGTTTGGTGCTGCACACAAATTGAGAGCTTGGTCCACTTTCTTATGCTCATCCTTCAAGGTTTGGAGAAAAGCCTTGTAAATTGAAACCTTTCTGAAAATGGTGGCCCTTTCTCTTGCTGCTTCTTCCACCACATCATTTTTCTTGAGTAGGGACACTTTTCCTTCCTCCAGAAGTAGGTGAATTGTTGTGCATAGATAGTGCAATTCAAACTTGAAGTCTTGAGGCACCTTTTCTTGAAACTCAGGCCTTCTTTGTAATATTTCATCTGCAACCTGCTCCACCATCTTCTTTACATTATGGGCCTCAGTGACTGCATTATCACACTCTTGAGTAAGGCACTTGATTTTTGTGTCCTTGTGCTTTTTATCTTCCAATAGCACCCAGATTGTTGCTGCCTTATCCATATTTTGGCGTGCTACTTCTGTGGACACTTAAATCAAGGAGTTGCTTACCTACTCATCTAAAAACTGGATTGGCTTAATTTTCATATGATGCATATGAGGCACCTTCCTCATCTTATTTGAAGTGCATGCCTCCTTGCAGACATCAAAATTAGGGTCATCCATGTGAGTCTGCATACCCCAAGATAGCTTCTTGTGAGTGCATGTATTGGCCATTTCAGGGTCCATCCAATCCCAACCATATAATTGCTTATTTGGTAGCATACTCTGGAAACGGGTGTGAATAAATTTTGAAGGGTCATTCAAATAACCCAAGTCATGAGTACCTACCACTTCTTCCTCCTCATGCACACCTGTATACTCGTCAAACTCCTCGTGAGCTAATGCACCATCTTCTTTTTGTTTTGCTATGCCTGCATCCTATGGAACAACGCCTCCAATATCATGGTTTACTTCCTCTTCATCTTTTCCTTCTTTTTGCATGGGGCACATGAGGAATTTTATATCCCCACTAGCACTATTGTCCCCTTCACCACAGATATATTTATGAATACTTGCATTGGGGTCTATAGTCTCATAGACTATGTGCTCACCAATGTCTTCATCATCCTACATTTCCACACTGGGGTGGCCTCTGCTCTATTTCCACCCATACTTGGAGTTTCCTCCTCCTCCTGTGTGCTTAGCCATGGGGGATTCTCCTCACTATCTTGTATAGGAACATATTTCATGTTATTTCTCCTTTCTTCCTCTTCCTCCTTCATAGGAGTCACTCGCGGTGATCTCCGTACTTGATGCAAAGTTCCTACACCAGTGTCTCTTATAGTGTGCCTCTACCGAAAAACCCTCTTGGTATGCACAATTCTGGCGCTATCTTCAGGTTCCTCTTATTCTAGGATGTTTTCTAGTCTTGTATGTACTGGGTCTTCTTAGGCAGTGGGTGAAGATGCAACATGCCTTGAAGTCCCCACTATTTTCTCCTTCTTAGGAGGTCCTGGAAGAGCCATATCTCGCACCCTTCACCACTTTTCCATCCTTGAACCTTGGACTTAGGTATATGTAGATGCATGTTGGTTCAATCACCCCATGGCCAAACTCTCTAGTGTGATGTCCACATTATCAGACTCCATGGTTTCTACATAGGCCTCCTTACCTGGCCATACATATGTTTTGTACAGAATGTGAATGTCCACGTCCACATTTTCTACGTCAAATTGGAGCTAACACACATCATGGAATATGTTCACAGAGTCCTTAAAGTATCTTGCGGTAAATGCAAAGGGTAACTTGCACCATGGGATCTTCTCTCCAGAATTCATATGGAAGTGCCCCAAGCTAAAATTTTGGTAGACTACAAATTCAACCTCTCCATCCAAAACCTTTGGAAACTCGCATGGAATATGCCACTCCCCCTCAAATGCCCTGCGCAGTCTCCAGAACCACTTGCCTAAGCACTCTTTATATGTATTATAAATAGATCCACACTACGTGTACTTAGCATATCTCTTCACTGGGGAATTGTTCTCCAATGGAAACTCCTAGATGTTCTCCCTAGGTCCGTCGGGTACTCTAATCTCACTGAACACAATCAATAAGAGAATTTTTCCCTAAGTAATATTCTCACCTTTTATTGCTTGTATGTGCACCTCATTCACTAAGCTTTTTGTAATGTATCTAATGATGTTGTAGTATGTTTTGTTGGCCATTTTGTGCACTATATGCAACCAACACATATTCACCTTGTTTCATCGCTCAATGGCCCCTAGCTTACTCCCTACTAACCACACTACAACTCTGGTGGCCATGTCTGGAATATTGGTGACTTTGAAATCTCAGACCCATTTCTTATACTGATATAGGACTATTGTGGCATCAATGACCTCATCATTTGATAAGTCTCCAACAAGCTCTGAGCTCGTGTCTCATAACCCTGTTACCTTCCCGATCAACTTGGCAGTAATCCTCATTCTCCTACCCGTGAAGTAGAAAAATTCTTCATGGAAGCGTGACATCAACCACTGGTACAACTGATCAGGATTTCCAAAGTAGGGCAACTCTAGAATCTGCATCACGCCCATGCTCTCAAGTAGTTTCTTTACCGAGGTGTCCAAGACCCTAGTTTCATCCGCTAGTCACCAATTAGTTCTTATATAAACTTTTGTCGTGACATCCTTCATACATTTTTCGATGTGGTGGTTAATATCCGAAACCCTATAATGTGTAATGTTTTTTTTTCCATGGCCTCCCCTCAATAACTCCTTCTGGATATATCATCTCCACCAACCACTCCTTTGTTGAATCATCAACCTCCTTCTCCACTACTGGAGCCCTCCATGGTGTCATTGTTTCTTTTGATTCTCTAAATGCGTAATGAAAACCCTAGCTACGAAATGAAAACCCTAGTCACCCTTCCATCGTGTGCATGCACCACTAATTAAATCCTGATTCTGTGCCTAGACACTCAAAATCGTGCTTCAAAATGCTACAAGTTTACTCGATTTGCAGAATGCTCTTTGTCTCCAACTCTTCTTCGCACTTCACAATTTTTTTCTCAAGTTCGCAAGGTAGCAAATGACGTTGAGAATTCGACTTTAAACTAAGTTTCAAAATTCCCTTCATTAATTGCTCCACCTACCACCGTACATGACATTAATTCCTATTAAGTGCATTGCATGCCTCCTTATCCCAAGCTTCAATTTCTCGTGCCTCTAACTTTTGTGCCTCAGTCATAATTTCTTGGCACGCCACTACTTATCTATCTCAGATCTCCTCTACCCACACTTCCTTAAGCCAAAGTAGTTTATCCAATGTGACCTAACATACATAGTCTCCAATGTTGTTTCCCCCTTTGAATTATACCAAGCACCCAATGCCTTATGCATGGTCTTAATTTTTGATAAATTATTTGGAAGTTCTCATGAATTTTGAAACCCTGTTCCTTTTGTTCCAAATCATGTTCCCTTTATGGTCACCCGTGAGTTTGTTTCTTTTCCATACCTCCTTTATCCACCCCACACTAAGGGTATGTATAGTCGTCTCCACATAGAAACACTTCAGATTGTGATCAGCTTCAGGCACACAAATGCGCTTATTACACAAAACACTGAACTAAATTGACAAAGCATAGCGACAAAGAAGGAAACACATTAAATGAAATACAATAAGGGAAATATATTCTAAATGGAAATACTACCTTATTAAAACACCAAGAAGGATTATTTATAGTAGGGCTTCACCTACTCCCGTTAAAGTAACCGGGTAACCGTGTTCCATCAAGTGCCTCTAAGTGGAAAGTTCTTGATTCAATTATGTGAATGATAACATACAGTCCCAACCAATGCACTTTAAGCTTTCCTGGGTGGCGCATAAAATTTGAATCATAAAGAAGCACCATCTGCTCAACCTCAAGCTTCTTTTCCTTGATGTGTATATCATGTCATGATTTTTACCTATCCTTTTCCTTCTTTTGACTCCAACGTGCTAGGGCACACCTCTCATCTAGCTATATTAATTTTTCAATTATTTCTTCCAATGCTTGCTCATCAGCTAGACCACTCACATGCACAATATATAAAGAAGGTAACATAAATTCTATGGGAAGAACTACTTCTGCATGGCAAACACCAAATGAAAGGGTGTGGCCTTATTCAACTTTTTTAGGTTTTTCTATATGCCCAAATTACAACAAAAACTTTATCATCCCAATCTTTCCTTCCAGCATCACAATTTTTTTTCAAGGTTTGGCTCAATATCTTATTGAAGGCCTCAACATTCCCCTTTCCCGAGGGTGATAGGGTGTGGTCTTGTGGTGCGCGACCATACAATTCATCCTATAATATCCCGATTGTCTCATTCAAGATGTAACACCTGAAATCTGTTGTTACTTCCTCCCCGAGCATACAAGAGTTGATATGTGATTTCTTGTAAAAGGATGTGTTCCTTGATTTAGAAATCATGCTTGATATGTACTGTAATTTCTTTGCAGATCTTTGACTGAGTCAGAATATGTTTAGACTCTTTTATCTATTTCATTTTGCATCTGAGTTTAATCTGATCTCGGAATGAATTATAGAGTTATCCATCTTTAAGATCTAATCTTGGATCAGTGGAATTGATCCAAGTATTGCTCTAAGTCTGTTCGTGATGAATTAAAAATTACAGACCTTGAACAGGTTGCAAGGTCTAGAAGCATTTAATAAGCTAGTCAGGAGTATGACTCAGGCTGATCAAGTGAAATGAAATGGTTCCCGATATGGAAGTATATCTGGAAGGTCTCGATTGTGGACCAGGTAATAATTCGGTTACATACGATTCTGCAGCCTAAGGCAGAACAGGAGCTAACCCTGTTCAGGAAGGTATGATGTAGGTCTTTTTCTGAGTATACAGAATGTAGACCTAACAGGAATTATTAATGATTAGTAACTTAAGACTAAACCTAACCTAGGGGTTAGATTAGTGTTAATCTAACCTAGACCTAGGCTAAGTGTTAATGTCCTAAGTTAGTATCTATGTGTAATATGGTTAGAATATGTATTATCCTAAATTCTAACCTAAGATACTAACCTAACTATGATCAAGAATGTAAAGGGGCCTATGGAGGGGTGCGAACCATGGGCGGCGTTTTCTATGTTATTAAATGCATGGGATAAGGATGAAGGACAGGTCTTGGCGGAGGTTTTGGGAACGGCTAACTTGTGCCGACGTGGCAATTCGCCAAAACTGGAAATGGACTTGAGATTTCATTTGTCTGTCGCCAACTTTGGCGGTCGGTGGCAGTGGAGTTTGAGCGGGAAAGTTGGTGTAAATGCATTCAATGCGCTCGATAGTCGAGCTCGGAACTCGCGTGAAGGCATGCAAACTGGGAAGTTGTTGGTTTGTTTGGCTTATCGCATTTTCATTTTTCTCTCACTCACCGGTTCTTCGCACTTTTGATCTTCTTGGAGTTGCATGGCGAGTATGAGGGTATCTAGCTCTTTTCTCTGGCAAGGAGAATATATATGCCATGGAGATAACAAAATTTTGTTGATCGCTCTAACTTGGAAAAGGAAAAGGAAGTCTGAGCTCTTCCAGTGGTCTGCTTCGAAATTTGAGCAAAAATCCAGGCATGTTAGGCCCTAACCTTTAAAAATCTTGTTGTCTTTCAAGTGATTTCATTAGAACAACTCTGTTCAAATGATTTAAGGAATTAGATGTTTATCTATGGATGTCTTGTGTGATTTTCTTGGTACAGTATCTCTTCTGGTTCGAATTTTCATTTATCCTTTGATGGGTGTTTATTAAATTCGAACTGTGGCATTATTTCTTTGTGTTTGCATTCTGGCTTAAATATGCGAAACATATGAAATGTGGGAATGCTCGGCCTGTTCGGCGTGAGCCCATTAATCGTTCCTGTAATGGGTATAGACCATTGTTATGTTTGTCGATTTTTGGTCGTCAATTTTGTTGTGGAAACAGTCGGGAAGGATACTGATGTACCTGTTTTATTGTTCAGTGTTTTGGAATCTTTGTAAGCTCTGTCGTGGGTTTTGATGATGGTAGTTATTGATACTGTTGGGTTTCGTTTCTGTCTTGAAGGTTGTTTGTGAATAACATCTTTCGGTGTGACAGTATCTTATTGCAACTCTTTTGGAATTGTTTCCTTTTTCATTGGGGTAACGAGATTTAACCGTTACAGAATGCATTATGGATGTATGTATATTATACATTGGAGCGACTCTGTAGAGTTTAGTGAATGATTTGTATAAATGGATCACTGAGGAAGTTATACATATTTATATTTGAATGTTGGATATGTGTATTATATTAGAGCGGCTCTGTGGAGTCCTCTCGAACAAATCGTATACTATGATCCACTTTGCTTTGAGGATATAGATACCTCCTTGAGTTTTGTTAACTTGAATTCCGTTGGAATCTTGTAGAAGTAGCGAGTCATCGACCTCTATTATTTGTAATGGAATTTAGTCTTTTGATTCCAAGGGTTTACATTTATGTCTCCTTAGGTGTAAGCACGTTCGAGAATTTTGACGAGATTCGATTGAATTCTTTGTTATAAAAATCGGTATTTGAATTGCTTACACTTGGTTTTGTCGAATGCTTACCTTAATTGGCATAGATTGATTCTTTATCTATTTTTATCTTATATTATACATTGTTGGGTCCGTGCTTATGGATAATAACCCGTTAACGTATGCAATGTAAATATAGATTCATATTCGTTTTAATCGAATGACTCAGTGGAGTCTATTGAATGATTTATATGTTTAAATCACTTGTTCATGGTTGAAAATGGATGAATATTGGAAATGGTTGTTCCAGTGACTTAAGGGAATAACATGTATTTTGATCTCTGTTATTTCGTAAGAATACCATCATGTCATGAAAGACTTTGTGGTACGATTCTTTTGGTATATTTTACGTCTTGATGCAGTGCAAATTTGTGTAAAAGATTGGCAAGGGTGCAGTCGGATTCCTTGTTTTGAAATCAGTAATTAAATTTGCTTGCCTGATTTTTATTATGCTCCGTTGATGAGCTCAGTTGGAATCATATACAATTATTTGCCTTGTTACCACTGTTTGGAATCATTTGAATTCTTGAAAGGTAACCTGTATTTCTGTCTCTTATTGAACCTGATATTTGGACACTGTCGTTTGTCATTGTTTGATTTCCTTGAGTATGGAAAATTATTTCGTGTTTTGGCTCTGTTGAAATGAGTCGCGAATACCATACTTTAGACTTGCATGCGCCAAGGTTAGAATAGATTTGCTATATTCTTTTCCGTTTACTCCTGTCTGATTGAGACTGGGCATGTTCGGAAATTTTGTGTGATTGTCTTGGCTTAGTCTTAGGGAAACATCCAATAGCCTAATGCAATGTAGTCTATTGTTGACCGCAATTCTAGAGGTTCTTTGATTTCGAACTTGGGTCGTAAAGCCTTGTTGTGTTCGATTTTTATATTGACAGTAATTCTTCTTGTGGTTTGACGGACTTGTTCGTATACATACTGGATGAATGCATCTCATATGTGTAGACGGTACAGTAGTGAACTTGTGCGAAGGGAAGTATGAAAGATTTGGTTCTTTCTCTTCTATTATTCTAATACTTGTTGATATCTGCCTAACAGTTGGAATTGTTCTTGTATCTTATTGGTGGAATCATGTTTACTTGTTTGGATAATTGATCTCATTTAAACAGGGTGTTTAATGAAAACAATTGATGGATTGCAATTGTTTTAAGAGTTAGTGCTTATCATGCTCAGTTCATTGAACTGACTCATGTTGACTATTTTTGCAGATGGTTGCCGTAAGAGGTAAAAGCAATGCAGATCTGACAGGCTGATCAGATTATTTAATTTGTTTTATAATGAATTACTGCTGGAATTTATAAGTGTACTAAATGTGGAAAGATGTTCTTTTCCGTTAGTATTGTAACAAGTATGCTGCTTGCATAAAATGTAATTGTATAGTTTTGAAAGGAATGGAAATAAGTGGTTGTTACTTATGTGTTGTATTCTATTTCTGATAGTTGACCTTCTTCGGTTTTTATACCAGAATGGCAATGTTATCTTTGTGTGATTTGGATGCTTTTGTGATTGACAATGAAAGCTTAAAGAAAATGTGATTGAATTTATATGAGTGTTTAGCAGATCTTATTGTTCTAGCGAAAGCAATATTGAATTTAAATAATTGTCTTTCTAAAAGATGGGTTAAAAATGAACCTAAGCAGAATGCTAAACAAGCTGAATTAAATTACTGATCCCTAGTCTTGATTATGACAGGACATCACTTATTTGGATTCTTAATCATTTATATCCTTATACTAATAAGTATGATATAAATTCAGTTAAGAGAACTGATATAAATCAAATGGGGTTCAGATGGCAATCTCAAGTAAAGGTTATGAGATATTGTCCAATTCTGTTGTTTTAGAATCATGGATATTCTAATGACTCCTTGATGAGACCATGACCTTAGTAACTCCACCATGTAATGGGTCTTATTGAGAAAGGTCGTCTTAAGGCGAAGAATCCAGGGATTTGGGAAGGCTAACCTATGGGGGAGGTCTTAAAAGTAATTTAATACTCAAAGTGCATAACGCATATTAATAAGTAGATCTTTTCGAGGCGGATTTAAAGGTTGACGGCACAAGACAACTGCAGGGTTGTACCTCCGAGAAGATTAGGATCTTCTCGAAGTTACAACAATGCAGGTGACTTATGGCGACACCCTTTGCATTGATCGCTAAGATTTACACTTGTGATCGGATTAGTTACTCAGGGACCGATTAGGAATGTGGTCAGGGTTATAAGGCTGCCTAGGGGGTTCGGGGTATCTTGACACATTGGTCTAACTGCAGGGTTAAACCAGTATGTCACCGTATCCCTAATCCTCATGGGCATCCATATAACATTATCACCTTGTTAATCTATCTCCGAGTGATTAAGTTGTGAAAGGAAGGACTGACAGTAGTCAGTGTAGGACATTCTATATAACATAAGAATGGGGTGAAGGGCGTATTCCAGATTGACGAGTATGCCATTAAGGAATACGAGACATAAACAGTATGTTTCAAATCTTTGGCCAAAGTATCGCAAGCTGTTGATTGCGTTGTCCTAATTCACCTAGTCTAAGGGATGAGATGCCGATGAATAATAGTAACAATTATTCAGTTAGGTTCCTTGGACAGAGCATTCTGAATCCCAGAGTAGGGAAGAGAACCGCAAGAGTAAAGTGTTAACTAAAAACACCAACTCTTATTACTCATGAATAGATCGGTAGATTACCGAGTCATGGAATGAATAGATCGGAAGTACTCCGAGTCATTACAGCTGCATATGGTTGTCTGTTATATGAATGGTTATTTGATTTGTGAGTTCTAAATTATGTATTTAGAACCAGGATGCAATTATCAAAAAAAAAAAAATTTACTTGTTCTAAGGTATAAAATGGGGATGTTACATCTTGGTATCAGAGCTGAAGGTTGCAGCTCTTGGACCTATTGTGTCCATAATCTGATAAAAACCTGAATTTTCTTGTAACAGAAAATGGTTAGAACAAGGGGAAACGTTGCGGGTAATGCTCCACCTGAAGGAGGAGCGCAACAACCCAGAAACTTGATGAGATCCTTGCTGCCCTGTTGGACACAAGAGATCGCTTAGCTGTACTTGAACAACAGGTGATGGGAAATGAGGAGGATGAAGAAGCTGATAATAATAATCAGCAACCTCCTGAGGACAACCCCGACATGGGTGTTGATGTTAATGCTGGAAATGCACCTGCCCAACCAGAAAATAAAAAGGCCAGGTTGGCAGCAGAACTCACTAATGATATAAAAAGGATAAGTCCACCTAAGTTTGATGGCACCACATTAGGAGATGGAGCCGAGAACTCGGCTCAATAAATGGAGAAGTACTTTGCAATAAGGAACTTCTCGGAGGAAACCAAAGCTATTTGGGAGCCTATCGGCTTTCTCACGAAGCATCTTCGTGGTGGGATAGCCGTAAAAGTGAACTAAACATTGATGAGACCAATATTACTTGTGATCAATTTAAAGGCTATTTTAGGCAACGTTGGGCTGCCACAACTTTTCTATGATCGAAAAATGACGAGAATTTTAGAACTTAGCTCAAGGGAAGCTAACATTAGCGAATACTTGGGAGCGGTTTACAAAACTCCTCAAGTATGTACCGCAGTATCAAACTGACGAAAAGTTCAGGATACGGAAATTCATCATGGGATTGAATCCTGTGATAGGGGGAGAGGTCGATGTTCACAGTCCAACCACTATGGAAGGAGTTGTTGAAAAGGCCATAAGGCAAGAACAGAAATTAAAGGCTATTTCTGCTCATAAGGAGGAAGTGCGGAAGAAGACTGCAAACCCTTCTTCAACCTCTCTTGCACCCAGAAAAGGACCATGGAAAAAGTTTGGAAACAAGAGTAAGTTTCCAGGAGATAACAATAAGAAAGCAGCAGTAAATAAGCCTGCTGGAAACGTAAAGGATAATTTTGCTAAAAATTATAATAATGGGCAGAAGCCCTATGGAGGACAGCGTGACAATTACAAAACTGGAGGCAACTTTGAGCCTAAAAAGGGACCTGTAGGAGGCTGCTACAATTGTGGCAAGGACCACTATGCTAATCAATGCCCTTTGAAGAAGGATGATCGTAATCAGCAGCATAAGATACATCTTTGCCGATGTAGCGGCAAAGCAAAATTTGAAAAGCAAGTAACACCTATAGAAGTTCCGGGTAAGTTATTCGGCATACCTGTCACAATTCTTTTTGATACAGGAGCTACTGAATGTTTTATTTCTAATAAACTTGCTTCTAAACTTAAAAGAAAAGATGGAAAAATGGATAAATCTTGGACTGTATAGTATGGTAATAATTCTGTTCATACAGTAAGTATGTGTCTTTTTGGGGCAGTCCTTGACTTACCTAACTTTTCCACGGAAGTTGACCTCTATGTTGCACCTTTGGGATCGTATGACATTGTCATCGGTGTCAATTGGTTAGCTGACCATAAGGCAAAGGTAGATTGCTATGAAAAGAACATAAAGTGTTTAGATGATCAGCTGGAAACAGCAGAGATTCAAGGGGTGAAACGGGAAATTTCAGTTAGAAAACTGTCAGCTATGCAGCTTAAAAAGGCTAAGAATAAAGGTTGTACTCTTTATGCAGTAAAGATATCAGAATCTTCAGAAGAAGATGGTGATTACATGAAGCAAATTCCTCTGTTACAAAGTTTCAGGGATGTTTTTCCTGAAGAATTACCAGGGTTACCACCCAAGAGAGAATTTGACTTCACCATTGAAATCAAGCCAGGAACAGAACCTATTTCCAAAGCGCCTTATCGGATGACTACTACTGAGTTAGTCGAGCTTAAGGCACAGTTGCATGAACTTTTGACAAAAGGTTTGATTAGACCAAGTGTTTCACCTTGGGGTGCACCTGTAATATTTGTGAAAAAGAAGGATGGAACACTAAGGCTGTGTATTGATTATCGGATGTTGAACAAAGCAACAATCAAGAACCGATATCCACTTCCAAGGATCGATGATCTGTTTGATCAGATGCGTGGAGCAGCGGTTTATTCTAAGATAGATCTTCGATCTGGTTATCATCAGTTAAGGATTAAAGAAGAAGACATTCATAAAACAGCTTTCCGAACAAGGTACGGACATTATGAATTCACAGTTCTACCCTTTGGATTAACTAATGCACCCACAGCCTTTATGAATTTAATGAACAATATCTTTCAAGAATACCTGGACAAGTTTGTACTTGTATTCTTGGACGATATTCTCATTTATTCTAAAAGCGTTGAGGAGCACAATGAGCATTTGAAGATAGTTTTGGGAATTTTGAGAAAGAGGAAGTCAGATGTGGTAAGTTATCCAAATGTTCTTTCTTTGATTCAGAAGTTCACTATTTGGGTCATGTTATAAGTAAAGAAGGAATTGCTGTAGATCCTTCAAAAATAGTGGCAATAACTGAGTGGCCTGCACCAAAGAATGTGCACGAAGTAAGAAGCTTCATGGGTCTTGCTGGTTATTATAGAAAATTTGTAAAGGATTTTTCTAAAGTAGCTGCACCAATAACTTCATTGCAGAAGAAGGATAAGAAATTCATGTGGAATGATAAGTGCGAAGCGGCTTTCAAAAGTTTGAAAGACCAGTTGACTTCTGCACCTATACTAGCTGTACCAGACCCTAATGGGAGTTTTACTGTTGTAACGGATGCTTCTGGGGAAGGCCTTGGAGGTGTTTTGTTACAAAATGATCAGGTCATAGCATATGAAAGTAGAAAACTTAAGTTACATGAGCTGAATTATGCCCCTCATGATTTGGAACTTGCTGCCATTGTTCATGCACTTCAAGTCTGGAGACACTACTTACTTGGGAAACCTTTTGAGTTGAAAACTGATCACTTAGGACTGAAATATATTTTTACTCAGCCCAATCTGAACGCCAGACAGAGAAGGTGGTTAGAATTTTTATCACAATATGACTTTGATATTAGCTATATCAAAGGGAAGGAGAATAGAGTAGCTGATGCTCTAAGTCGTAGGAGGCACATTTCTGCTCTTATAACATTAAGAACTCGGTTTAAAGACGAGGTAAAAGTGCCTCGAATCGGATGCATACTTTCAAAGCAAGTAAAAGCAACTGCTGCTGCAGAACCTAAGGATATAAGGTATAAAGGTTTTCATTTCGATAATGAAGGAATCTTGCGTTATGAAAACAGGTATATGTACTATCTTTGAGCGATTTGAGAAAGAAGTTGTTAGTTGAATATCACAATTCACCTTTCTCTGGACACCCGGTATCACAAAAATGCTTGCTGATTTAAAACACAATACTTACGGAAAGGTATGAAAAAGGATGTGATTAATTTTGTGACTCATTATGCGGAATGTCGGCGGTGAAGGCGAACATATGCACCCGTGGGTCATTATATCCTCATAGCATACCGCAGATACAAATGGCAAGTAATAACCATGGATTTTATACAAGGACTACCTATGTCTAGGAATAAACATGATGTTATCACTGTAGTTGTAGATAAACTAACCAAGGTAGCTCATTTCATCATTGGAAATCTAAAGGATGATTCACCACTTCTTGGCCAAAAGATTCGTACGAAATTTTCAGATTACATGGTGTACCGAACTGATTATATCGGCGAGGGATCCTAGAATGGCGTCGAGGTTTTGGCAAATGCTTAATGCAGCCCTAAGAACGAAACTAAACTTCATTACGCATATCATCCAGCGGATGGACAAGGCCGAGAGGGTAAATCAAGTGTTGGAGGACATGTTGCGAATGTATTGCATGGATCAACAGTATAAATGGGAAGAGTATCTTCCATTAGTTGAGTTCGCATACAACAATACTTATCACTCATCTCTCAAAATGGCACCATTTGAAGCGCTTTATGGAAGAAAGTGCGAGAACCCCGTAAGTTGGGACAGGTGTTGAGGATAGAGTGGTAATTGGACCGAGAGATTCTCACGAAATGGAGCAAAGTTAAGTGATTCGTGAGCGACTAAAGGAAGCGGCGGATAGACGAAAGAGCTATCTTTGACCTTAAGCGGGTTGATAGAAAGTTTGAGTTTGGTGATAAGGTTTTTCTTCGTGTTAAACCCAGAAAAGAGTTCTATAACTTTTGGCAAGGCTGCCAAGTTGTCACCTCGATTCGTGGGACCTTTCGAAATTGTCGAAATAATCAATCCTGTAGCTTATCGTTTAGCATTGCCACCTGCTTTATCTCGCATGCATGATGTTTTCCATATTTCTTTGCTTAAGAAATACGTTTCAGATCTGTCACATGTTTTAAATTGGAATTCCTTGCAGGTCCAAGACCCAGGAATAATCGTGGTTAAACCCACACGAGTGCTGGAAACTCGCCATTTGCATTTAAGAAATCATGATTTACAGCAATGTAAGGTCCAGTGGGACCAGTTTAGCGAGGAAAGTGCAACTTGGGAAAATCTGGAAGAGATGAAAATTGCTTTTCCTTCTCTTTTTCAAACAGAATGAAATCTGTTGACAAAACATACTTTTATGAACTTATTGTTTTTAAGTATTTATGAAAGCCAGATGAAGGCAGACTTTATTCAGGTTGAATAAAATGTGTTGTGACATTGATTTCTGGAACTATTCAAATATGAAATAGGCACATTATTTGTGTACTGATAAATTGATTGACCTGAAGGTTAATTTAATATGTAATTCATCGGGACGATGAATCTTTTTAGGAGGGAAGCATGTAACACCCTGAACTGTTGTTACTTCCTCCTGAGCATACAAGTGTTGATATGTGATTTCTTGTAAAAGGATGTGTTCCTCGATTTAGAAATCATGCTTGATATGTACTGTAATTTCTTTGCAGATCTTTGACTGAGTCAGAATATGTTTAGACTCTTTTATCTATTTCATTTTGCATCTGAGTTTAATCTGATCTCGGAATGAATTATAGAGTTATCCATCTTTAAGATCTAATCTTGGATCAGTGGAATTGATCCAAGTATTGCTCTAAGTCTGTTCGTGATGAATTAAAAATTACAGACCTTGAACAGGTTGCAAGGTCTAGAAGCATTTAATAAGCTAGTCAGGAGTATGACTCAGGCTGATCAAGTGAAATGAAATGGTTCCCGATATGGAAGTATATCTGGAAGGTCTCGATTGTGGACCAGGTAATAATTCGGTTACATACGATTACTGCGGCCTAAGGCGAGAATGTAGGAGCTAACCCATTTCGGGGAAGGTATGATGTAGGTCTTTTTATGAGTATACAGAATGTAGACCTAACAGGAATTATTAATGATTAGTAACTTAAGACTAAACCTAACCTAGGGGTTAGATTAGTGTTAATCTAACCTAGACCTAGGCTAAGTGTTAATGTCCTAAGTTAGTATCTATGTGTAATATGGTTAGAATATGTATTATCCTAAATTCTAACCTAAGATACTAACCTAACTATGATCAAGAATGTAAAGGGGCCTATGGAGGGGTGCGAACCATGGGCGGCGTTTTCTATGTTATTAAATGCATGGGATAAGTATGAAGGACGGGTCTTGGTGGGAGGTTTTGGGAGCAGCTAAATTGTGCCGACGTGGCATCGCCAAAATGCGGAGATGGACTTGAGATTTCATTTATGCATGCATGACTTTGGCGGTCGGTGGATGGAGTTTGAGCGGGAAAGTTGGTGTAAATGCATTCAATGCGCTCGATAGTCGAGCTCGGAACTCGCGTGAAGGCATGCAAACTGGGAAGTTGTTGGTTTGTTTGGCTTATCGCGATTTTCGGTTTTCTCTCTGCCTGTTCACTGGTTCTTCGCACCAGTCTTCTTGGAGTTGCATGGCGAGTATGAGGGTATCTAGCTCTTTTCTCTGGCAAGGAGAATATATATGCCATGGAGATAACAAAATTTTGTTGATCGCTCTAACTTGGAAAAGGAAAAGGAAGTCTGAGCTCTTCCAGTGGTCTGCTTCGGAAATTTGAGCAAAAATCCAGGCATGTTAGGCCCTAACCTTTAAAAATCTTGCTGTCTTTCAAGTGATTTCATTAGAACAACTCTGTTCAAATGATTTAAGGAATTAGATGTTTATCTATGGATGTCTTGTGTGATTTTCTTGGTACAGTATCTCTTCTGGTTCGAATTTTCATTTATCCTTTGATGGGTGTTTATTAAATTCGAACTGTGGCATTATTTCTTTGTGTTTGCATTCTGGCTTAAATATGCGAAACATATGAAATGTGGGAATGCTCGGCCTGTTCGGCGTGAGCCCATTAATCGTTCCTGTAATGGGTATAGACCATTGTTATGTTTGTCGATTTTTGGTCGTCAATTTTGTTGTGGAAACAGTCGGGAAGGATACTGATGTACCTGTTTTATTGTTCAGTGTTTTGGAATCTTTGTAAGCTCTGTCGTGGGTTTTGATGATGGTAGTTATTGATACTGTTGGGTTTCGTTTTGTCTTGAAGGTTGTTTGTGAATAACATCTTTCGGTGTGACAGTATCTTATTGCAACTCTTTTGGAATTGTTTCCTTTTTCATTGGGGTAACGAGATTTAACCGTTACAGAATGCATTATGGATGTATGTATATTATACATTGGAACGACTCTGTAGAGTTTAGTGAATGATTTGTATAAATGGATCACTGAGGAAGTTATACATATTTATATTTGAATGTTGGATATGTGTATTATATTAGAACGGCTCTGTGGAGTCCTCTGAACAAATCGTATACTATGATCCACTGCTGAGGATATAGATACCTCCTTGAGTTTTGTTAACTTGAATTCCGTTGGAATCTTGTAGAAGTAGCAGGTCATGCGACCTCTATTATTTGTAATGGAATTTAGTACTGATTCCCAGGGTTTACATTTATGTCTCCTTAGGTGTAAGCTTGTTCGAGAATTTTGACGAGATTCAGTTGAATTCTTTGTTATGAAAATCGGTATTTGAATTGCTTACACTTGGTTTTTGTCGAATGCTTACCTTAATTGGCATAGATTGATTCTTTATCTATTTTATCTTATACTGTTGTTGGGTTCCGTGGTTATGGATAATAACCCGTTAACAGTATGCAATGTAAATATAGATTCATATTCGTTTTAATCAGAATGACTCCGTGGAGTCTATTGAATGATTTATATGTTTAAATCACTGTTCATGGTTGAAAATAGATGAATATTGGAAATGGTTGTTCCAGCGACTTAAGGGAATAACATGTATTTTGATCTCTGTTATTTCGTAAGAATACCATCGTGTCGCAAAGATTTTGTGGTACAGATTCTTTTGGTATATTTTACGTCTTGATGCATGCGGCAAATTTGTGTAAAAGATTGGCAAGGGTGCAGTCGGATTCCTTGTTTTGAAATCAGTAATTAAATTTGCTTGCCTGATTTTTATTATGCTCCGTTGATGAGCTCAGTTGGAATCATATACAATTATTTGCCTTGTTACCACTGTTTGGAATCATTTGAATTCTTGGAAGGTAACTTGTATTTCTGTCTCTTATTGAACCTGATATTTGGACACTGTCGTTTGTCATTGTTTGATTTCCTTGAGTATGGAAAATTATTTCGTGTTTTGGCTCTGTTGAAATGAGTCGCGAATACCATACTTTAGACTTGCATGCGCGAGGGTTAGAATATATTTGCTATATTCTTTTCCGTTTACTCTGTCACAGTGAGGAGACCGGGCATGTTCGGAAATTTTGTGTGATTGTCTTGGCTTAGTCTTAGGGAAACATCCAATAGCCTAATGCAATGTAGTCTATTGTTGACCGCAATTCTAGAGGTTCTTTGATTTCGAACTTGGGTCGTAAAGCCTTGTTGTGTTCGATTTTTATATTGACAATAATTCTTCTTGTGGTTTGACGGACTTGTTCGTATACATACTGGATGAATGCATCTCATATGTGTAGATGGTATAGTAGTGAACTTGTGCGAAGGGAAGTATGAAAGATTTGGTTCTTTCTCTTCTATTATTCTAATACTTGTTGAGATCCCTACTTGATTTGGAATTGTTCTTGTATCTTATTGGTGGAATCATGTTTACTTGTTTGGATAATTGATCTCATTTAAACGGGGTGTTTAATGAAAACAATTGATGGATTGCGAATTGTTTTAAGAGTTAGTGCTTATCATGCTCAGTTCATTGAACTGACTCATGTTGACTATTTTTGCAGATGGTTGCCGTAAGAGGTAAAAGCAATGCAGATCTGACAGGCTGATCAGATTATTTAATTTGTTTTATAATGAATTACTGCTGGAATTTATAAGTGTACTAAATGTGGAAAGATGTTCTTTTCCGTTAGTATTGTAACAAGTATGTTGCTTGCATAAAATGTAATTGTATAGTTTTGAAAGGAATGGAAATAAGTGGTTGTTACTTATGTGTTGTATTCTATTTCTGATAGTTGACCTTCTTCGGTTTTTATACCAGAATGGCAATGTTATCTTTGTGTGATTTGGATGCTTTTGTGATTGACAATGAAAGCTTAAAGAAAATGTGATTGAATTTATATGAGTGTTTAGCAGATCTTATTGTTCTAGCGAAAGCAATATTGAATTTAAATAATTGTCTTTCTAAAAGATGGGTTAAAAATGAACCTAAGCAGAATGCTAAACAAGCTGAATTAAATTATTGATCCCTAGTCTTGATTATGACAGGACATCACTTATTTGAATTATTAATCATTTATATCCTTATACTAATAAGTATGATATAAATTCGATTAAGAGAACTAATATAAATCAAATGGGGTTCAAATGGCAATCTCAAGTACGAGTGATGAGATATTGTCCAATTACATTGTTTTAGAATCATGGATATTCTAATGACTCCTTGATGAGACCATGACCTTAATAACTCCACCATGTAATGGGTTTTATTGAGAAAGGTCGTCTTAAGGCGAAGAATCCAGGGATTTGGGAAGGCTAACCTATGGGGGAGGTCTTAAAAGTAATTTAATACTCAAAGTGCATAACGCATATTAATAAGTAGATCTTTTCGAGGCGGATTTAAAGGTTGACGGCACAAGACAACTGCAGGGTTGTACCTCCGAGAAGATTAGGATCTTCTCGAAGTTACAACAATGCAGGTGACTTATGGCGACACCCTTTGCATTGATCGCTAAGATTTACACTTGTGATCGGATTAGTTACTCAGGGACCGATTAGGAATGTGGTCAGGTTATAAGGCTGCCTAGGAGGTTCGGGGTATCTTGACACATTGGTCTAACTGCAGGGTTAAACCAGTATGTCACCGTATCCCTAATCCTCATGGGCATCCATATAACATTATCACCTTGTTAATCTATCTCCGAGTGATTAAGTTGTGAAAGGAAGGACTGACAGTAGTCAGTGTAGGACATTCTATATAACATAAGAATGGGGTGAAGGGCGTATTCCAGATTGACGAGTATGCCGTTAAGGAATACGAGACATAAACAGTATGTTTCAAATCTTTGGCCAAAGTATGTATCGCAGTTGATTGCGTTGTCCTAATTCACCTAGTCTACGGGATGAGATGCCGATGAATAATAGTAACAATTATTCGATTAGGTTCCTTGGATGAGCATTCTGAATCCCGAGTAGGGGAAGAGAACCGCAAGAGTAAAGTGTTAACTAAAAACACCAACTCTTATTACTCATGAATAGATCGGTAGATTTACAGGAGTCATGGAATGAATAGTCATTACAGTGCATATATGGTTATGTTATATGAATGGTTATTTGATTTGTGAGTTCTAAATTATGTATTTAGAACCGGGATGCAATTATCAAAAAAAAAAAAAAAAAAAATTTACTTTTTCTTAGGTATAAAATGGGGATGTTACACAAGAAATGTGTGCTCCTATCACTTGTCAAACTCAATGGACATCCATGCACTGGTAAGAATATTTTCCCACAAGAACCTTGCTTTTGTAGCTAATGTATAATCTTTGTAGGTGCTACTTCTACCTACCTTGTAAGATAATCTGTACAAGTGATGATGTAACACGGTCTAGTTCTACACACATCTGGGGAAATAGGAGCCACAAAGTCAATTTCCCATTTCTCAAAAGGATCTAAACTTGGAATAGACCTCAAAGGCATTTCATCTCTCTAACCAGGTTTTCCAAAGTGCTGATAGTGATCACATGCTCTACAAAAATATTTGCAATACTTGTACAATGTTTTCCACCAGAAACCAGCTAGAAGAATCTTGCGTGCGGTAACATCCCCTACATAATGTCCAACTGCAATACCACCATGATCCCCCTCCATAATTGTTGTGTGCTCATGTTCTAGTACACACCGATGTAATAATTCATCTCTTCCTAGTTTGTATAAGTCACCACTGATCAAACTGAAAGGTGTGACGTGAATGGAAAGTTGTTTCTTTTTGAAGGCTTTCATTCCTTCTAGTGCCATACATGTTCGTAAAAAGATAGCAATATCCTCCAATTCTGAGGGCGCATGGTTTATCCTGTATAACTGTGCATTTGGCATTATATCTTCAATATTCTACACATCCTCTCCTGATTGAATTCTTGATAAGTGGTCTAGGCCAGAATTACTTGTTCTTGGCTTTACCACGACTATAAAGTCAAACTATTGGAATAATAGAACCCATTTACATATGTGCCCTTGTAAAAATATCTTATTTACTAAGTATTTCAATGTCATGTGATCTATATAGAACATAAAAGGTGTTGCTAGCAATTACTATCTAAACTTATGCAACGTGTAGATCATTGACAAGGCCTTGTGCTCCGATTGTATAATTTTGTTTTGCAGGAGTCAAATTTTTGAGCAAAGTAAATAGGATGATCTATAATACCTTCTCCAAGATGAGCTAGCACTATGCCAATGTCCATGCTAGAGGCATCCACATGTACATGATAAGGTAGATTCCATGAAGGAAAACATAAAATAGGTTCCGTAGTAAGCCTCTCCTTCAGTGCTTCGAATGCGCTTCTACGATTCTCCCTAATAGAACCTCCCTTTACCTTTTAATAACTCCTCCAAGGGCATGGAAATCTTAGCATATCCTTTGATAAATTATCTATAATACCCTATGTGGACCAATAATCCACGCACCTCACTCAGACTAGTGGGTTCCTCCAATCCTAAAATGACTGCAATCTTAGCTGGATCTACTAACAAACCCTCCTTGCAGATGATATGGCCTAATAGAGTTCCAAAAGGTGTAGAAAATACACACTTCTTGATGTTTAAAGAGATTCTTAACTGTCTAAACCTCTCAAACATTAATCACAAGTTGTCACAATGATCCTTGAAAAGCCCATTTACTGTCTAATCATCTAAGTAAACTGCAAGAATTTGTGAATAAAATCCTGGAATGCTTGAATAAATATGCATGAAAATACTACAGGCATGTTCTTCAAACCAAAGGGCATCACCGTATATGCAAAACTTCCCCATTCAGTTGTGAACGTTGTTTTATCTTGATCCTCCTTAGCAATTCTTACCTGATGATACCTAGAGAATCCATCTATAAAAGAGTAAATTTTACACCCTACGACGCCTTCTAATATTTCCTCGGTGAAAGGTGTAGGAAACTGATCAATCAAACATGCAACATTTAACTCCCTATATTCCACACAAATCCTAATCCTGTCATCTTTCTTTATACGATTACCATGAAGCTAACCCACTTTGATTCTTATAGCAACTTAATGAAGCCATATTTCAACATCTTGTCAATTTATTCTTTAACTTTTATGTGCAGGTTAGGGTTCATCCTGTAAGGTCTCTTCCTAATTGGGTGAGCACCTTCTTTTAACTTAATCTTCATCTTGCCCAAAGATTCATGCACTCCCTTTAACTCGGTAGCCCCTAGGAAAGAAGTCCTAGAAATCATGTAGTAACTCAATTATTTTAGCCACTTTAGAATGAGACCAATAGTCTCCAATTATGGCCTCCTTAGGCTCAACATTCATTCTAATGTTCACTTTCTTGGTCTTCATAGGTTCATGATAGGTGTGTGCCTTCTTATCCACAATGTCTAAGACCTCACGTGTACCTTTTGAATGATCTATGTCTAAATATTATACTTCTTCATCATCCACTATGTAGACCATATTTCCTTTTTCCTTCTCAAGGAAAGTGTAGTCAAGTAGTTCTGCATCTGTCTCATCTACTTCATCAAAACACACTCCCATGTCTACCTCACTAAATAACTTCTGAATGAGTTCTTCAACATTTGCATTGTCTCCCATAGTCAATCACTCCATAACCTGTAATGCCTCTTTCACCAGAGGTTTAGTGGAGAAGTTATCAATAGTCTGGATCATTCATGCAGCCAAGTCTTGCCAATTTCCAGTCTCCCTATGCAGCTCCGCATAAACATACCAAGTGTGCGCATAACCTCACAAGGTGAAATAAATTTTGTGCACCCACAACGAAGGTGGTAAATATTTCTACCCCTCTTTCTAGAGTCTCTCACACTGCGGAACATGGTGCTGAAAAGGATTATTACCATCCACAGATTTGAGTAGGCACATTGCTCCTGAGAAATTGGGTTGATAAAGTAATTCTCACTTCTCTCCATTTTATGAGATTATCTTGGTGAACCATCCACCAACATGTTGCTATCCTGTGTAGGGTTTATACTAACATATTCCTTTTGTTCACTTGATCCTTCCACTGTACTTCCATGGCATGTAGGAATACCTCTGGGTCTCCTTCTCCCGTGTACCTAGGTACAAGGTTGTTACTTATCCTCCTAATATAACGAGGTCTACCCCCATGCGCAAATGTGCTTCTTACTTCACGACCAACCATCTCGTATGTACCATGTGCCCAATTATCACAAGAAATACTTATAGTATCACTAATAGACTGTGCATCATCCTTCCTTCCTTGGATGGTTCAAGCACTTCCAGATCTCGAATGGCACACACATAAATTCTGTTTAGGTCTTCTTCACTTAAAGGTTCAACATAAGGTGCATATTTCCCATCTGTCAAAGGGATAATAAATCATTCTTCCTTGTTCTCAAAACTGATATACCCTTTGTTGAACCGTAGATCAATATTATTTGCATAACACCAAGGGCACCCAAGCAGAGCTCAAAATTTGTCTGCCTCTGTAAGTGCTTATACCTCAAAGTCCCCAGTGAACTTGGCCCCTTATATAGTAATGTATGCATCCTTCAATACTCCTATCGGGGTGGCCTTAGTTTGATTTTACATAAACATTACATTAGAAGATGGTTGTAATGGAGGTCTGCCCATCTACACCCATGCATCTAAAGTAAGAACATTAACTTCCGTGCCTATGTCAATATAGATATTACTAAAAAGCCACCCATCGACAACAACATTCAGGGTGATCTCCTTGTCATAATCCAAACTATGAGGAGGGAGATTAGCGTGCAAGATCTTCCATCCATTCTCAATACTTGCGCGTAGAGTATTTACCTTTAACCATTTCCCTAGTAATGGAATAATATTCTCTTGGTTGAAAAACTTACATAACTCTTTTAGGTCATCAACATCTGACTGGGACGTCCCCACTGCCTTATTCTGCTCCAACTTCTGTGACTGCTCCTTTAAAATTTGTATTTCACCTTGAAAATTTCTGAGCACCTCCATGGTTTCCTGGTAAACCTCCTTCTGATGTGTAGTATCCGCGTATCTTGCATGTAATACCTCCTCCTTAGTAATGGTAGGCTTCTGTTGCAACGTTTCTCTAGTGCGTGTAGCTTCAGCGTGAGTAGTAATCTTCTAAGGTAATACCTCAAGATCCGGTGCTAATTAGAATGGTGCCACCTTGTAATCAACCTCATTCAGCTTCAAGTTACCCAAATGTGTTCCTGAATATAAGTCTTGTTGCCCAACCTCAACCTGAGACATTGTTTATGCCTCAAATGGAGGGTGGGCAATAAGAAACTCATGTTCAAAGAGCACTTGAATAAAACTTTCTTAGTTTTAGTGAAGATGATTTTATTGCAGTTACGACTAGAGCTCAAGAAAAGGCTCGGAGAGAGGAAAATAACAAAATAGGCTTTTTTTTCCCATAGTCACAGATAAAACATCAACTACAGGTTAAAAAATAGCTAATAGTCTTTTTTTCCTCAAAAAATAGCAAATGTTCCAATTCAAAAGGACCAGCCAAATTCATTACAACTTGATCCAAGTAGGCTTTCCATACCTCAAATATCAAAAGCAGCTGAAGCAGAGTCAGTTTTCACCAAATCCTATGCTAAAATAGTAGAATATGTTTCTAAAATTGTTGCATCTTTTAACATTGTTAATGTAATGAAAAAAATAATGTTGATATCTCAATCTGGGATGCTCCAAGTATTCCAGGACAACAGGAGATGCTTTCTCATGAACTTGCTAAGTTGCAGATTTCTTCAAAAACAGTAGAAAAGGAAGTTCAAAAACAAACATGGTCCTTGAAACAATGGAACAGTTCCACATTAAAGAAGTTAAATGGATGGTTAAAAAGGTCTTAAACGCTCATGATATCAAGAATCCACCACCATTTTACTTATCTCTGATTATTGGTGATCATTTAGTTCATAACTGCATGGTTGACAATGGTGCAAGTAGCACCGTTTTGCCAAAAGTAATTGTAGAAAAGTTGGGTCTGTAGTATGAACCTACAGAGAAGAGCATGCTATAGCTTGATGGGACTGCAACTAACACGGTTGGTGTCATCAGAAATCTAGAGGTAACATTACATGCTTGTCCAAACATTTCCAATTTGTAAGATGTTACTGTTGTAGATTTACCTCCTTACTTTGCTTTATGCTTATCGAGAGATTTCATCTCTTCATATTGGTCATTTTTGTTCTTTACTACACGTTATGGGACCAAAGTTACTATCAATTCTGAACTATTGGCCAGATTGCATATCGAGACTCATACTTCTAATGCATTAGCTAATTATGCAGCCATAGACTAGTCTGATTTCGATAATGCAACTCATGTTTCAGCACTAGATGGTGTTTCTAATCTATTCATGGATGAAAAGACACATGAAGAACATGCTCATGATCCTTTCAAATAATTTTAAGAACATTTTTTTGGTGTGTATTACTTGCACGAGGAAAACACACCAATTCCCTTGTTGTTCAAAATAGAAAATGTAGCAGAAGGGATTTTGAAGCTTCATTTTGATGGAGCAAAGAACAAGAAAGGACAAGGAGCAAGTTTGATGCTCACTTCCCCCACAAACAAAATGTATTTCTCAGCTTTGAGTCTCAAATTTTTGTGTACTTGTAATGTAGCTGAATACGAAGCGTTAATTCATGGCTTACTTTGGGCCAAAAAGAGAGGTATTAGCATGTTACATATTTTCGATGATTCTGAGTTGGTTATCAATCAAGTAAGAAACTTCAATGTTTGTAAGAATCCATTAATGAAGTCTTACAAACATAGAGTTTCAAATTTAATGGAACATTTTGATGCTATTAATATCCAGTCCATTCCAAGAACAGAAAACAAGCATGTGGATAGAATTGCAACAATTGGTGCTAGTTTTGAAGTATTGGAACAGATTAAAAATAGCAAGATTGAACCTCACATAAAGCTGATTGCCAAGCCTTCTATACCCGATAATGATTTGAATTGGAAGTTTTTTGAAAATGATGAACATATTTGCAGGTTTTTACAACAAGAAGCTGAATTTTTGCGATAAATCAAGAGAAATTGCAGCACTTATATGGTGACCAGATTGTTCAATTGAAGATGAATAAACTACCTCAAGGGTTGGTCATATTGGAAGACATCTTCAGCACTAATGATCAGTTAAGGAAAGACAAAAAAATATGTCAACACATTTAGACAACTATGAAGAGATTTGAGTCGTTGATGGAAAGAATTTATTTCTTAGAAAGATATGTTCCTTAGCTGAGAAACATTCCTTTATCAATCTTTGTAAGGAATTTAAGGATGTTTTCACTTGGAAATACCAAGATCTGAAAGGGTTTGATCCAAGTTTGGCACAACATACTATTGAATTACAACCAAATTCCAAGCTAGTTAGGAAAAAACAAAGGCCTATAAATCTGAAGATAGAGCCTTTAATGAGAAAAGAGTTATCTAAGTTGATCAAATCGGTATTATTTTTCCAGTTAAGCATTCAAGTTGGGTAGCCAATCTTGTTCTGGTTCAGAAAAAGAATGGAGAAATAAGATTATGTGTGGATTTTAGAGATCTTAATAAATCTTCACTAAAATATCATTACCCACTGCCCAATATGGATCATATTTCGACAATAGTTTCTGGTTCTGATAGACTATCTCTTATGGAAGGTTACAGTGGATACAATCAGATTCTAGTCCGAGAAAAAGATAGGTACAAAATAGCTTTTACCACCAAGTGGGGTACTTATGCTTACAAAAGAATGTCTTTTTGCCTTTCAAATGTTGGTGCAATGTTTCAACATGCAATGGACATGGCTTTTCATAGCTTATTAAATAGATGCATACTAGTTTATTTGGATGATGTTACCATTTTTTAAAAACAAATTGATGAACATCTAATACATTTAAGGCATACTTTTCATTTATGCAGATAGTTTGGAATATCTTTGAATCCCAAAAAGTCCATCTTTTTAGTACATCAAGGTAAATTGCTTGGTCATATTGTTTCTAAACAAGGTTTAGCAATTGACCCTTTCAGAATTGAATCCATATCATAGCTATCATTGTCTCATCACAAGAATGCATTACAGAGCTTTCTGGGAAAAATCAATTTTGTTAGAAGATTTGTTCCAGGTTTTACAACATTGGTTAAACCATTGATAGCTATGTTAAAGAAAGAGAAGACTTTCTCTTGGACCAACGAAGGGAGAGAAGGGTTTGAAGCAATTAAAACAAACATTTCTCAAGATCCTACTCTTGCAAATCCTAATTTTGATAAATATTTTACAATGTATGCATGTGCAGGAGCTGAAACAATCTCAGCCATATTAACTCAAGTTAATGATGAAAATATTGAGCAGCCAATTACTTTCTTTGGACAAAGTTTACATGACTATGAAACAAGGTACACTTTTCTTGAGAAACAAGTACTTTCAGTAGTCAGAGGACTAAAGAATTTTAAGTACATGTTTTCAAAAAATAAGATACACATTCTGGTTTCTCATCCAAGTGTAAAAGCTTTCTTGTTAAATAAAGAATTGAATGAGAAGAGAGCAGCTAGAATGGATAACGAAGGTTATGGAATACGATGTTGATATCCGTGTTGCGAAGATAGTTCGAGGTAAAGGTTTGTGTGAGCATCTAATTGTTGATATAGAAAAACAACAGGCTGTAAAATCAGAAGATCCAGAACAACATGTTGAAGTTATGTATCAGCAATTAGATATCATGGTGCAACCAGAAAATCAGCTACCTGAGCTTATTCAAGAAGTTCAGGAATCAAGATGGATGACTGATTTAGTTAACTATCTACAACATGGCACTTATCCAAAAGGTATGGACAAGAACAAATGAAGATATTTTAAGTTACAAGTTATACCTTATGTTTTCATTGATGGTGTGTTATTTAAAAGATAGATAAGCAGAATCTTGTTGTGATGTGTTGATTATGATATAATTCAGCAATTATTATCTGAATTCCATGAAGGACTGTAGGAGGTCATTTTTCAACACGCACTACAACCTTAAAAATTATGAAAGCTGGTTACTATTGTCCCAGCATATTCAAAGACTATTTCAAATAGATCAAAAAGTGTAAGAAATGTGCTTTCTTTGTTGGAAAAGAACATTTAGCTTCACTACCCCTACAACCTATTTCAGTGGATCAACAATTTATGCAGTGGGGTCTTGATTTTATTGGCATGATAAATCCACCTTCATCATAAGGACACAAGTGGATTTTGATAGCCAAATATTATTTTACACACTAAACTAAAGCAATAGCTTTGAAAGATGCCAATGAAACTTCAATACTATCATTTTATCAAGGTATAGTTTATAGATTTGGTGTTCCAGCAACTATCATTTCAGACAATGCCTTAGCATTTATTGGTGCAAAGGTAACAGATTGGGATATTAAACATGGAATTTATTTAAGTATGTCATCTAATTATTACCCACAAGGTAATGGGTTAGCTAAAAGTACTTAAAAAAATCTTTTAAGGATCATCAAAATAACACTCAAATATAACCAGAGAGCTTGGCATTTAATGTTAAATTCAACACTTTGGGCTGACAAAGTGCCTCCTAAAAGATCAGTTGGAAACTCATCATACAAGCTTGTTTATGGAAGAGAGGAAAGAATGTCTATTTCAATTGATTTACCTGCTTTATATTTGTTACATCATATGGAGCTACTCGAGAATGAACCATTGCAGGTTCGTTATGCAGAATTGATGGAATTACAAGAGTTGATAAATCAAGCTCATCTGAACATGGAAAAGAATCAAAAATAGATGAAGAAAACTTTTGATAAGAAGGATAAGTTCAGAATCTTCAATGAAGGAGACATTTTGTTGAAATGGGATGTTGATTGTGCAAAGCAAAGAAACAACACAAAGTTTGATACAATCTGGAGTGGTCCTTATATGATTTCAGCTTGCAAGGAACTTAATGCTTTTCAACTTTTAAGGCTGAATGGAGAGGAACTTCCCATTCCTATGAATGGTATGTTTCTCAAACACTATTATTGAAAAATCCCACAGTGTTTAGTTAAAGTAGGATTTCCCTTTCAATAAGTGTTTCATGCACATTGCAATGTTTTTCAATTCAATAAAGTGCATTCGTGCACGTGGTCTGGTTTACCAGATCCTTTCCTAGTTTTAGTTTGTTTTGGAAGGGTTAGACCTTACAGATTTTGATTACATGCTTTGGATTCCATGCCCAATGGAAAAGAGCAAGACACAGGTCTATAAGCTAGCATGAAGCTTTCCCCATAGGATCGCCAGAAATGTTGACAATTTTTGCACTCGTGCAAAAATGGGAAACTCAAAACTTCATTACGATGGATGGGTAAAAGCACAATAAAATGTCCCACTTTTTGGTATGGTTTGTACCTTAGTAAACATGAATTTTCAGTTTAATTGATTTTCTAAAGTTAATAGCCACAAAACCGTACACATTCATGAAATTCTACGAACTAACGAAATGTTGTGTTTAGAGTGTAGAATACATGTATATTTTTTTAAAATATTTGGCAAAAAATCTAGTATTTTTCTTAATTTTATTCATATGTTGTTTCTTATGTTATTAAAGAGGAATGACTGTCCCTTGGTGGTTTTTTAAAATGAAAACTTATCTTTTTACTATGAAATTTTAGATATATGTTCAAGATTATAATTTTGACGTGCAGTCAAAATTTCATATTTTTTTGACTTATATTTTTTTTTTAATTAATTATTTAGTAACTATATTTTAAAATAAATGGCGTCCATATTTCAATGCCAATAACTTTTAATATTTATATCGAAATTAAATTTTTTTTTCACAGGCAAGAAGAAGAATTCAACAAATACTAAGTATATTTTTTTCAATTTTTTTTGATATATTGTACTATTTTTCAAATTTGGTTGATTGTGTACTATTGATTGCCCTAAAATACCGTATGTTAGTAAGAATTAAAAAATAAATAGCAAAACAGATTTTTAAAAAATGAAAATTGCATTTTTAGAAAGCCAATAAAAATATGAATTTTGTGTCAAAATTTTGTAAGTTAACTATTTCGTTTACCCTGGTTACGTGGCATCCGAGTGGCAGATTTTGGGTCACAATTGTCCCCAAAAAGATTTGGGGCCAAAATGTGCCATTTGGGCACCACGTCATTGCCACTCAGCGGGTTCGCGCGAACTAGGGTTCGCGCGAACCATATTCACGTGAATATGGTTCGCGAACCCTAGTTCGCGTGAACCCCTCTGCGCCACCAAAACGCCGCCAAAACGTCTCCTCCTAGCTTTAATGATTCGCAATTGCGTCTCCCCTTCTAAATTTAATATTTTACAGGTTACTTACTTAATATTGTTCGCTTTTTATGTTTTAAATTTAATTTTTTACATTTTTTTTTTTGTTTTAAAGTAAGTGTGTTCTTTTTTAAATTGTTTTTAACCAAAAAAATGTAATATTAAATTTAAAAAGTTGTTTTATAAAGTTATGAAAACTAAAATTAAAAATAACATAATTTCTACCGAGATTTGTATATAAATAGAGTTGCATGCATGCATGCATGCACATATAGTTTTGTATCAAGTTTACTCTTACACATTCAGATTTGTATCAAGTGTGCAGTGAAATTTTTGAAGTGGATGAATCATGGGAAATGCAAAGAATGAGAAACGAAAATATACCGAGGAAGAGAATGCAGAGAAGAATGCTAGAAGATCTGTTCGTAGGAGGGCACAAAGAGAGAGAGAGAGAAGACACAACAAGTGAAAGACAACGCTGCAAAAATTGGTACATATGTATAGAAACCCTTGATAGATCCTAATTTTTTTAGTTCTAAGGTTTAAATATGATAATTTATGTTTTTTAGATTGCGTAAAGGCAAGGGTTTTGATAGGATCCCATGTGTATGTTTATGGACACAGATCATGATGCGCAACATTATGCTGAAGTGATATCAAAAGTTATGGAATTACTTCCCAAAAAGAATGTGAAACACTTGGTGAAGATGGATTTACAAAAATTAAAAGAATTTTCCGAACAAGAACCACTATCACGAAAGAAAACAGCAAAAAGTGTAGAGATAATATATGGTGAATTTGTTAATTTGACTACAGTTGCTAGAGCACATTTGTTGGTTACATTCTTGAATCATGTTGATATGAAGGAAACATTAGAATTGTTAGGTGTTGATTTTGGACAGAAAAATTCAAAACGTGTAGAAGAAGAATTTGTTGGGAATGTTTTTAAAGGAATAAGTTCTTTGGGTACAAAAACTAGGTCTGCTGATAAGAGTATTTCTCGTAGAGAAATATTAACTTCATTTGTAAGTGAAGATACAACAAAGAATCGTCATGTTACCGCATTTGCCAAGGCATTGGGTTTATCTAGAAAGACGGTTAGCAGTATGCAAAAAAGGAGGAAGACATTGGATGACTCTACTATGGAAGGAAATTGGGCACTAATGTGTAGAAATCCACGTTCTGATAAAATAGAGGATAATATTGTGAAGATAGTTTCTGATTTTTGGACTGAAAGGACTCGTCCTTCTCCAAATGTGAGGGATGTTTTAAAACATAGGGTAACTCGCAATAACTATGACGAACATATAAAACATTGGCTTGAAATAACTCAACACGAGATGTACATAAAGTTTACAGAAGAAAATCCGGATGTTAAGATTGGACAACGAATGTTTGAAAATTTGAAGCCTTGGTATGTGCGAGCTGATAAAGTCCTTGACACATGTTGTTGTCGCTATCACGTTGAGTTTGATTATCACTATCAGGTACATAAAAATTTATAGATTCAATGTATATATATTTTGAGGCGTGCTTTCATTTATATCTATATATTTAAAATTTGTTTAAATATCATTTTTTGAGACATGTGATTTAAAATTAATGTATTTCAAAATCTATAAGAAAGTTACGAGAAGAAATTGCCCCACCTACACGTGTCAGTGAATTCATAACTTCAATTATTTGCAACGTATCCGATGATCATGTTGATGATCGTATGACTTGCATCAAAGGTGTCTATGACAAGTGTGGGGACTTGAAATTATTGCCAAAAACAAATGAAGATTTGGACACAAGCTTAACTCAAGTTGCTTGCAAGAGGTGATATATATAAATTTATGTTTTTAAATTTGGATGTTAGATTTTATTTTGATTTTTATTTTATGCATAAATGAATACATGACAATTTGTCCATGTTATGAATTGATTTTGTAGGTTCAAATACATAAAATATTCAACAAGGCTTGGAAAAGATGCAACTGGTTGGATTTGGTAGAAGAGGAAATCCCCATTGCTACATTCATGCAAAGTTTCCGAAGTTTAATTAGTCCGTACATCAAACATTCTCACTATTCAAAGTGGCAAAGTCTACACAATTCAAGACTAATAGGACACATTCCCTATTGGTTCCATATTGTCCGTGGTTGATTTTGCTTTGAGAATTACTCATTTTCTCATCAAAATAAATTCAAACACAAGATTATCATACCGACTTGTGTTACTTATCATGGTTCAAGTATTTTATAGGCATGCACAATTGGATTTGGATGGGGTTGAAAGTACTTATGTGAAGCGAATGATCAAGAAGGAGTATCACTTCTATATAAGTGATGACAAAGAACATGACACCCACTTTGTGCAACATTGTTTTGGTTTGTTCTTTCAATATCTTCATCAGCGAGAGAATACGATAGATCACCATTTTGTTTGGTCGATGGTTGCGCATCACAATTCAAATCCTCTCGCCCTTTCTTTGCACTCGTCGTTATCATCGTCATCACAAAATTCCTCATTTATGGAGTTTTTTTTTCGAGAGTGGTCATGGGAAGGAAGAACATGATGGTGCAGGTGCATGCATCAAATGTGCTCTAAAGAAACAAAGCTTTGATTACGAGGGAGATCAATTGATTGATGCCCACACCATTGTTGAATGGTGTAAGAAACATTTTGCAGTTCAGGTTTCAACCTCACAGGCTTCAACTCACATGTTTCAACCCCGCACATGCAGTATTTTGGGAGATAAAAGGTACATGCACATTTAAAACATAGATATGTAAATCTTTATGTGATTTATTAAGTGAACTACAAGTTACTAACTTTAAATTTTTATTCTGATTTTTATTGTTTGTTTTAAACTTTATTGATCTTTTGAGCATGATTAAATGAAGGTATTGATCGGAGGACAAAGTATGGATGTGAAAGGATTCCCACCTAGGTCTTTGCACTCTCTCGATGACTATGGATAGTAATAACCTGACAATCAGACAAGAGATTATTCTTGTTTTTGTTATGAATGCATGAACAAATCATATTCAGAGTGCAATAGTCAAAAACATGGGTATGTAGGTGAGTGGAAGCAAGTTCCTTTAGTTGTGGATGACACATATGGATCAGATCATGATGATAGTTTTGAAGATGTGCCATTAATTTCAATTGATTATGACCACATATCTGGACTGGTTAAACAAGGTATGTTTTATTTGAAAGGATCAAGTATAATTTGATAATTAAATATATATATGTATATATAATTTATACTATACATCCGATCATTGAATGTTTCTTTGCATTTTGTTGTAGGAGATGTATTTGCAGTCATTGCTGAAGAAGCCAATATTGAGAAAGTGGAGTACTACTTGTTGCGTTGCATAGAAGAGAGAACAAAGCTAACATGTGAAATAACAAGTGAAGTGACAACATTTTATATTGGCTCGGTTGTAGTGCAGGGAACATACTTACAACAAGTGAAAGCCCTCCAAAGTGGGATTCACTTTGTTGATTACAAACCCGCACAAAAAGGTGTATCATTACACCCATCACATAATTGCTACAGGGTTACAATTGCAGCAGGTGAAGACTACAAATAGTAAACGCAAAAAATGGAGACTAGATGTAGAAGACCATGAAAAACTTTTACAAGTCATTGAACAACGAGCAGAGCCACTTGGTATTATATAGAAGGACATGGAATAAATTACTAAACCTTGTTGGTAATAAACTATTAAGCTAGATAGCATTGTATTTTCTACTTGAAGGGACTATGGAGACCACTATATGGTATAAACATATGGATAAACCTTGTTGTGAGATGGTTTATGGTTTACAAGTATTGTGATATGGTTGTTACATGGAAGTATGTATGGTATAAACATGATTTATTGACTCATGATAGGCTGATTATGGATCAATTACAACATTACATTTTTCTCTCTGTCCACTTTTTCTTTCCTTTCCTCCGGTAAATATCGGTTGAGGTTAAACTTGAACCTCAATTTTAAACAGGGCCATGTATTCCATAATTGTTATAATATAATGCTCCAGCGCTCTGTGGGGTAAGCTATGAACCTAAGATTTGTGAACACGGGTCATAATTGAATGAGCTCCATAATGGTTAGTCTCTTGAAACCTAACTCTTCTGTAAACATGGGCAGCAATAGAATGTTCCCCATAATAGCTATAACACAATTTGACCACTCGAACCCCAATTCTTAAGGTTGTAAACATGGGTCACATTCGGATGTACTCCATAATCGTTACAACACAGCCCAACTTTTTGAATGGTAGTTCTTAAGATTTCTAAACATGGGTCACACTGAAATATGCACCATAATAGCTACAGAACTTCTTTACCACTTGAACCCAGGTTGTTGAGATTTCTAAACATGGGTTTTGCTTGAACATTCTGCATAATTGCTGCACCACTTCATCGCTGCTTGAACTCCAAGAGTTTGAATGGTGTTCTAATGGCTAAAATAAATAGTTTGAAGAGTAATACGTGCAATTAACCGCTCTTCATAGCAATTATGTAGTTCAGCCTTCTATTTTAATTAAAAAAGAATCGTACTATCTATTAGTGAAACAACAAATTTTCTTTTTGGTAATCCAAGGAATTAGTGAATATCCAACAATCTATAGTTTCAAAGAATAATACTCTAAGTCAATGCAGCTTAGTACGGCTTTATGGCGGTGATGTTCTTAGGAGTATCCCCATTACCATTACATCACAACTCCTTTGCAATATCAAATGCGTTATTATTATTCTTATTTTCATTACAATTAATTTTGTGAAATTCGTAAATACCCAATCCCTCTGTAGAGTGCAATATTAAAGTTTAGGCTACCTCGTGATTGCAAAACCATGAAGAAGTGGTATATATTGTGCCAAAATCGGGCTGGAACTTGTACTCAGCATTGTCCAGTTTTTAGCTTCTATTATGCCCAAAGACGGGGAGCATACCCAGTATCACATGCACTCAGGTTATCATGGCAAAAACTACAGTTCTAAACATTTTATAATCTGAACTGAAAAATAGAAATCTGAAACCTATAAAGAGAAAGTTTACCTTGCTGTTGTAAAGACTGAAAAATGCGGATTTTTAAATGAAAGATCAAATTATAGAAAATGGATAGCATAAGAGGTTTGTATTGGTTATTTTGTATTTGGGATGAGAATTCCATGCATACACCATTTTTCAATCGTTGGTCTGGTATGCCCTGTGGAAGTCTCATGCACATGGCCTATATTGGTCTCAACGTTGAACCTATAGCTTCAGATTGCTTGGCTTTCTATCATTGTTTTTTGTTCAGATTACGTCGGACATTGAGAAAGTAAAGACATTAACAGAGATTAACAACATTAACAGCATTAGAATCCATAGCCAGAGGAACAAAGAATTGTTCCTTGTTGAAATAAAACCTATCCAACCTAGAGTAAACTCTATTTTTCCCTTTCTGGTTATTATACGAGGTGAACCAAACACTTTTACTATTGACTTTGTCCTCAGCAAGGGGGTCACTGATTCATAGAAGACGAGGTCCATAGTTTATTAGTGCCTCTGCCCATTTTTGATGGATAAGGATGACAGAGCTTCCTCTCCCCTTGGCATGCTTGGTGCGGAGGGGTACACACCTCGGCCATATATATTTTAAAGTCAATTCCAGAGCAACCCCAACCTCTTTGACCTCTTGATGATTTGGCACCTTCGTTAGATGATTTTAGAGCTGTGATGAACAAGGCCAAAGGTGCAGTTGAAGAGACAGAGGCAGCATGAGTCGAATCAATCTTAAAAACCAGGACAGCACGAGTAGAAAACTCAAGCTGAGGTGAACTGTAACAACAAACCCATATAAACTGCATACCTTCTTCAATGTGAATCAGGACAGATAGTCAGTGGCGTGCATGGCAATATAAACTATAACAAGGCCTTTCATAACAGGTTCTAATTGTTTAATTTTGGCAGGATCAGTGCTCTTTATGTATCCTTGCCTTTTTAAATGTATCTGCACCTGTATTGTATGCAACGTTAATGCAACACAGACTTGTGAGCATATTAGAAAGTAAAAATCCACTGTCGAAGACATATACGATATGAATGCTTTCAATGGAGAAGAACATACAAAGTTCTCCAAATACAGCTCTTTACAAATTAAAATATTGGTGGTTGTGAAAAGCTATCATAAATTCTAAGATACCTAAATACAATCAATCACAAAATAATTAAAAGCAAAAAAAAAGAGGTAGAGGCATAAATATTCATGATATGAAGGAAGATCTTGTTGTCAGAAACAAACTCTAAAAGCATAAGATAGCACGGTGTTTATGATAACTATGATAAAAACTTCGGTCACGAATAATACTTCAAGATCTATCTTAAACATGGTATTGCTTGTGATATAGATATGTGTATTTCTTCTTCAAGATAAAGCCCGATAGAAAGTTACAAGAAGATGTCATAACCAATTTAAGAATTTTACTATAAGACTCTTGTAAACAATCCACAAATCCATTCCGTATATACTTGGCTAGATAGGTATTTCAAAACATTTATAATCTAAAAAACAGTTTCGCTGAAGTATAATAAATGTAATCATTATCCTGCTAAGCCATACTGCTCAAACGCCTAAGCTGGAGATACAGATAAATGAAGTAGAGGATAAATACTGGACAAAATAAGAAAGAAGTAGAGGATAAATTTTATTATTCTAGTTCATACTCTCAAAAAGGAAAAGAAAATGGCAGCAAAGTTGGTCAGAATTACATAATTGCAGACAACGATTTCAATCAAACAGTTTGCACTGAGACACCTATGAGTAGTGGTTATTGAAATAGTGTACAATAAGACATGCAATCATTTTAATTAGTTTTGCTTTAACAATTTTCAAACATTTTGAAGGCCAATGTTTTTTTTTTTTTTAATTTGCGCTGGTGAGGCTCAAGCTCAAATGAAACCAAGCGTTTTTTGTGCTTGTCCACTTAACTATCCTATCCACTAGAGGTACACACTCGAAATGCCACCACAACTCACAATCACTAGTAGGCGAATATGCATTATTCGTTTACAAGTGATCTCAATGACCCACAAAACACGTCACAAGGGAAATCGCCCCAAGCCCTGAGACCAACAAAGGAGTTTTCCCTAGCCAAATGGATGTTACAGGGTTTTCCCTAGCCAAATAACCTACAAACCCTCTAGACATGTTGTGATGAGTCTCCCAACATCAGCTAAACTAGAAGGATTTTCATTCTAGAAGTAACACCGCAGCTAGGAGATTCACTACAAGCACAAACCTCACAACTCACCCCTCCCAATGTTATGAACACAAAAAATCAAAGAAGGGAAGCAAAGAATCATATGTTACAAACACAAAAATAGTGATCTCGAGCTTTCAGACAAGAGTCTTGCAGAGAGTCGGCACAAATTTCCAGCAGCATGAATAATACACTCAAAAGACACTCTAGTTGTAAAGATTGTAGAGAATACAATGCTGAAAGCTACAGCAAGAACTTGTCATTTTACCAACTACTCATTATCAAGCTCCTCTTCTCTTAACATGAGTGATTCATAAGAAATCTTCGGTAGAATGAAAAGAAATCAACTTACCACCTTTTTACTAATCGAAGTGTGGATGGTCTTTGAGAAACAACTTCGTGAGGCACACAAACACTTTGGCATTGAAATAATTCCAGCCATCCGGACACAAACTGATTCTACCCAAACCTCGTTCGAATTCAAGCTTGTGTCCCATTGACTAGGACTTCAAAGATCTATTTTTCCTTTGCTCGCAAAACGCCCCTAAAGACTACATACGGTTTGAAAATAAAACATCTTTCACTCACTCGTGAGGGTCACAAGAATACTCCATTGGGCACAGTGATATATATGACACTTGACCTAAAAGCGATCTTCAAACTCAATTTGTTTGGGAAAGCTTAAAACATTAGATCGTTAAAACATTTAATCAAAGCAGCCTTTACCATCTACCATAATTATGATAGCTCAATTACACATTTATTGGCAATGTATACTACAAACCAGATGGAGTGAGATCATTATCAATTACGCAAACTATGTATCCAAGAAATAAGAATGGAGTCGCTGAACGTACTATCTTGAATTACAAATTGCAACAAAATGATATATTTCCATAATAAATTGTTGAACACCGAGCAATGTATTCAAATTTGTCACATAAGGGGGTGTCTTATATTCACATCCATAATTGTAATACACGTGTCTAAGACATATATCAAAATATAATAATAATGTCTAGAAGTATGTCTAAAATGTTTGAAATCTATAAAATATCACTCGAAGTCTCCTCCGTGCACTAGGGCGAGTGCCGACTCCCCTCACTACGCCTCCGCCGCACCCCGCATGTTAAAAAAGGAATATACATGTCATAAACTATATATAACATGTACCATATATTAAAATATATAAGGTAAATCTACAACAATTTCTTAAATAATTCAATACATTATATAACCGATATGTACAATTGATTACCTCAAGATTCGTCCCCTCGCACGGATGTTGGGAGTATCTACGCTACCCGTAGATCTTTGTCCCGTAGATCCCTCGTGAAACAAAATAAATAAAATGTAAGAAGTTGATAAATAAGTTTTTTGAATAAAGTTCATTAATTTCTAACATTTCAATTTAGATTAAATATTAATTATATTAAAACACATGTATTTATACCTCTCATGGAATGCGTCTCCAAATGTATGGGATTATCATCCACGACCTCAACACCAAAGAAATATCTCGCCAACTAAGCCAAGTTGACTCGCACCCTAACATCAAGATCCATGTTGTGCTCACCAAGAGTCAGTGTGTATGTGACATGGGTAGATGGTGTAATGTGAAGCTCCACACACCGGAGCAGGCCTAAACACAAAAGTACATGTTTAATTTTAATATTAATAAATTGTAAAGTAATGATCAATTAAAATAAATTTTAATTATATTAAAGGTTTAATTTTCACACACCGAATGTAAATGTGCCGAACATCGTGTGTGACAATCCCAAATACAGAAGTCTATCTCAGAAGCAATGCTAGCAGAGTACCGACTAGAAGATACACTCCCACTCGCTCTATAAAATCTAAAACCCCGATAGTGGAATGCTGCAATGCCGAGAAATCACCTCATACGCACGCAACAAGTCGCCAGCCATGATGCGCCCAGCCGACGTGCTCCGAGCGGGATCTCAGTAATTAGCTCAAAGTCATCTCGGGAAATCAAAGATGCACGAGCGTATACCTCGCCGCGTGCATCACTAGTGCTACTAGCACCTCCACCGCTAGTATCACGTCTCAAGGTACCGACCCACACGGCCGAAGAGATCAATTGGGTCTCGCGAGCAATGCCAAAGAAGACCCTCGATAAGCACTCCTCATGTGCAAATCATAACGACAGTGCCGCGACATCCCGAAAGCCCGATAAGAATGGTTGTGGCCTTGGTACAAGTTGCCGCGCATCAACAACCGCAGAGCTCCTCCTTTCTATATGCCTCGCCCGTGGCTAATACGGCCACGCCCGCCCCAAATAACTAGGGATGTCTAAATAGTTCACCTTTAGGTTTAGGTGAACCTCAATATGTAGAATCATAATGAAGTATAACAATAATTGATCATTGTTAGGAAATTGGCCTTGAGAGGCCACAAATCTAGGATAAATCAAAGGGGCACATAAAGGACATGAACATTTGTTTACATAATAGGCCCTTATTTTCCGTTTGTCGTATAAAAACTCCAACAAGACCTCTTAACGACTTCCTTATCTAAAGTCGTGATGTAATCTCATTATAACCTACATCTCCCGAGACACTTGATTTTAGTGAATCCATAAATTTTGTTATTGATTCGTAATCAAATGGATTATATGTTTTCAAACTTGTCTCTATTCTACGAAGATCAACCAAGATTCTTTCACAATGGGCTTTATACGCCTTCAACCGTAGTTGGATTTTCGAGAATAGATTGCAATTTTGTAATCTCTAAATCGGTCCTCTCAAACAAATTAGGAGTTCCGTAAGCCATGACTCAGTAAAAAAAAATGAAAGTAAAATTCTAATCAATAGTACTTTTTATTAAAAAAATTCCTAAGATATTCTCCTATATTAATGAAAATGTAAATATGAACTTTTCAAGCTTCAATAAATTACATAAATTACAAATCATTTGATAACAAAATATACCAAGTGATGTCACAGAGTTCGTAAATGAAAAGTTTTGAATACATTTAGATGATCTTAAAGTCAAAGCAATGTTTGTAGAAGAGAATGTAAGTTTACATCAAACCATTATCAAAGCAGAACAATTGAGTGGGATTCACCTTTCCCAGAAACACATTTTTTGTGCATATGATACAGAATTAGCGCAATCAAATAGAACACCAATCCAAATTTAAACAACAAAACACATCGGTAAAAGACATGTCTAATGCATATATTTAAACAACAAAAGACATCGGTAAAACATTGAAATAGAGACACAAGGTTCAATAATTCTTTTTGGGCATAAAATCAATCTCATGGCAAAACAGTATTAAGGTTTGCATAAAATGGAATATCTCCATGATATGCATTATTCGCAATGCACTCGCAATCTCGCTCCAATCAACAATGATGCCACTATTGGGATCTTAGTATGGCATAGGCAAAATGTGAGCTACACAATATACTCATTTTTCTAGAAACTAAAAAGATCCTTCATGTTACAATTTGCAGCACATAAAAGAAGCCCTTCAAAAAATACATCAACAATGGGGCAACCAAGAGGACCTTGGAAAAATGTACAGTAATGTACCATATGAATTCTTCCTTAGTTGTGGATCAAAGCTAATAGAAATAAAGCTAGATAAAATTAGCTTCAAACTACAAGATAATCGTCCATCAGTAAAAAACAAGTTTCTCCGAACTCGTAAAAGAATACTTTTATTGTCTGATTGACGTATAATGGAAGGGTATAAATATTGCATATTGCCCTCGAGTTTCTCAAAGAGACCATTTACAAGTAACAAGGATGTAGCAGAATTTTATGATGAGCATTCCTTGTGGATTTCCGATTGACGACGATCTGTCTCTCTCGACTAAGGTCAACATCTTTTCGTACTCAGCTTAGGAGTCAAGATAGATCACCATATTCCGCAAGGCAAAAGGATATGCCGCTCTTTTCTCTCTCATAGAGGTGTTAGATGGAAGAATGCTTTATCTTTAGCATTTCTATCTATTATGATATTTGAGTGAGATTTTACTAGCTATATTTTTCGTAATTCATGTTAGAGATAATTGGCCCTACCTTATGAAGGTTGTTACATTCAGACATCGAGATGTCAAAAGGACTTCTAGGGCCATCAAATTTATTGCTTCTTGTTTCAGCCTGTCTCATCCATAGTTGTCCGATGTCAAGTGCCCATTAGCTTCATTAGTCACTATCACGGGTGGTTCTAGATCTCGTGAGGCTTCTCCATCTCCCCTCACCTAAAGCAAGTGGTGATCATGGTGCCTCAGATATCCTTTTCTTATTCTTGCTGTAGAGCTGACGAATTTTCACTACTCACAGTCTGAACTACGGGGGCAGGTGCACAGTGCCAATTTTCTTTCTACATCTAGAGGATTGCCAATTGTGCGTGTTAGGAGAAGCCTTGAGAAGGAAACCTTGAATCCTCCTAGGATTTTTTAGTCACTCTCATAGCCTGTCACAAGGGCATCGTCTATCTCTATATCAGCCCTTTAGTGGTCCCTTTGTACCCTTGGTACCAATGCATACTAGAACCTTGTTCTCCTTTGGCTTGCTTGCTATTGATCTATCGGAAACTCTTCCGACTTGTTCATATATTGTTGCATAACAGTGGAAAGGATCATCCTCGCCAAGAGCATTTTGAGTCAAAACTTTGCAATATGACTATAAAGGATTTGCTATGATCAGTGACCATCAAAGGAAAGTTCATCTTCATTTGCTTTTAAGTCAAAACAAGTGTTGTAGAGAACGATAGAGCCTTGACTTCAAATTGAGTGCCCAACATGCCACTGTTGAAATTTGTCAGTACACGAGCTGGTTACATCTTAATCTGAGGCATGACTTTTCCTCCAACAAATCCATGTATGATTACAAACATTCACAGATTACTCCATAAAATCAACAGAGATGCAACACCGTGAATGTAACCTCCAAACTCAAAAGGATAAGTATTGATTGAAATGAAGGTCTAATACAAAACAGCACATCAAAATCACCGAACCATCTCTAAGAAGAGTACTCTTTCCACTACAGAAAATCCCAATTTAGCCATTCTATGATCAATTTTCTATTTTCTATTTCCGCCACCTATATATAATTAGTGGATGTTTTAGCTATCCATATAAACTCATGGATTCTCGAACTCGTATGAGCACTTTTAGCAAGCCAAACCATATGCAAAACATTTATAACATAAAGCAACCATGATATGCATTATTCGCAAAGCACTCGCAATCTCGGCTCCAATCAACAATGATGCCACTATTGGGATCTTAGTATGGTATAGGCAAATGTGAGCTACACAATATACTCATTTTTCTAGAAACTAAAAAGATCCTTCATGTTACAATTTGCAGCACATAAAAGAAGCCCTTCAAAAATATACATTGAACAACAATCGGGGCAACCAAGAGGACCTTGGAAAAATGTACAGTAATGTACCATATGAATTCTTCCTTAGTTGTGGATCAAAGCTAATAGAAATAAAGCTAGATAAAATTAGCTTCAAACTACAAGATAATCGTCCCATTGTAAAAAACAAGTTTCTCTCGAACTCGGTAAAAGAATACTTTTATTGTCCGATTGACGTACATAATGGAAGGGTATAAATATTGCCTATTGCCCTCGTGAGTTTCTCAAAGAGACCATTTACAAGTAACAAGGATGTAGTATACAAAACGCCCAACCGTATTTTCGTAGTTGACCTTCACATTCAATTAATTTCTAGGAGAAAAAAATGTTGAGCAATATGAATCGCTTCATTCTCGCACCGTAATAAACCTTCATCTCCCGATTCAGGAAATTTATGAAGCTTTGAATAGCGTGACTCCAATCCATCGTACACGGCAGGTGAGAATATTTGTTTCCCGCAATCAATCAATATGGCATTGCAAACTTCTCATTTAGGTGACAAAGGAATGATTATTTTACTCGTGAACATCATTCAGGAATCTTGAATCGAAAAATACCCTGTTGCCTCCATCTCGTGGGTAATTGTTAGTGCGATCTATCTCCTCCACAAAAAGTATGAATCATTCTATGGTCTTCATACATAGAATTAAACCAAATTCAAATCATAGCATGGTCTTCATCCATAGGCTTAAACCAACATCTATAGGATTGACCTTGCCACCATGATTACACTTAACTCGTCAATAATCGTTAAGTTTGTTGTAGTGTAATCGAATTGTTTTTAGCTTTTCACCAACTACTTTATATTCAAGCTTAACCCAACATTTTTGAAAAGAATGGTTTTACCACAATGCTCACGGTTCTTCCTTATTATATAACACTTGTAGAGTAAGAATGTTTTGGCTTTGCCATAATAAGCACAATCATACCTTCCAAACGATGAGAAAATACCATTACCAATAAAGACCTAATGCCGCCATGATGATGACCTAGGTTCATGCCCATAACATGTCGATAGACACCCTTAAGACTGATTCTTGGCCAAAGAGCCCCTCGGTATTTTGGCAGTGCATTCTGCAATTTCGGCTCCAATCAACAATTATGCCACTATTGGGATCTTAGTATGGCATGGGTAGCTGTGAGCTACACAATATACTCATTTTTCCAGAAACTAAAAAGATCCAAAAATGTTACAATTTGCAACACATAAAAGAAACCCTTCAAAAAATACATCAACAACCTGGGGCAACTAAGAGGACCTTGGAAAAATGTACAGGTAACAACCATATGAATTCTTCCTTAGTCGTGGATCAAAGCTAATACTAAGATAAAATTAGCTTGAAACTACAGTACAATCGTCCATTGCAAAAACAAGTTTCTCTCGAACTCCGTAAAAGAATACTTCTTATTGTCATTGATGTACATAATGGAAGGGTATAAATATCGCTATTGCCCTCAAGTTTCTCAAAGAGACATTTACAAGTAACAAGGATGTAGCATACAAAATGGCCAACCGTATTTTCAGAGTAGACCTTCACATTCAATTCATTTCTACGAGAAAAAATGGGGTTTTACCAAAAAAAACTTTGCCAGGGTTTTGCAAAAAATGGTATTTTAGTGGCTACATACCTGGGCTCGCCGTTGCTCGCCTTCGTCGCTGGTGGGCTCTCAGCTGGTGTGGTGGGCAGTTTGGTCGGTTGCACAGACTTCGCGCGAAGGAGACGGGGCGGAGAAAAATGATTTTCTCCGCAGCGCCTCCAATATGTGAACAGGGGGGTTCGCGCGAACCCTTTCGCGCGAACCCATTTCGCGCGAACATGCTGTTCGCGCGAACGCTTTCAATTTCACCACGCGGCAAAAAACGGCTTACGTGTCTCTTCGCGCGAAACGGGTTCGCGCGAATGGAGTGTTCGCGCGAACCATCATTGGAAACCGCGCACCTCTCATTTTGCATCGCATTTTTGGGACAACAAGTGGGACACAACACCATGCATTGACCGGATGGTATTGATGAAGAGAACCTAAGATAGGGGAGATTATTTCAGTTTAATATTTGTTCTATTGGATTAATTAATGACTACATGTAATTTGTAGTTATGTGTGTTGTTACAAAACGTAATAGATCACATAGTCTGCAATTTCATGTTTGTCTTCAGCAAAAGAACACAAAGGCCCCGAAGGAAAGATGTGTAATCTTGATGAATACTAAAAATACAGAATAGATGAAGTATTAAGTTTTGGAGCAACAATCATAGTTGCAGATTATAGCAGTATCAAAGTTCATTACTAAGGTTACATGTATTTTAAAATTCTTTCCTTCATGATTAAATACATTCAATTATGTTATTAATTTGTTTAATTCATTATACAATCCATATACAAAGCTAAAGTGCGAAGAAGTACACAACTCGCCACAATTCAATATTTTATTCATAAGGAATTTCAAATGTTTCCCACACAATTCGTGGGATGTAACTCAAGTAAACATCATAACTACTGAAATAGAAGCTACATATGCATGAAAATAAAAGCAAAATAAGATGGAGTCCATCATTGCCTTATTTTTTTGTCCTGCTACTCCATCTCCGCTCCATCTTTTGCTCCATCTTCATCCTTTCCATTCAATATTACATTGTACCTAAAAAACAACAGGAAAAGAGACTTTCAGTCACAAGCTCAAGATTAAATCATGTTCTTGTATTGTTTATCTTTGTGCAAATGAATCTCTTGATATCATGAGGTATGATTATAGAAAAAATAAATGTATAGCAGACAAGAAACAATATTCTACATCAGTACATATGATTCTCACAATTATTTCAGAGAGAAAATATAAAACAAAAACCTATGGAATAGAAGAGAGGACAAAAGCCTAAATGTTTTCTAACTAGTTTATCTAAATGTGCAGGTAAAAGTATGAAGAAGGAAATAAACACTAATTGTTGTGTTTATATATCAGGAGTATTACATTTTGTAACTTGAATAAGAAAAGTACATTTATTTCAGTTCAGACTAAAAGCTGAAATATATAAAGATGTGTCTGTATTAATCCATAAAAGAAATGCAGGTTTATTGCTACATATTCTAACAAATGAAATGAGACAAAATTGTAGCTAAAACAGAATGGAAAAGGGAATCTAAGAAAATTTTGATAGGGCTTCGCCATGTAAAATGGACATTTTACATCTTTCCATCATGTTATTTGACAACTAATTCATGCTTGAAATTTTTACTAATCAAATAGTATGCAAGAAAGGAGATGATACATTGTATAGTCAAAGCTACAGACCTAGATAAATACAAGTTACTTCATGATAAAGAATGTCTTGAGTTACAGTACAACTAAGGACGCAGAGAGTGATTCATGATGAAGAGATACAATACACAATGCAACCAGCTCAATACTTAGACAAATTCATCAAACATCAATGACTTAGACAGTCATGAAAAGGTTACAAAAGAAGTGAAGAAATAAAGATAGAGCTTTGTAAATTAGAAGGTAAATAAAAATCATAGTTGCAGAATAGAAACAACAATAAATTCTTTTTTTAATATAACAACACTGAACCAGTTTGCAGAGTAAGGTTTTCAAAGGGTAACATGTTCTGTTTATAAAACAAGTTTTTGAGCTCTACAAGATGTATGAGGAGTACAGAAACAAATCAAGGTACTACATCACTTCTAAAGAATATAACTACAAGTTACAAAGGATCAATACAAAAGATTAACTGAAGAGAAAGGTACATAATTGAATGTGCAGGTACACCTATTAACAACACAAGAAATCATCAAGAAAAATTTCAAGATCTTAAAAAAATCACCACTTCAAAGATTCGAAGTGCCAATCGAAATTACTAGCTACATGAAGAGTACAAAATCCTTCATAACAAGGATGAGGAAATATCAACATAATATAACTCAAGGAACCATTAGATTGAATCACACAACTATACAGATCTGCAGCATGAAAATTGATACAAATTTATGAAAATGCTTCCAAGATTCATCACTCAAGTATATTACGAGTTCACAAACAATATGCATAAATGGAATGTGGCTGGAGTTTCATATTTTCTTGAGTTACATGATTGAATCATGAGCCTATATTACAAATTTCCATATATGTTTTTACCAATAACATATTCTTAAGGATGATTTACATGTAACACCCCGAATCGTTGTTACTTTCTCCAGAGCATTCAAGTATTGACAAATGATTTCTTCTGTATAAGGACATGTTCCTTTGGTTTTGGGAAGTCATGCTTGATATGGATTGTATCCTCTCTGCTCTTGAAGATCTTTGATTGAACCAGAATATGATTGGACGCTTTCATTTCTTTCATTCTTGCACTTGAGTTCAACCTGATTTCTGGATGAATTGTGGATTTATCCACCTTTATGACTCAGCCTTGGATCAGTTGCATTGATCCAAGGAATGTTTTAAGTTTATTCAGGATGAACAAATTTTATTGACTTTACGAAAGTTACAAAGTATGACTGAGCTTTGAATGATCAAACCAGAGGTTAACTCAGGTTGATCATGGTAAATGGAATTTGGTTCCAGATATCGTAACATCAGGAAAGACCTGGACCTTAAGCCAGGTAAGATGTTTATGTTTTATATCTAAAGCTTAATTTATTGATGCCAAATGGAATCCTTTACAGGAATGTTTTATCCTGTATAGACTCTAACACTGATTAGTCCTATTTTGGGGACCTAAACTAGAGTCATTAAGGTTAATAGTTTTAACCTAAACTATAACCTAATGGTTAAAATAATTGCTAATCTAACCTAGCCCTAAACTATGAGCTTAATACTCAAGGGTTAACTACACCTAGCGCTATGGAAATGAGACTAATGTCATACCCTATGATCTAACCTAAGTCTCTAACCTACCTTAACTAATGCTATGAAGGGGGACCTAAGAAGGGTCGCGAGTCATGGGTGGTGGTTTCCATGGCATTTAAGAGGGGGATAAGGTTGAAGGACATGGAATGTCAGGTTTGGTAGAGGATAAAAACTGCTAATATAGCCTTACGTGGCAGTATCTCTAAGGATGGGAATGTTTGTTTGTTTTGTTGTGGTGATCACCAACTTTGGCAGTCAGGTGGCAATGGAAAATAGGTGGGAGAATGGAAGTAAATGCAATTAATGAGCTTTGGTCCCCGAGCGTGGATTTCTTGGGAAGGCATGCAAGTGGAATTTTGTTTGGTTGTTTTGTTTTCCATGCATTCTGTTTTTCACTCTGCATGAGCACTGGTTCTTCGAACCAACTGTCTACTCTTCGTTGCATGGCAACTTTGAGAGTTTCTAGCTTACTTCTCTGTTGGGGGAAATATATAAGGCATGGAGGTAACAATATTTTGTTGTTTAATCTTTCATGGAAGAAGAAGAGAAGGTGCGAGCACATTCAGAGGTCTTCTTCAAATTTTAGCGACACTATCAGGCATGATAGGCCCTAACTTTTAAAAATCTTGCTTTCCTTTAAATGCTTTCATTAGAACAACTTTGTTCAGATGATTTTTGTACAGTTGGCCTGGCTGGTAGCAATGTATTGGTTTTCTTATTTTCTTGTTGATTTGGGAATCCCTGGTTATACGTAGACCCTGATGAAATCTACTTCTTTTATCTTCTCTCCTTGCTGTGAATACAATATGGGTTCGACTTCTGTAGAAGTGTTTTATGTCTCTTTGTCTGACTGAGGTATTGAATTTCTGAACTGGCACCATGACGGACGTCGTACTTGATGATTTCGTGTTTGAAGATACCACGGAATGAACTGTTGTGTCAAATTTGGTTGGTTTATTTGATTGTTGCTTAGTTGTATGAGCTCTACTATTACTTGACAGCTTCAGAAAATATATAGTTGGATTTGTGGTGAAACTGTTAGTTCCTTCTATAAATCTTGACTGGTTCAGTCACATGAGTAGGAAATATGTTTGAATACTAAGCCTGTACCTTTATTAGAAAAGGGTCTGAAGGTAAAGCTCGACTGGTTCAGTCACATGAGTAGGAAATATGTTTGAATACTAAGCCTGTACCTTTATTAGAAAAGGGTCTGAAGGTAAAGCTCGACTGGTTCAGCGCACGAGTTGGAAATATGGATAAATTCTAAGCCTGTACCTTCATTAGAAAGGGGTCTGAATGTTTCTATGAATATAGGTTCTGTAAGTAGGGAAATATTTGGTGTAGCTGTTGCTTTTACGATTTTTTTACTTGGATAATTGGAACACAGTTATGACCAAGAGAAAACTTACTTTGATGAACTCTGTCCCCTAACAATTTGTGGGTGATCCTAGATCTGCATGAATGGAAATTAGGTTTTATATTTGGATAGGAATGGACTGTGTTTGATGTTACCTGAAGTGACCTTGAAATCTATCATTAGAATTCATCTATTAACACTGGAAGTGCTATTTGATTTGGTATCTTTGAACGTAACAACAAACTATCCAGTGTAATGGTTGGAAATAATTAGTTTAATCTATTGGTAAGTAATGATAACAGTTACCCTAACTCTTAGTCAAAAATGATTCGAGTCATGGGTGAAGTGTAGACTGTTTATTTGGATCAGGATTGTGGTCTGATATTTGAACGTATATGTATATCGTTTTGTAACAATCATGGGCTTTTGTTTAATGTGCAATTGCAAGACCCTAGGGATCTATGGGCAACCTTTTAAGCAGTTCTACCTGATTGGAGCTAATGGTAAACTTAGGTGTTGATTTTCTTGCCTTCTCTTTTTCCCTGATTGAATTTAAGATTTTATATATGCATTACTCCTAGAAAGTTGGTACAGTCCTGAACTTGTTTGAAATGGAGATCTGATTTCCTCTGTTTCTTCCTCTTAGTTGTAAAGGATAAGTTGTTATAGGATTTTTGGAATACGAAGGTATTCTCTCCTTTCTGGAAATTATGAGTGCTCCCTTCTTTTGAATCTCTATAAGAACTCTACAGTATGGGTATAAGATGAATAGACTGTTAAATTTAGGTGGAAAGAGTGGCAAGTGCTGAATCTTAACAGAAGTCTCCTTTCCTTCTCTTTAGCGATATTATTACCCTGATTGAGAAATTCAGTTATTATCTTCTTGTATAAAAGTAGTATGGTAGTAAAAGTTTGAATACTTATCAATGCTTATGAATTGATACAAAAAGTTTAGAGGATATCCGTTAGTTGAACTTTCTTGAGGCAGTAATCTGTTTTTGCTTGAATTGTTTATATGCAAATCTGTTGGTTACATGCCTTGATAAGATTTCATTCCTTGAATAGAGTAATTATATTAGGATTGATACTGCTCTTGGTTTTCGGATGGCTAGGTATTTAAGATTCATTTTGTTTCTTCTTATTCTCTAATATAAGATGAATCATCCGAAAAGATTTAAGTTGAAATGGTAGCTATAATATGAGTTATGTTATAAAGTCATATTAGAATGGTAGAAAGATAATTAGCGTGATTCATGTTTATGGATTTGATGAAATGATTTCATTTAAACAGGTTGTTTAATGGAAACAATTGGTGGAATGCAATTGTTTTAAGAATTAGTGCTTATCATGCTCAGTTCACTGAACTGACCCGTGCTAGCAATTTTTGCAGATGGTCATCATAAGTGGTAAAGGCATGTAGATCTGATATGATGCACAGATTGTTTAATCTGATTTTTATGATGAATTCCAACATGATTTCTCTAATTGTACTATAGGAAGAAAGTTACTCTTTTGCTGATGATTATTGTATTAAAATATGCCGAAGTGCATAAGTTGTAATTGTATGGCTTGGAAATAAATGAAATGGGGAATTGTTACTTACGTGGCTGCATTTTTATTTGTTGAATTGATCTTCTCATGTCTGAATGAAGGAGAGTGCATTTTTATTATTATATGCCATGGGATCTAGATGGATTCCCTAAGTGAGCCTTGTTAAAAATATGTGACTGAATACTACAGGTTTGATTTAGTGTTTTTTTATATATTATGGATATGGCTAAATTGGAAATTAGACCACTGCATTTTTAGGGAAGTTGAGGTTAAACTATGCCCTGATATGTAGCTAAAACAGGAAGAGTATTCTATTACTCCCTAACAATGATCTAAGTCAAAGCAATGTAATTGATGGCTTTAAATCATCATGTCTTATGGCAATAAGTCTGATATATTTCAGTCTTCGGGGTTGATATGAACCCTTACGGGTTTAGTTAGCTTCCTTATGAGAGAACATAGGGCTGTTGTCCTTTTATGAGGAATCAAGGATTATTAGGAACCGATTGACACCTTGACGAGATCTCAAATCTTATTAAAAAAATTTCTCTGTGAAACTGAACCTAAATATGTAAGGTGTCTCAAAAGTGTGGGACCCAGGGTTGGGAAAAGCTACCCAGTTAGGAGGGCCTATAATTCAAATTTAACTCAACTTAAGTAACTTCTTGAAGTTATGTAAATCTTTCCGAGGCAGTATTGTAGGATGTTGACACATGTCAACTGTAGGGTTGTACCTTCGAGAAGATTAGGATCTTCTCGAGGATACAACAATGCAGGTGACATATGGCAACACCCTTCTGCATTGATCGTTAAGATTTACACCCGAAACTTGATCAAGATTTTCCTTCGGGACTGGATAGGACCATAGACGTGTTATGAGGCAGCCCTTTGGGACTCAGGGTACCTTGACACACGGGTTAATAACAGTGGTTGATCCTGTATGTCAACTTACCCTAGTCTTCAAGGGCATCCTTATAACATGTGTATGATATTAACCCGTTCCAAAGTGAAAACTAGGGACAAGGGGACTGACAGAAGTCAGTATAAGATGATCTATATAACATCGGAGTGGGGTGAAGGACGTATTCTAGATTGACGAGTATGCCATCAAGGAATATAAGACATGAATAGTATGTTTCAAATCTTTGGCCAAAGTATCGCAAGCGGCTGATTGCATTGTCCTATGTCACCTAGTCTAAGGGACGTGATGCCGATGAATAATGGTAACAATTATTCAGATAGGTTCCTTGGACAGAACATTCAGAATCTGAATTAGGGAAGAGAACCACAAGAGGGAAGTGTTCAGATGAAAACACCAACTCTATGATACACATGAATAGATTGGTAGTACACCGAGTCATGGAATGAATAGATCGGCGGTACACCGAGTCATTACAAGAAAGATATGGTTATCTGTTATTTGAATGATTGTCATGATCCGTGTGTTCTAAATTATGTATTTAGAACTAGATAGCACTAATCAAAAAAAAAAAAAAATCTTGTTCTAATGTACTAAAATGAGGATGTTACATTACGAATAATAATTGGTATATAATATTACTTATCGTAAGTTTGTAGACAAGTTGAGTTCAAAATTGTGGAAATATTTCAAATCCTAGTGTTAAACAAGATGGATAAACAAACTCAGTTGCTTCACTATATATTTACACAAGGAAATAGTGCAAATTACAATACAAATTGGGTTTTCAAGCACGAAAAGTTAGAATGAAGCATGATCATCAACAAAAAAAAAAGGATAGAGCCAAATTATGGCCAAATCATCTCAAATCACCAAGAAGACAGGCAGAGTTTCGAGGATTTTTCTCATGGCAAGAAATACAGAAGTCTAAGGTACCCTTAGCAAAGCCAATCTTGAGAAACCCTCGACTCATTTTTCTAAAACTTATAACTCAGCCATGAAAACAGGAGTTTGAAAGGTTGGCTCAAAAAACATCAATGAAATTCATATAAATCTTAAAGCTCTTAATCTAAAACAAAATCTGAGCTAGCTTGAAGGATAGGGAAGAGAAATTCAGAAGACTCCATTTACTTTCAATCTTTGAGCCTCTTCAGGTGACTTAAAATAGGAGAAGTCACTCAAAGCACAAACACAGAGGAAGTAGAAACAGAATATGCAGTGCCATATTTGAATTAAAAGTTGTGAACCCGTAAATGGGTATTAAAAAATTAAGAGCAAATAATGTCAAATACACATTCATAATAGCAGGGAACACCTCAAACAAAAAATGTGAAGCATTGAGTTTAGGAAGAGATCATGCCATAATATGGCGATCCAGGAGAACAAAAGTAATTGTGCAGGAATAGAGTTCTCTACCAATCAATGAAAGCCATAGAAACAAAGGTCTCTTCTATCTTTAATGGTGGTATAGAGTATAAGTATAGACAAAACTAGAACTCAATGCAATCCATAGCAAGAGAGCAATGTTACAGCTCAAGCAAACACATCCATGGAAAAGAAGCACAAAATGTACCAAGGAAAGAGATATTTCGAAAAGAAAATGAACCCATTAGTGGGTATTTCAAGAGCTCAATTTTATTACACACATAAGTATTAATATGGAGGGAAAGACTTACCAGGGAAGCTCGAAGTTGTCAAAACCATCAAAATGATCAAGTCCAGAGTAAAACAATGATCAACCAAATGATTTTCAAAGCTCAGAGATCAAGGTTGCACACAGAAAATGCAAAGAAACACAAGGGTCTTGAGGTGTTAGTGTTAATAAAGTTGAAACGACAAGGGAAAGGCAGTTACAGAGTTTGAAGATGAAGTCTTACCTTCTCAAAAATGGCAACTATGTAATGCATAAGAGAAGGGGAAGTATACATAGCTCAAGGCCTTCTTTTTGTGGCTCATCAAATTCTCCACAGTCAAACTTAAAATGACAAGACAAAAAATTGGTTTTGTAGATTTCAAGAAAATGGCAGACAAGATAGAACTCAGAGCCACGAACTCCAACCAAGGCCATCAAAAAATAACTAAGAACCAAAACATCATCGCATAAGGTTGTTTCGCATAGAAAAGTGCTCGATGATACTCCAAACCAAAGACCACATGCCTCACAAGAGCTAAATAGTGAGCACAAAATGACCAAATAACGATGATATCACACTTCAAAAAGATCACAGAGAACTCAAAAGCCAGCAAAGAAACCAGACAAGCCTTCAGAACTAGCTTGAAATAAGTTCAATGGTAGTCACTTCAGAAAATATGAACACAAAAACTCGTAGATTCCTTCTCTACAAAGAAAACGAGCTCCAAAACTCCACTATTGGCGGCCAAGATATTGCAGAGAATAAACAAATCCATGCTCAGAGCTTTAGAAGCCTGATTTATCAAAAGAAACCGAGCTCAAGAAAGATCAAAAATGGTATCCTGAGGAAATTTTTCCAGGGCTTTGCCCTCAGAGTGAAAAACTCATAATGAACAAACATTAGGCTTCTTTTCCTTTTACCCAACTCGAAACTCAACCTCTCAAACCTAACTCTACTAGAGTTTTCATCAATGGTGGATATATGAAGGTACACGATCCAACAATCGGAAATGATAACCCAAGCCAGCTACCGAGTAATGAATCGACAACCCATATCAAAGGTGACAGAAGATCAATGACATAAAACTTTTCCAACTCCAACGTAGGTTCACATTTATTAAAGACAGAGGATCGATGATCAACATTCAAAGGTACAAAGATCAATGGCTTGCAGAGCACCAACCATCTTTATTACTAAATGTAAACCCTAATCATGGATTTGAATATCAATGACATATATCAAATGGTATAGGTAATCAACAATCATAGTCAAAGTCCCACTTTCCTATGCTAATAAGGTTTAAATCAAATGCCACCTATATGTATCTAAGGGGTGAGTCACCGTGGTAAGGGGGCCAACCCACGTCATTTAATTAATCATTGCATTGACCTTGGTTAAGGTATTATAACATATGCGAAAAATAATAAAATACCGACAACAAATCACAATGCAATGATAATCAAAAGGTGGCCAAGTATATACAATGTAATGATAATAAAAAGGTGGCCAAGTATATACTATGTAATGATAATAAAAAAGGTGGCCGAGTGTATAGTATGACATTATTTCAAAAAATGACCCCTTATTTATTTTAAATCATAATAATATGCCAATTCAATAAAGGTGGTCAAATCCAGAATGAAGACAAGTGTTCACCTCACAGTTGGAGTTTTATGAAGTAGACAATAGCATTATGTGCAAAAGTGCAATTCTTCATGTGACCACAAGAAGACAAGTAGAGGTCAACATCAAAGTAAAAGGAGCCCTTTCTGGAGGCCTATTACCTTATTTTCCACCAAAATAAGAATATTATTTTATTGCACATGTGCTCACAGTGGTCCCCACAATGGGTGATATAGAATTGAATTATTTTTTACATGTGCATCCAAGAGGTAGTTTAAAATGTTGTTTTCACAATTGCAAGTGGATCAACTTGCAGATGCCACATCATCAGCCAAAAGACAGAGTTTGCATGTATTGGAGAGGACTTGCTCATCAAGCCAAGTTTATTATTAACAAAATTATTCACCCAAATTTATTAAAAATAGAACAGTCAACTGTAGTTTGACTGATTTGTATTTTTGTAAACAAGGCTATTAATGCCTCATTATATTAGCATGCTTATTTTTATTCCTTTATTTATTCAAGATAAAGGATAAAAATAGGATGCATGTGCAAGTACAATTTTAGTCTATTTTTAGGAAGGGTGGGATGAATAATTATGCTATATATTGTGTTCATTGGAAAAGCATGGGAGGAGGACTTTTTGGACACAGGAGGAGACTTTTTAGACACAGAGTGCTGAAGCATATTTTGCCAGTTTTTCCCCTTTGAATGAGAGTTGATTTCTTCCTTTCGAATTATTTGCAAAACCATGTATGCTTTATTATTACTTTTGAATGTCAAATTCCCTGATTGATCATCTTACCTTGTTGCAAATTTAGTTATTTCTGCATAATATTAGTGTGCATGTTCATCTTAATAATATTATTGTGAATCATTCCCTCAATAAATCAAGTGTTTTTTCCTTAATATTCTACTGAAAACTATTGGTTTGTGTATCTAGAATCCATTCCCAGATATTTTTGCATGTACTCAGTCAAATCCCTCAACAATTTTGGTGTATCACCCCAGTTTTTCAATTCATTTACAGTCATCTTTTACCTTGAAAACCCCCCCAAAAAAAGTTTAGGATACATCAATAAGGAACCGGCCTTGATACTAGAGACTCACCTCAATAATAGGTATACCCACAGACCTAAGGTGTTTCCATTGTATCTACAAAATAGAGAGATCCAGAGAAATCTTAGAACACCTGCAGTCATCTCTCTACAGGGTGCACTTTCGAGAGATAACAAAACCTTGGAAAAAACATTTCCTATCAAGCAACTTTTGCATCAATCGAACATTGGTAATCTTTCCTTTTTAATCCTTTATGTTGTTAAAATCTTGATCAATCCTTTGACATTTACACCTCCAAACTTGTTGGATTATCAATCTTGAGTCACCACGATGTATGTTTTGCTTAGTTCCCCTTTGGAAAATCACACAAACATCCCCATATTTACGAAATGTCTAGTTGGTTGTCATTATGTTGCCCAAATCAACATGAAACCTTCTTCACTTTGAAGAAGTTCAATCACACTATTTAGGTCTAGGAATTTATATCAAACAATGCCAACAATGACTGATTATCGTAAGGTCCCTTATATATACGACAATAAGGAATCAAAGTTTCGGTGTTCACATCAAAAGATGCCCATCATGACCAAACCTTGATTGGTTCTTCGCGCTAGAGAACCCATCTAGGTAACCTGTTCCTCACCTTCATCTCATAGTCGGTGGTATGGTTTGGACACTTTTGATCCAAATTATTATTTGGGTTCCCCACTCTTCTTCTGATTCTAATCCAAACATTTCCTCTTCTTCTGAGGATTCCAATCCAAATATTTCCTCTGATTATTTTGATGATTCAGATCCAAACTACTATTTGGATTCATCTAATTCGACTCCTAAGTTGCGGTCCTCCCATTCTTCACAGGACCTCTATTATCAATCACCTAAACAATGTTCTCCTCCTCTAATTATTTCTGTTGCCAAAAATTATCTCGCGTATCATGTTATGTTTTGAACCTATTTCGCATGTTAGAATGCGGTACACCTTCTATGTGTTACACTCGGGTATTTTTACGGCAGTCCCACTCGCCTATGAGCGGGTCGGGGGGTTTGGGTGGGAAGCCCTCAAGCAAATTTTCATGGGTGGTTTATTAACCCATGGGTAATGGGTATTTGTTATGGGATATTTTTGGGCCCATGGTTTTTCTCTGTCTTTTTCCCATTGTTTTGATACCCACGGTTTTTTGCCCTTGGTTTTGATACCCGCGGTTTTGTATCAAACTACTTAAGAATTTTTCTATTTATATGGTCTTATGCATATGATAGATGTACAAGTAAATGTATTGCAGATGTGTTTTGAATTCGGTGTGAATTCTCAGATTTTTGTTGAGCATAGCTCTAAACGGATCTAAGTATTGTATTGAGAGAGTGGAGGCTTATAATAAAATTTGAGCAAGTGATTCTTGGTGGACGTAGCCCAAATTGGGTGAACCACGTTAAATCTTGTCTCTCTATGTTGTGTTATTTATTATGCACTTTTATTTGAGATCTCAGTAATATTTTCTCGCATATTGGTTTCTACTGCTTGCGATTCTCGTAAGGGATTATTCCGCATATTTTATCTCTTATTTCCTAACAATTTGTATGAGCCTAGTTTAGTTTGCTAAAGTGTTGAATTGCGGGGAAAGTTTTTAGCTTGAGTGGGAGCTATGGCGAGATGAAGGAATATCTAGGGTTGATAAATTCAACGGATAGAATTTTAGTCTTTGGAAGATGCAGATGGAAGATTACCTTTATCAAAAGGATCTTTATACTCCATTGTATCGAGAAGGTGAACAAACCCTCGAGTATGACAGATGTGGAATGGGATTTACTGGATAGGAAGGCACTTGAGACAATTCGGTGTGTCTTGCATCTTGGGTATTATTTAATGTTTCAAAGGAAAAGAATACAAAAGATATAATGGATGCATTACTGAAGTCAGTATGAAAAACCCTCCACCTCTAACAAGATATTTTTAATGAAAAAGTTGTTTAATATGAAGATGTCTAAGAATAGTTCAAGATCAAATCATTTAAATGATTTTAATATGGTTGTGAATATGCTAGCTTCAGTTTAATAGAATTTGATGAAGAAGTTAGGGCTTTATTAATTCTGTGCTCTTTACCTGAGAGTTGGAATAGCCTGGTAATGGCGGTAAGTAACTCGGTTCCAGCTAACTCGAAGTTGAAGTTTGAGGATGTTGTAGGGGTGATTCTAAGTGAGGAAATGCGAAGAAAAATATTTGGGGAATCTTCTACTTCAGGGAATGCTTTGACAGTGGAAACTAGAGGGAGACAAAAGAATAGAGGAAACCATGGAAAATCAAAAGATCGGGAAAGGTCAAAATCCAAGAACAAGATTGTATGCTGGAATTGTGGAAAGCTTGGGCATGCAAAGAAGGACTGTTGGGAGCTTCGGGATAAGAAGAAACAACAGAAGAAAACAAGGAGGCAAATGTGGCATCGAGTAATGTATTTCAAGATGCTTTGATTCTTTCTTTGCATAATGTTACCGAATCTTGGGTTTTAGATTCAGGGATTCTTTTCATGCTTTACTCTACATAGGCATTATTTTGTTGATTATGCTCAAGGGGATTTTGGGCATGTTTTTCTTGGTGATGATGAGCCTTGCAGATAGTTGGAAAAGGTTCTTCGAGTGTTAAGATGCAGAATGGGAATACATGGCTATTGAAGGATGTCATACATGTGCCTACATTAAGGAGAAATTTGATATCGACGAGGCAATTGGGAAGTGATGGTTGTACTGTGATATTTACAGATAACTCTTGGAAGGTTACTAAGGGTGCTCTTGTGGTGGCAAGAGGTAAGAAGGTTGGAACCTTGTATTTAACCACTGATAGTACTAATGATTGTAATCTTGTGGCTTCAGATGCAGATACAACATTGTGGCACTATAGGCTCATTCATATGAGCCATAAGGGCATGGAGATCATAAAGAAGAATTTTCCTGGATATACATAAAACAGTTTGGAGTTCTGTGAGGACTGCATATATGGGAAACAAAAGTGAGTAAGGTTTCTCAAGGTTGGACCTACAAAGAAAGAAAGTAAGTTAGAGCTGGTGCATTCGATGTGTGGGGCCAACTCGGTATCATCTCTTAGCGGTTCAAGTTATTATGTTAATTTTATTGATGATGTAATAAGGAAAGTTTGGGTTTATTGTATTAAAAACAAATCTGATGTATTTAACACTTTTGTTAAATGGAAAGCCTTGGTAGAGAATGAAACAAGTCTTAAGCTAAAATGTCTCAGGTCAGATAATGGAGGGGAGTATTGCAGTAATGAATTTAATGATTATTGTTCTAAGAATGGAATCCACAAGCAAAAGATGGTTCCAGGAACTCCGCAGCAGAATGGGGTATTAGAAAGGATGAACAGAACAATAATGGAACGTGCTAGAAGCATGAGATTACATGCAGGACTGCCTCTTTCTTTTTGGGTAGAAGCGGTGAGCACAACGATGTGTACTTGATAAACAAAGGACCCTCAAGTGCCTTGGATGGAGGCATACCTGAGGAGGCTTGGTATGGTAAGAAAGTTGATTATTCATTTCTTAGAGTCTTTGGATGTGAGGTGTTTGTTCATATAGACAAGGATGATAGGACCAAGCTAGAGGCTAAATTAGAAAAATGTACTTTCATTGGTTATGGTGGTGATGAATTTGGATATAAATGTTGGAATATTAAGGACAAGAAAATCATTCGATCTAGGGATGTGGTCTTTAATGAGAAAGTCATGTATAAGCAAAAATTGCAGGAAAATAGGGAAGAATCCAAGAAAGAATATACAAAGTAGAGGATCTTCTAGATGGGAAAGTGACACATGAATCAATTCAGGAACCCCCTCAACAGAACCCCAAACTCCTATATTGAGGAGGTCTTCTAGGTAAGAGAACCTCCGAACATTTTTCTCCTTCTCTTTATTATTTATTACTCACCGATATAGTGGAGAGCCGAGAGCTTTGATGAAGCAATGTAGGTAGATGCCAGAAGAAGTGGGAGCAAGCCATGGATGAGGAGCATCGGATCTCATGGAGAACCAGAGATGGGATTTGGTGAAGCTACCCGAAGGCAAAAGAGCATTACGGTAATAAGTGGGTGTTCGTAGTCAAAGATGAATAAGGAGGAAAGAAAAGATATAATGCCCGGTTGGTGCTCAAGGGGTTCACATAGAAACAAGGTATAGATTTTGATGATATTTTTTCTCGTAGTAAAAATGACTTCTATTAGAACTCGTTCTCTAGGAATAGTTGCGGTAGAAGACTTGCACTTAGAACAGCTTGATGTAAAGACTGCATTTCTCCATGGTGATTTGGAGGAGGAACTATATATGCAGCAACCAGAGGGCTATGAGGTCAAAGGTAAAGAGGAGATGGTTTGCAAACTGAAGAAAAGCTTGTATGGCCTGAAACAAGCTCCACGTCAATGGTATAAGAAGTTTGATAGCTTCATGATGGAGCAAGGTTATATCAGATGCCATTCTGACCATTGTGTGTATACAAAGAAATTTGAGGATGGAAGTTATATTATCCTGTGTTTGTATGTTGATGACATGCTGGTTGCAGGTAAAAACATGCAGGAAATAAAAGTACTCAAGAAGCAGCTAAGTGAATCCTTTGCTATGAAGGATTTGGGTGCAGCCAAACAAATCCTTGGTATGAGGATATCTCGGGATAGGAAGGAATGGAAGCTGACTTTATCTCAGGAAGAGTACATTAAGAAGGTCTTGGAGAGGTTTAATATGCAGGATGCTAAACCGGTTGGGACTCCTTTGGCAGGCCACTTCAAGTTATCAAAGGAGCAGTGTCCCAAGACAGAGCAGGAAAGAAACCAGATGTCAAAGGTACCTTACTCATCAGCAGTTGGCAGTTTGATGTATGCTATGGTGTGCACTAGGCCTGATATTGCCCATGCAGTGGGAGCTGTGAGTAGATTTATGAGTGGATCCTTCGGTATTTGAGAGGGACCATGGGGACAGCTTTGTGCTATAATGGATCGACACCACTTTACGTGGTTATGTAGATTCGAGACATGGCTAGAGATGTAGGAGAGTAGGAGGAGCACAACAGTTATATTTACATCAGTAGGTGGGATAGCAGTGAGTTGGATTTCACGATTACATGGCTAGTGGCTTGGCTTGTCAACCACGGAGGTGAGTATGTTGCTGCCACACGAGAGGCAAGCAAAGAGATGATTTGGCTACAACAATTGCTTGAGGAGTTGGGGCATAAGTAGGAGGAATGTAAGCTATATAGTGATAGTCAGAGTAAAATACACCTAGCTAAGAACTCTTCTTTCCACTCCAAGATGAAGCATATACAATTGAGATATCACTTCATCAAGATAGCTTTGGAGGAAGATAAGTTGAATTTGGAGAAGATTCATACCAGGTCTTAATCCTACGTACATGATGATCAAGGTGGTCACAAGGGATTAAAAAAGCTATGTTTAGCTTTGGTTGGCCTTCGCAGATGACAGTGAAGGGTTGAGAAGCTTGCTCGGTGGAAATCAAAGTGGGAGATTGTTATGTTTGTGGAGACTATTTTCATGTTAGAATGTGGTACACCTTCTATGTGTTACACTGTATTTTACGGCGGTCCCGAGCGGTCGGAGATTTTCCCCAAGAAAATTTTCATGGGTGGTTTATTAACGCATGGGTAATGTGGTTTTTGGGCATGGTTTTTCCTTTTGCCCATTATTTGATACACTGGGTATTTTTATATCAAACTCGGTCCCGCCGCCAGGTGAGCGGATCTGTCAGAGATTTGGGATTCTTGGTGGACGTAAGCCCCGAAGAAAATTTTCATGGGTGGTTTATTAACGCATGGGTAATGGGTTATCGTTATATGATGTTTTTGGGCCCATGGTTTTTTCAGGCCTTTTGCCCATTATTTTGATACCCACGGTTTTTGCCCTTGGTTTTGATACCCATGGTTTTATATCAAACTTGCCAGCAGCTTGTCTATTTATATGGTATTATGCATATGATAGATGTATAAGTAAATGCATTGCGAGATGTGTTTTGAATTCAGTGTGTGAATTCTGAAGTCAGAGAGTTTGTTGAGCATAGCTCCAAACGGATCTAGATATTGTATTGAGAGTGGAGGCTTGTAATAAAATATGAGCAAGTGATTCTTGGTGGACGTAGCCCAAATTGGGTGAACCACGTTAAATATTGTCTCTCTGTGTTGTGTTATTTATTCTGCACTTTTATTTGAGATCTGTAATATTTTCTGCATATTAGTTTCTACTATTGCGATTCTATAAGGGATTATTCCGCATATTTTATCTCTTATTTCCTAACACATCATTCATCTAATGTGACTCCTACGTCATGGTCCTCCCTATCTTTACATGACCCTCTTCATCATACATTTAATATGAATCCTACATCGCGGTCCTCCCTTTCTTTACAGGACCCCTTTTATCAGTCTCCTCAACAATGTCTTCTTCCTTTGAAGATTCACGTGACTCCAAATCCCTCCAATCAAACATCTAATACAATTCTTGAATCACAGTCCTCTCTTTCTTCACAGGACCCTTGTTATTACTCATCTAATGCGATTCTTGAATCACAATCCTCCCCTTCTTCGTAGGACCTTCTTTATCAATCACCCCCACGAAGTCTTCCTTCTTTGAAGATTCATGTGACTCAAATTCCTTCTAGTCAAATTTTTGAGTCGACCCATACGTCACAATCTAAAAACTTTTAACTTAATCCTACTAGTTTACAGACGATATACCATCATATAGGTAGGTCCACACCACGTTTTTCTACTCCCGATATATATATCTCCACATCTTCTTTGTCCCCCACTTTATCTTCTTCTATCAATCATCATCAAACATATTCTAAGTCTTACACACCAATTGAACCTATTTCTTCCACTCAATCCTTAGTGGTCGATCAATAACTCATACCGATTGACCTCTTTCAGAATGAAGAAACAATCAGGAATTTATAGGGGCACACAAATATATTCCTTTAGTAGATTACGAGCAAGGATTCTCTTTAGAATTCGATGCGTCCGCATATCGAGAGGAAAAGGTTGGTTCCTTTTATCAAGAAATGGAGGAAGAGCATCAGATCATGTAACTTGATCCTCCTCTTATTCTTCCATCTTCACATTCTTCATTATGTTATGAAACTCATGGGTCTTGTATTGATCCATGGCTTATCTTCTCATCACCCAATCCTTCTCTATCTATCAAAATTCCTCAATCACAATCTCACCTTGGGTCACTACCTAGTAGCCCATTGTCTTCTTCTATATATGGGCCACCTCCAAATAGCCCTTCACCATCTATTTTTGGGTCTCCTTTAGGTATCCCACTTCCTTCCATTCTTGGGGCACGAACAACAAGCCCCTTGTCTTCTATTCATGGGCCACGTCCTAATATCCCACCATTGTATTTTATTTATGGGACACCTCCTGGTAGTCCATCATCTTCTATTCTTGGGCCACATCCTAACATTCCATCATCTAATATCTATGACTCACATCCTAGTAGCCCTTATTTCTCTATACTGGGGCCACATCCAAGTAGCCTTCAATCTTCTATCTATGGCTCACCTCCTGGTAGCCCATCTTCTTCAATCCTTGGATTGTATCCTTTTCATCCATCACATTATTCTTCTACCAATGAGTGTGGCAATCCCACCATCATTCCTCACATTCCTCTCATCAATTCTAAATGTCCACATTCTTCTCCCACTTCTCGGGATCAAACAAGTCACACATTAGCTTATAAGAAACCCAGACAAGGTTTTTATCAAAATGAGATCAAAACGCCAAAGAGCTCCAAATCTCCCAACAACCCAAAAATTAAAAATCAAGCACGATTCAAGAATGCACACCAACACACCCATCAAGTATGGTGCAAAGTTCTAAAACCTATGGATAGGGAACTCAATCTCCCACATACAAAACCCATGTTTCAGAACAAATCACAGTCATTTGTTGAGTGTGAACTCACCATGATCATCGAGATTGGGGATAATATCACTCTTAATAAACAAACATGCTTAGTCTCCCTTATTAAGGAAGTCGCACACATCATTGTTGATCCTATCACGCAAAGTGACATTTTTGGTCCCAACTTCCAAAAAATCAATAAAAACAAAATCATAAAACAGTTCAAAAATACAAAAAAATGAGAAAACATTACAAAAATAAAATCAAAGGTACAAATATCAAACATTATAATCAGGTATTGTGTACACATGGATGTTATTTCTTCTCTTTCTTTCATATTCCTCTACAAGTCATCCACCATTTTCATCCCTTTGATGTTATTGTGATTAGCCTATTCACACACATTTTGTGACATTTATCTCTATGGTATCTATTTGACCCTGGTCTTTTATCACCTTGTTAAATTAAAGAACGACTAACCTCTTAGATATCCCATCACAATTCACATTTAATAAACTTATTGCAAAGAAATTTTGGATATAGTTGTTGACACTAGTCAATGTCGTCATCGCAATCACTTTCATATCCTTCCATCAAGCCATCAGTGGTTCTTAACCCCTTGTAAAGCAAGAGAGCTGAAATAAGTTTTCAGAAAGTAAAAGAATCAAAATCAATCAATAAAAAACAAAAGCTAAAAGTAAAATCAAATTGATATATAACTCTCTCTTGGGTTATTTCCAATAATATCTACCAGGGATATGGACGCCTGATTGGCAGTAGAGAAATGTTGCGATTAGAATCAAATGCATCTTCGTCGGGGCTATGAACGCATGGCTGGCAGCAAAGCAATGTACATCTATCCTTCCACAATCAATTCACAAATCACCTTTCAAACTAAATCATTCCTACACATTGGCTAGTGTATTCACTTACTGTCTATCAACTCTTTCCTTCAAGAGGTAATAATTCATTTCCACATGCACACACGCAATATCGATGAGTAAACAGGATTAATATGTTACCAAGTGTTGCTTTCTGGACCTTGTTCAAACTCTTGTTTTAACGCATGTCTTGTCTCATGATTTGTGCCTTGGGATGATCACTTTTTCATCTATCACCTTCTAAATATTTTCATAGCATCCTCTATTCTTCAAAAATATTTTAGAACATCCATGTGTATCAGATGTCCTCTTTGTCATATTTTCAATCACTTTTGTCCCCCTTTAATAAATTAATTGCTCACTTCCTTTCTATCATGTGTTTCTTGGCAAGCTTACATTGTGGGCACCCTTGCTCCCTCATGATTGAACCTATTTTTGGCCTTGATCCCCCTTCTACATGTGAAGAGTTTATCTTTGAATACTCTCACCTAATCGTTGGGGCATGTTGCATCTTCACTTTCTCGTATGCATGACATTTTTCCCTTGTACATCCCATCTATCATTGGGGGCATCCACACTTCTTTGTCTTCCTGTACATAGCTTCAAAAAAATTATAGAAAATAATAAAAAAATATTCAAATATGTTTCTAAAAAATCAAAAACAACAAAAATCATCCCACAAAACTATTTCTCTTTAGTTCTCACTTGTTCTTGTGCGCGACTCACAGATCATCTTGATCTACCTCCATCAAAAAATTTGGTTTGCTTAATATGTTTGTACTGTAGGGAACAATGAGTTGCTTGGTACTGTTTCATAGTGCACTGCTTTTCATAGGACCCAAGTGTCCTCTGTTATTCCCCTTGCATTTATCCTTTCTTAGGGCACCATCTTTTAACCCTTGTTGTTAATTCACTCAAGTCGGAATCAAAGCTTGATAACAAAAACATTGCATTATTTTTCTTTGTTAGGTTATCTCGTTTACTTTCTCGTATTGCATTGCATTATGTATGTTGTAAGGAGTTAGGAATCTTTTACTTTCTCGTATTACATTACATTTTGTATGTTGCATGGAGTTGGTGTTTTCAACAATGGAAAATTGTTCGTAGTATGGCTTTTCATGTCATTCTACTTTTCTCATATGCTTATATTTTTAATAAGGACCGATGACATAGATCTTTGGCAATATGATGACACTAAAGTTATTTCAATACACTGGATGAAATATTTCTCTTTTATTTTCATATTCATTCCTTTTCTACATCATTCTCCTATCAACACTATTCTTCTGATTCACCTAGGGCATCCTACCCCTACCCATTCTTATATCCATTTCTCTCACCTTTTTTGATTGTTGATCGTCTTCTTTCATCGCCCCATCGACACTTGAGGGGGAATCTCTCACTTCTATTAATTTTTCTTCTACCCCTTCAAAATTTTACCATTCTACTATCTTTGAAGTGGCGTCACTTACGCCACCCCAAAGAGGGGAAAATATAGACACCTATAACTTAGCCCGAGCAATTTAAATACTTAAATTGCGCTAATTATATCCTTTCCCGCAAATTGACGACATATCGTCAATAAATGTTCATTTTCTCTTCTATCACCGTTAATTAGTTACATTACATTAATTAATTAACTCTTCTATCCAACAAATATGCTAATTAATGACCTTCCATTAATTAATCCCCTTTTCTATCTAGACTAATTAATTATTATTAATTAATTAGCTTCCTCTTCCATTAAATCAATAAATCATCATTTATTTGATTAAATTTCTCTCATAGTCTAAATCATGCTAATTATTCCTCTAAAAGATTCTATAAGCTTTCTCACCTATTAATTAATCACTTGGGTTAATTAATAAATCCCCTCAAACCCCATGAGTCACTAAAGGACAAAATAAACTCTCCTAAGGTTGACTCAACCCCCTTTCAACCATCCTTATCCACAACTAACTCAACCTAGCTATTATCCCACATGTAAATGGATGTAGAGATTCTTTTATCCATTGGGTTATATAAGGAGCCCTCCTCCTACCTTTCTACTTACACCTTTACACACCTAAATGAGCATAGAGCATGCACTATAGCCATTTTATCATCTTAGAGCATTCTTCCATTAGAAGAGATAACTTTCTCCATTTCTTGCATTCATCCACCCAAGTTTTGAATTCATATAGAGATATGTTAAGTGGTCTTGTAGCCATGATTTGACAAGACTCCATTCTTATAAACCTTGGGATTTCAAGCATATCATCAACTCTTTGATTGCTAGAGATCTACATAGGTTCAATCTCATCTCATTTAGCATTCAATAAGAGATAGAAGTTAATTTTTTTATCATATTAGCTTGAAATGTTCATTTCATGTTCTAATGTAGAGATGTTGATAGGTTAGCTTTTCTTAAGATCTTAGTATGATGATGCATAGGTTTAGTTTAGTATTGTATTGAAGCTACTAGGTGTTAGTTTCAATTCTACTTGCATAGCTAACTAACTCTTGCATACAATTGCTTATTCTTTATTGTTAGAGACATAAGAAATATTTCCCATTTCTGGGGTGACAATGTACTATAGTGTGGGGTAATGTTGAACATCCAAAAATAATCTAAGTATTGGGTGCGCAAAATATAGGGTGTTGAAAGAGCGCACTACGCTATGATAGGATTGAATCACCTAGGATCATGACTTAGATATTTTTATGGATAAGGGCTATTTTTGGAGATGGCGTGCAGAGCACACATAGAGATGAAGACTTGCGCTCCACATAATGGTTTTTTGGGAACAAGCGGCAGATAAGCTTCATGCATATTTTAAGCTAATAATAGGATTTCTACTTGGAGTTAACTATAGGAAATCTATTATTAGAGCAGTTGCATGTTGTGCATACTATTGTAAAGGCGCATGGCTATTATTATCATGTGACCTATTTTGAGAGGTGCATGGGCGATGAAGGGAAAGTCCCCACCCCTATAAATATGTATTGATTTGCATATTTTAGTGTGGTGAATTGTTGTAGAGTTATGTTGTTGGTTTTGGCGAGTGCTTGACTCATGGAGACATTCTACATTGTATGAAGCTTCCATTTTTTACAGTATTTAATGCAATGGATATTATTTGTTGGATAATTTTGTTAAGCATGACTGAATGTGATTATTGTATGATTAATCTTGTTATAGACATTATTTAGTTTGTCTTCCATGTAATCTAAGATCTAGATCTGGTTTATGCACTATGGGTTGTTTATAACTGGTTATGAATCTGATTATGTTTAAACATCATCATGCTAATATTCTGTATAAGAAAATATAAAGATATATTTGGTTTCTTTGCGTGCTTTGGGTGAGTACTCATTTTAGGTTGAGTGATTTTCCAGTGCGCCTGGTTTATTCACAATACATTCTAGGCTGCATCACAATTTATAGAGTTTTTATGCTCACTTGTTAAAGACTTTGGGTCATCAAAAGTGTAAAAGACACACTCAATGTAGCAGGAAGAACCTCCCCAAATCTATCCTCTGAAGTATTAAAATTTTCTTTTGCTGAATATGAATTATCAACAATAACAACCTGGAAAAAAGATGATACATCTTCTGTTGTGATTTCTTTGTCCTAGGAATGAGGTCCTAATCCAAGTGTTGCAGATATTGAGAATTCATCCCCTAAATAAGATATGAGAGTTTTTATCTTTTCTTTCAACATGGTCAGTATGCATTAGAGGCATTATCGATGTTGCAGAGCATTCATGATGCCTAAGAACATCCTAGAGTGCTGGAACAAAAGGTAGAATCTCTATCTGTTTTAAGTTATTTATACAAGATGAACTTGACTCAAACCAAGTTGTCTTAGGCATAACATAATCTCTGGTGAATTCACTCAAAATGCAGTGCATCATTATATCAGAACTAGTTGATTTCAGTGAATCAAAAGTATCATTTAAAAATGATATTTCTTGAGAAGTAGATAGTGTATTATTCTAAAAAATTATTTGGCTTGTGTTAGGAATATCTATTATTTAGTGCTCCACGGTTGATAATATATCAGTAATATTATAATGTAATTTGGTGACATTATTGTTATGTAACAATAATGTATATTAGGAGTTTGTTGTGTACGTGAGTTTACAGTTATTTATGGAGGAGTGGTTGTAGCCACCTCCTTGATTATAGGAGAAGTTATCCTATATAATTGTATTGTTCATATGATATATGAAGGAAAATTAATGAATGAAGATTGCTTGCTGTGATTTCTGTGTTTAATCTAATCTATTACTATCAGTGGTATCAGAGCAGTTACAATCCTCGAAGGTAAACAAGGTTTCTGATGGATATTTAGGCTACTTTCAAGGGGCGTCCATATCATCTATTGCCCCATCGTATGCATCTACATTGCTTCAAAGACTGATAAGTTTGGGGTAACTATTTTGAATGTGATTTGGAGTCGACTGTATATATGTTCTATGTTCATATTCAAATCTGATGTTGTCGTATCAATCTGACAACCGTGATCTTAAGAATTGCATTGGATAGTCCTCTTAACACTTGGCATTTTTGTATATTTGTGTGTGTTCGTTTGTTCTTCTGCTACAGTCACGGATTTTCATTGGCCTACTCAGATCTGTAGCTATCCTCTTTAATATCGGCATTAGCGAATTGGCACCATTCTATCCAGGATTGCATCGACTCATCATAGGTCCAGATCATTAATGTCTACAGAACTGTTTTAGTTCCTCCAAAAGCATGTGCGTTTGAGAGTTCAGAGACATCGACAACACTTGCCTTTGGACAATTATTTTAGCGGTTGTCACATGCACAGCCTCCTGCGAACACTTGTATCATCACTACTTGGGCGAACACAGATCTACATGGAAGTGGGTTTGTATAAACTCACAATCTTGTTTTCTGATTCATTTTGAGCGGCATCAACACTTCCATGCGCCTGCCACGTTGGAGAATAGAAACATATATCTGAAGTTATTGGTTACCATTCAAACGTAAACCCAACAATAAATGCCATTCACAGGACTGTGAGTGCATGTTCTCATTTTTGTTGTATGCTGCATGAAAATTATGGGTAATCACTACTGTCAATAGGCTCATCATATCATGTCATTGATGACGCTTATATTTTGACTAGAATTTTAGATTTGTAATCTAAAAAATAATCGCAGTATTAATAAATGCCCGTAGAGATTACTTTTAAGGATTTTATTTAATGTCAAGTCTAGTCTTCCTGGTATTATTTAATCACAAGTTGCATACATATCGGCCTTAGAAAATTCATTTCCAACATTGGCTAGCGGATCATTATATTGTAAGTCTAAGAAAACTAGTGTTTGTAGTAGTTTTCTTGTTGTCGGATTTGTAGTCGAAAGTTGTAAAAAGTAAAAAATAAAAATAAATTTTTTTGCCTCATGGACGCATTTTTGGTGGAATCCGACGTCCTTAGATATGAATTTGAGTTCCATGACCAAATTCAGCTGAGCTAGCAGCATGATAATGGAGGATGGAGGCATCGGAGGAAGGAGGTCAAGCAAATGACCTCTCGTCACCAACACCAACGACAGAGGGCCGTGCGAAGATGTGGTGGCATATGTATGGTGTGAGTATATGATTTTCAGTGTGGTTTCCATTTTCTCAGTATGATTCTTTTTCAGAGTTCTTGTTTTGTGTGGTATTTGATGGATGTTGGAAAGAAAGTTGTGTTGGAGCGCAGATGACTGTCAGTGATCCTCTGACTGACTTGGTCCTCTGACTGCCATACTTCATTGGAAGATGGTCAGCTAGAAGAATACGTTCACTAGCATTAGTGACCATGTGTAGCAAGACCTAACTAGCAAGATCCATTCAGGAGTATGTTCTTCGATGCATTTTGCTTCTCAGTATCTATATGAGTGGAATTTCACATTGTGGGGGGGAATACATACCAATGTTCCATTCCCATTCTGCACCCAAAACGACTTAGTCAAGGAAAGCTTCCAGTGGCAGTGGCAGTTTTCTATGCTGTTCGAGATCGAGTGGCAACGATCAATGACAGAGACTACAATTAAGAACATTACGATTCTTATAGGAAGTAATGTGAAATTTTTTCAATATATCTTCTATTGTGCAGTTTTGAGATATGCATGTTGTGTTTCCTACATAATTCCCTGATGTATAAGCATAGTGGTGAACAATAGCACCAGAGTAAGTCAGTTCATGGATCTTGAAAGGGTTTGTGGGAGGATCCAGAAAACCACACGAGGTGGACAGTTGATAAGGTTCCTGTCACGTCAAGGTTTGTGGTAAGCCTATTTAAAACCATGGAAGGAGCGAGCCTTTATTTTGGATCAAGGTCATGAGTCACAGAGTTGGACATGCCACAGGGGTGAGCATACTGCAGAGGAGCATGTGGATGTTTTTCTACCATGTTCGCACTAAGGGGGGGAATGTTAGGAATATCTATTATTTAGTGCTCCACGGTTGATAATATATCAGTAATATTATAATGTAATTTGGTGACATTATTGTTATGTAACAATAATGTATATTAGGAGTTTGTTGTGTACGTGAGTTTACAGATATTTATGGAGTGGTTGTAGCCACCTCCTTGATTATAGGAGAAGTTCTCCTATATAATTGTATTGTTCATATGATATATTAGGGAAAATTAACGAATGAAGATTGCTCATTGTGATTTTTGTGTTTAATCTAATCTATTACTATTAGCTTGTACTTTGATCATTAGTAGGTAAAAGTGGAAGTTCCCATTCTTACCCCATTTCCTTTTCTAATTTTTACTCCATAAGTGTCAGTCTATTATTCCCTCTATCTTCGCCAATGAATAATGGATGGTGGTTTCCATCCTTATATGAACTTGCTTATAGTGTATCTTGAAGAGGTTATATCACCCTAGCACTGGACAATGTCTTAGTTTCACTTTATAAAGTTTCTTTCTCATGATCTAGTAAAGGTGTATGGCTACTTAACTACAATCTTGTTTTCTGTAATTGAGAAAATTGGCATAACAATTTAGCTAAACTACTATAATTGCATACAAAAGGCAATGCATAGTCTTATGCATGGAATCCTTTAGACATTCCCCATATAGAAAATGAATCACCACCTTGTTCTAAAACATTTGAACTTGATTTTTAAGCATTGACTTATTAGGTATCCCATGAAGCAATGTTGCATATTTTGTTGCTTCTAGGGAATGAGTTTCATGAATCCTTTTACTCAATAATTATTGATCATGGTCATGTGAAAATATTCTAGACACTTTATGAGAACTTCTAAATTAAGGTATTTACATGTCTTACAAGCTCTAAAATCCTATATAATATTTCCCACCTGTAGATAGATTGGTGCCAATTAAAGTAACTTGCTAGCTTGCTGTGATAATAGCTTTTAATTTTCATATTATCGTTGTAATTGTGTCCCTATTTCTTGGTCATTCTATGCATAAATAATTTTTTTACTAGAAATGGACTATTGGAAGCATAATTTGTAAATGTATGAGGGTATCCAACTATTGTATCTTCCTTGTGAGAACACTCCAAAATGTAAAATTGAAAGATATCTTTCGAGTAGATGATGCATTCATTAAATCTAACATGAAACGTATTTTATGATGTTCCTTGTAACGATGATAAAAATATGACAAATCATGAAATGCTTAGCTAGAATGTATCTTGTCTTTTGCAAATTGAATGACTTGTTATCTGTGGCATTACAAAACCTTCACATTCATATTTTACAATCCTTTATATTTCATACTTGCTGCAATGACTTCCTAAAATTTTTATGGCACTTTCAACCTTTGTAGCTTTTGAATTCCTTCTGTCACTTTTCTTGCAATTTTTTAAAAAAATCTATCAATCTGCTACTTTGAGTTGTATAATTGATGGAAAATTATTCAATCTGTCCCCAAAAAATTCATTTTGTAAAATGATGGAAAACATGTTTATAACTCTCCATGTTATAACTCTCTTCATGTATGGTTCCAATTCTAATTGATAGTAAAAATGTGGTTATCTTTTCCTTCATTCTTGCTTGAAACTCATTTTGTTGCATAGTTCATTTGAAATTTTAATTCTATACCATAATAGCATTTATGAACTACATTATGTGAGATCATCATTTACTTGAAATCTTGATGAGAAGATGGAAATTTCTTATTTTGTTTAGATATATAATCTTAAACAATATGTTTTCCTTTCTGCAACTTACTTCTAGGATGCACATGCGTTAGAAGCTGGAAATACAATGGAGTTAAGGTCACCCCGATCTCTAATCATAATATTTTTTATCTCTTTTTCGGGTACGAAGTAGCAATGGGTCGAGAGTAGAAATAGTAGCTCAAGAGGGGGATCCCGTCATCATGTAATGATGGGTCCCTTCTCTCCATTTCATTTTCAGTTTCTCATTTATATGCATCCTTTACTTTTTAGTTATTTCTCACAGCTTGTGTGAGAAAAAATAATGTACAATTCTTCCTTATGAATATAAACAAATGTTCATGCAATAAGTTGTCTTTACTTCCTTTATCTTTTTGTAATTTCATAATTAAAGGAACATATCAAAACTTTAACTGCTTGAAACATATGTGTATAATCATAAAGAAAAAATGGTAAATTATTTGTACCTTTTTCGAATAATCTGAAACTGATAAATGAAAAGTGATCACCCCTTGTAACTGCACTTTCCTTTAATACTTCAAATGTGAAACTTAATTCTTGTTGTCATTGCATGTTTATTTCTAATGTTTGACACCCTTCCCATCTTTTTTAGGGTCCTTTATCTATCTTTCATGGTTTATGCATGATCTTAGAAAATATGCCAACTGGAATGGCTTAAAATGTGAGGAGTGAGCATCCGTAACAACATGGCTAACTAATTTTTCCTATGTACCTGCCCAATTTTCCATTGAACCTGAGAAACCTGGGAAAATTTTATACCCTTATACAATGGTGACCAAAAATGGTCAATAGTTTCACCATAAGAAACTAAGGAGGAACAATACAAGGAGTATGCAAGAGTGAGAAATGCAAGAGGCACACAAGAGAAAGAATGTGTAGATAAGGAAAGGTGTGACAAAAATTCTAAGACATCACGGGATAGTTTGGAATTTTCCCTATAGGAAACAGGGGAAAAAATGGTGCGATGTGAATAAACTCTAAGATTTTTATGTAATGAAGAAGGTGCAAGGAAATGAGGAAAGAAGAAATAAGGTGGACATAACAAATTACCACAACAAAAAGGAAATAATATGAAGTCCGTACCGACCAATAAATATTGCCTGATGAAAATTAAATGCAAAAGAGAGGTCATGAGAGAAATTGTGTGACGATGAGGACATACCAAAGAAGAGAAGAAGAGGTGGAAGATTCGACAAAATACATTGGGCGTGAAGGTGGACATTGTGTAGAAGTGAACAAGGTGGAGCATGCACAATGAAAAGAAGCCTTAGACAAGGAAGGGAGAAGAAAAAAATGTTCAGGAATGAAATCAAAGGTGGTTCTAAACCCAAAATTGCATAAGGATATGGACTTGTAAATAAGAATAGAGTAAGAGAAGGAAGCAACAACAACACAACTTGTAAGTGTGCAAAAGGGGAATGAGTAGAGAGAAGTCAAAATAGGATAACAACAAGAGGAAATCAAGGAAATAATAGCACAAGGGAAGAGTGCACAATGGAATATTTTGGTAATAAGGGCATAAAGGAAAATTTATATAGAATAAAAAGTGCATGGGATAGAGGAACACAAAGAAGAAAAGTGGTGGAGAGGAAGTGACAAAATAAGAAGAGAATAAGAGAAGAAGACAATGAGAAATTTGTAGAGGAAGTGATCCTATAAATGAAGTGGGAAAGAGAGAAGAAAATCCTTGAAGGATTTAGGCAAAGGTGGATGGACAAGGGTGAGCACAAACTCATGTAGTTAAAATTTGGAGGTGAGTACAAACTTGCAGAGTGGAAGACTCAACAAAGATGCCTTAGGATGAGGAGAATGGTTCAATGTAAGTAAATACTTGCAAAAGAGAAGAGTGGATAAGAATCACAATGGATCAAGAAGAAAGATCCATACAGAGGATTAGGTTGAGCTATGGTGGAAGAATCTCACAAGTGTATACAAGATAATATAAATAAGTCACAAGAAAGTGATGAAGGATTGGAAGATATGCCAAATGAAGTGTCAAGGCCAAAAATAAGTTCAAAGGAAAAAGGAACAACATATTTTTACCTTAATATTTCAAAGTGTGGTTCTACTACTCAATCTACTTGAGGAGAAACTCAAGCTTTAGGCACCTTGGGTGTTTGATGCAAGAGAAACCAAGGTACAGGAAAATCCTACATTATTTTTGGTGAAGGATGGTTCTGCGCTAGAATTGGAAGGTGCATAGAGTGAAGAGAGGACACATCAGAGTAGAATAAATATTGTGCATAAGTGTGAAAAGGTTTAACAAAATTTCTCGGAAGGAAGGCATAACGCACAAAATAATTGGAAAGGTGCTAAGTATATTTTGGCACATGAATATTTTTTTAGGGAACTAAGGAAAGAACTGGTGCGTAAGAGAAGAGTGAGAAAAGGTATTTTGGTGTAAGAAGGATAGAAAAAGGTGCAAAACTATTTTTTAGGAGTTTTCTCGTAAAGGAGGAAGTTATGAAGGGCGTACAGGATAAAATAATGAAAAGACTTGACAATGGCAAGGGTCTAAAAATAGCGTGCATAAATTTTGAGAAGGTCCAAAGGCCCAGTAGCATTGTGTAGAAGAAAGGAAAATGTGACACTTGGGTAACTGAGCATTCAAAAAAGGTGAATCAAGGCATGGAAAAGGAGTTTGAGAAAATAACGTGTGGGAAAATGAGTAGTTGGCAAAAATATAAGGGCATCAGAAGGTGTCTGACATGGATGTTGACAATATTCAACAGTTAGAAGATCTCAAGTAAGCAGATGATATGGCACAAAAAAAGGCACTCAAATTCAAATTTAAAAATGAGTGGGAAGAACATAAAACATCTAGAATAATACAGCCTACCTAAGGTGATTTAAATTGGGAGATAAAAGAAAGAAATAGGTCATTAGATTTGAGTTAGATTGTAACCACTCTGGGTTTGGTCCTTAGAGTGACACCATATAAATTTTTAATAACTCCATGAGAGAGTTCAAAATATCCATTGAGAGATAATATTTATAGATGTTGTTAGGCCCCTTGATATAAATATAAGTATGTAACTTTGTGCATATTGATGTGAGACTCTTTAAGCACAGGGAGTACTCGCCCACCATCAAGAGGGGAGAAGAAAGCAAAACAAGATAGGGGAGGAGAAATATAGTTGAATAAAAATAAATGATAATAAGAAGGGAGAGGAAATAGTCAATAATAGTGGAAATCAAGAGGAGAAAGGAATGAAGACAACACAGAGGAAAACATAGAAAAAAATGGAAAACTAACAAAGACATGGAAAAAGAATACATATCGGTTGAACACTAAAGCAAGTGTTGAGGAGTGGATACATGACTTGGAAGAAGAATACGCATGGAGGTTCAGCACCAGATTTGAGTTTAACGCATACGTATGGGTGGAAAAAAATCTTTATGCTAGTTTATATGAGAGATTCTTCACTATATTTCAAGTAGAATTGTACGAGTGGCTGATTACTTATGCATCTAAATGAAATTGGAGGTATCACACACTTGTCTGGATGCAAGAAGAATTTAAGACCCTGTATGATGCTAATCTGATTTGGACTTGTGTGATGGATACATGGTTCCATGGTGTTTTGAACAGTTATATCTTGGAGTACTCAATTACAACTTATTCGTGCCCAGAGGTAGCTGAATTCCAGTTTTTACGATATCCCAGAGGAAATTACCTGCAAGTCATTCCACTGGCGATCAAAATTTTGATGGTAACCCTTAACTTGGAGAGTAAACCGATGGCGAACTAAACCCCACCACACGTGGGGGCAAGAGCAAGTTTGGTGAAAGATGGTAGACCTAGCAGTAGAAAGGTAGAGAGAGGAAAGGTGGATTAAGTATAATGAGGTGCACGAGAGGGAGGTAGAGAAGCAGTGGGAGGTTACAGAGAAAATGACGTTGTGGAGAAAGATAATTCGGGAAGGAGTTGAAGTTCACAGAAGATGTGACACCCGAGCCTCAGGAACTCCCCCATTTGGGAAATAATTATAGGGAACCCTCCTCGGCCTCACATAGAAGCATTCCAGTAGAGACAACTTGGGCCATAGGTGCATATCTGAATCCACCTGACAACCTCTTCCTTGCACTTGGTTTTCTAGCATCTAGTACAAAAATAGTCAGCAAGCTAATTCAAGCAGTGGGAGAGAAGGAGTAAGTCTTATAATAGGCACATCGATGGCAGCGCAAATGACTTCATTGTTATATGGGATTACCTTTTTGGGTGTATCATCCACACAGAATTCATGCGCACAGATTTTTGGACTATCTTCTGGGAGTAGTAACACTTCGCAGACTGTTGGGGTACAATTTAGTTCTACTATTGGGACACATGGAAGTACATCTTTTGGTCCAACTCTAGCTACATGTTCAGGATCAGGAGGCATAGGTGGCTCTAGTTCCGGTAGATCTGGTGGTTCTGGAGGCAAAGGAAACACAGGAGGTTCTAGATCATGCGGGAAAGGTACGCACCAACCCCTGAATATTTACATGGAGATGTCTCTTCATCTTCCAGAGTATAGGGTCATAGAATATGTTGTTGAACACGTACACATGTGTGAAATACTGTGGTGTGCAAAAGGAATCATGGCTTCTGAGCGTAGGGAAAGCCAATTTTCTACTATGTTATAAGGCGTGCACACAGCTGGTACAGAAAGATTGACCATGATCAGACTTGCGTAGACTATACAACTTTAAAATATGCATTCCTTAAAGAGTTTCACATCCGTGAGTTTGAACAAAAGAGTATAAGTGCACTCAAGGATAATAAGCAAGGCACTACTGAAAGTGTTAGAGAGTATGATGCCCATTTTAAAACATTGTTATCCAAACTTTCTTATGATATTCATGTAAGCCATCATGCACAATGGTTCGTTGGGGGCCTAATTACCCTTTTTAGGAGGGAATTATCACATAAGACATATGTTGATCCATGTAAAGCACTTGAAGTAGCCTTACACGTTGAGGTAGTTGGAAGTATAGATACTAAGGTGAGCCCATTTTTAGAAGCACGATCATAGCTATGGCAAAGCAGTTGGAGAAATTATCAGCAAATTCATCACATGAGACACACACAGGGATTTGGTGCACAGATTGTGAAGTGGAAGGTCACACAAAGGATAGTTGTCCTCACATATCAGTGCGCTCATTGTTTTTGGATTGTGAGATATGTCATTTAAACCATAATACTAACCAATGTATGTTACTACAACGTGTGATAAGGAAGAATGTCTCTTGTTACTGTAAAATCTACAGGTCCATGACTCATGACACGAAAGACTTCCGGCAGATTGGTCAGATCCATGATGCTATAGATATTGGTGTATGACAGACGGAGTTTTAGATAACTCTAAAGGCAATAACGAGCATCAGGATCGGGATCATAATCAAGCGCTATGATCGGAATGAAGGGTGTTTTGAAGGTAGTCGTGGCATAGGTCAAGGATACCATGGTGGATTTAGAGGATGAGGCCGTGGCGGCGGAAGAAGTGAGTTCCCTAGCGGAACATGTTATACATGCGGATCTCCTGACCACTACATGCATGAATATCCCCAGAATATTACGTGTTTTTTCTGTGGAAAGAATCATAGTTATGAGGAATGCCCGGACTTGTATAAACATCTCAGCAAGCAGTATAAACAAGAAAAAAAGGTGTGGGGATGGTTAGGATACAACGCGCTGTGGAAAATCAGTGCATGCCTAAGTTAGAAGAAGAATCTGAGGTGTTGCAAGTAAGTATCAGTACCCGCGCTGAGGTGGCACACGTCAAAGAAGCATTACAGGAGAAGCCTACCATCATCAAGGAGGAGGTTTTACATGCACGATACCCAGATCCTGCCCATCAGAAGGATTTTTATCAAGAAACCATGGAAGTTCTCATAAATCTTCAAGGTGAAATACATTATTTAAAGGAGCAATCATGGAATATGGAGCAAAAGAAAGCATTGGAGACAGTCCAAACTGATATGGATGACTTGAGAGAAGTGTGCAAAATGTTGCACCAGGAAAATATCATTCCACTATTAGGGAATTGGTTAAAAGGAAACACTCCGTGCAAGTACTGAGACTAGATGGCAGATCCTGTATGTGAACCTTCCCCCTCATAGCCTAGATTATGACAAGGAAATCACTCTAAATGATGTTGTGGATGGGTGGCTATTGAGTAATATATTGATTGATACAGATGCAGAAGTTAATGTTCTTACTTTAGATGCATGGATACAAATGGGGAGACCTCCATTGCAACCATCCTCTAATGTATTGTTCATGGCTAATCAGACTAAGGCCACTCCCATCGGAGTTTTGAAATATGCATCCATTACCAGACAAGGAGCCAAGTTCACTAGAGATTTTTAGGTTTTAACGTTGGCGAAATTAGATAGCTTCCCATCTCTATTAGGGCATCCTTGGTGCTATGTAAATAATGATGATCTTCGGTTCAACAAGGGTTATATCAGTTTTGAAAACAAGGAGGAAAGAGTGATTATCCCTTTAACAGATGGAAAATTTGCACCCTATGTTAAGCCTTTGTGCCAAGAAGACCTAAATAGGATTTATGTATGCCATCCAAGATCCATAGATGCTTGATTCATGTAAAGAAGGAATCATTCAGTGGGAGGATGCACAGTCTATCAGTGATACTACAAGTGTTGCTTGTGATAATTGGGCTCATAGCACTTATGAGTTGGTGGGGTGCGAAGTAAAGCATATATTTTATAATGATTTCAGACCACGTTATATCATGAGAATAGGTAATAAATTGGTACCTTGTTACATCGGAGAAGGAGATTTTGTGGTACTCTTGCGCGCCATGGAAGCACAGTGGATAGACCCACTGAGAGAATGAATATGCTATCCTATACCCTACGCGGAGACGAAGCACACTTGGTGGATAGCCCACAAAGATAATCTTGTAGGATGGAATGAAATTCATATTGCTCTTGCCACTAGGTTCTTCAGGACCAATGCACCTACTCAAATCTGCACTTACCATGGTAATCAACATTTTCAAGACCACGTTCTCGAAGTCCGAGAGACTCTGGATAGAGGGGCAAGAAGCTTTACCACCTTCGTTATGGTTGCACAATTTTTATTCCATTTTACAAGGTTACACGTGTGCTTGGTATGTATATGCGAGAACTCCATAGAGAGACCGAAATTGGCAAGGATTTAATTGCAGGAATGACTCGGACGTTTGACTTCTTCTCTACTAAGCCTTGGTAGAAGAAGCATTGAAATTCATAAAGCACCTAACTATGGGAGATAGCGCCAAGGCTAAAGAGATCCTTCAGATTTATTGGATGAGGGTGATCCAGAGTGCATTTTGTTGAAGAAACATAGCTTTGATGCCACACTACTTTAACGAGCTTACCTTAAGAAAGAAAAAGGAAAAATGGTCTACTTAGTGGATGACGAAGAAGTAGAAAATCTGGATGTAAACCATTCAACAGGTAGGCATGAGGTGTTGGATAGTGCAGATAAGACCACGCATGCCTATCATGAACCTATGAAGACAAAGAAAGTGAATATTGGATCAAATACTGAGCCTAAGGAGGCCATAATTGGAGACTATTGGTTAGACTCTAAAGTGGCAAAAATCATAGAGTTACTACGGGATTATCAGGACTTATTCCCTCGAGGGTACCATGAACTTAAAGGTGTGCATGAATCATTAGGGGAGATGAAGATAAAGCTTAAAGAGGGTGCACACCCAATAAGAAAGAGACCCTACAGGATGAACCCCAAATTACACGAAAAGGTCAAGGAAGAGATTGAAAAATGTTGAAGTCTGGAATCATCAAGTTCATGGATGAGTCAGAATGGGTTAGTCCAATGGTGATCAGTATCAAAAAGGATGGTCAAATTAGGATTTGTGTGGACTACAAGGAACTGAATGCTACATGTGTGACTGATCCCTTTCCTATGACATTCACCGAGGAAATACTATAAGGCGTTGCGGGTGTGAAATCTATTTTTTTTTACGAGATGGGTTCTCTGGGTTTTATTATGTTAGGATTTCTCGGAAGGATCGGGAAAAGACTAATTTTATTACTGAATGGGGTAGCTTCACCTATACTGTGATGCCTTTCAATCTAAAAAAATGTGCCTATTGTATTTTCGCGCATAGTTGTTCATGCATTCAAGGACTTTATTCACAACTTCTTGCAGGTCTATTTGGATGATTGGACGGTGTATGGATTGGTTAAAGATAATTATGACAATTTACGCTTAATGTTTGAAATATGTAGACAATTGAGTATCTCTTTGAACATCAAGAAGTGCATATTTGCTACACCATTTGGAATACTGTTAGGATACATCATCTGTAAGGAATGTTTGTTGGTTGATCAAGCTAAGGTTGCAGTCATTATAGGCTTGAAAGATCCTATCGGTTAGAGTGAGGTGCGTGGATTCTTGGGACATGGGTTATTATAGAAATTCATAAAGGGATATGCCAAGGTTATTACACCTTTAGAGTAGTTCTTGAAAGAAAAGGTACGTTCGACTAGGGAGAATCCGCAGCCGTGCGCACATTCGAGACCTTAAAGGAGAAACTTACTACCGCGCCTATTCTCTGTGTTTTCCTTCATGGGACCAACCAGCTCATGTACATGTGGAATCCTGCTTTTGCACGGCCATTGGTGTGATGTTGTCTCACTTTGGAGAAGGTATTATAGAACATCCTATCTGTTTTACTAGTAGAAAGTTGACTCATGCAGAACATAATTACACAACTACAGAGCACAAAGCTTTGTCAATGATCTATGCACTACACAAATTTAGACATTACCTGCTAGCTACACCATTTGTCTTTTATACATATCACATGACATTGAAGTATTTGGTAAACAAGCCCATTTTACAGGGGTGCATATGCAGATGGGTACTCTTATTTCAAGAATTTGATTTTACAGTTGTGGTAAAACCAGGGAAAAGCAACTCTGGACCAAACCATTTTTCCATAATATAGTTATAAGAAGAAGCACATGCCATTGAAGATACCATTCTTGATGCACAGTTATATAGGTTATAACGAGTGCCATCAGAACTAGAGGACATTGATGTCTTTCTATGAATAGGTATGGCACCAGAAGGAATGAAATCCTTGGAGAAGAAACAACTTGCTATACGAGCATCCCCCTACATGTTAATTAGCGGTGACCTATACAAATTAGGCTAGGATGAGGTATTGCATCGTTGTCTATTGGAACATGAGCATATAGATATTATGGAAGAAGCTCATGGTGGTATTGCAGGTGGCCACTATGCAAGTGATGCCACTTCTCAAGATTCTATTCATTGGATTATGGTGGGAGACCCTATATAAATATTGTAAGGATTATTGCAAGGCTTGTGATCACTATCAGCGTCTTGGGAAACCAGTCAACGAGATGAAATGCCTCCAAAACCTATTACTAGTGCATAACCATTTGAGAAATGGGCTATTGATTTTGTGGGCCCTATTTTCCCAATCACGCGCAGCAGCGGATCACGCTATATCATTACCTACCCGGACTATCGACAAGGTGGGTAGAAGCAAACCTACAAAGGATCTCACAAAGTAAGCTAACAAACTAGGTTTCTATGGGAAAATGTTATTACATGGTATAGATGTCCTTTAAGTTTGACCAGTGATAGGGGCACACACTTTATGAATGAGACAATCAGAATTTATTTGGATGAATTCATGATTGTACACCATAAGACTACACCATATCATCCTTAGGAAAATGGGACTATTGAGGCTTTCAACAAGATTTTGAGCCATACATTGACAAAAATCTGTGATGTTGGAAGAAATGATTGGGATGACAAATTATCTGCAGTACTTTGGGCATATCAAACAACATATAAAATTTTGAACAAAGTCACACCATTTCAATTAGTGTTTGGTGCGACGATTCTTCCTATGGAATTTCTACTACCTTCTTTGTGTATTGTGCATGCTGGAGGTCTAGCTAATGAGCAAGCATTAGAATAATGGATTGAAAAGTTAATCAAGTGGATGAGCGACAAGTCATAACACGTTGGATTCAAAAACAAGAAAAGGCCAGGCAGAAAGCATGGCATGACAGGTACATCAGGGATAAAAAGTTTGAGATTAGACAGATGGTGCTCCTTTATGATTCTAAGTTTTTGCGCCATCCAGGCAAACTCAAGGTACATTGGTTAGGGCTATATGTTGTCACTCACATACTTGAAACATGCACTTTTCAATTAGAGGCACTTGATGGAATACGATTACCTGGATACTTCAACGGAGTAGGCTAAAGCCCTACTATAAATAAGTCTTCTTGGTGTTTGTAATAAGGCAATATTGTCATTTAGATTAGGTTTTCAATTATACATTTCCTTAATGTATTTCCTTCTTCGTCACTATGCTTTGTCAATTTAGTTGGTGTTTTTGTTTTATAAGCGCGTTTACATGCCAGAAGCTAATTACTACATGAAGTATTTCTATGTGCAAAGGACTGCACATACCCTTAGTGTGGGGTAGGTTATTGATATCCAGATACAAGACTATTGAAAATAAGTCCACATGAAAGGAACAAACTACTACGAGTGCTATTCAAAGTTGGAAAATTGAAAAAAGAGATTGCTTTTGGAAACAAGGACCATAGATAGAGATGAATGAAGAAACAAGTATAACGCGAGGTAAGCAGAGGCCATGGGAACTACCAAGGGAAGGCGTAGTGGTGAGGTACTCGGGCGCATGGAGGCGTGTTGAAGATAAGTCCACTGCTATAGCTAGGAGGTAAGGAAGGCGCATTAGAAGGTTATAGCTTGGAGTACGAGGATGTACTACGCGGAAAGAACAAAAAGGTCATTTAATGAGAGGATTGTTGGTAAGTGGAGTAATAAATGCACTAAATTTTTCAAAATCTATATAAGGGCGGGATGAGAGTTCATTTTTTCCATTGCAATTGAGAGAATTTAAAAATATCTAAGTGCAACCAAGCCAAACAATTGTGTTGAGGTGTGAAGAGTGTGAAACTAGACGTGAGGAGAAGGTTTGTGTGAAGGAGAAACTTGTGTTCCCATAGGTGAAAGGTTTGAATGAAGCAAACATGTTACAAAAAGAGATAGGCACATGATTTCCACTAGGGCACGGAGATTTGAACTAGGGGAACTAGGGTTTCAACTTGCTCGAATTACGAGAGGGAAGAAAAGAGATTTTTCAAATGGCACCGAAGAAAGCACATGCAACAGAGTAAAAAGAAAGAAGAAGGTTGAAGTGGAATAAGAAATTACTCCTAATATTAATTTCTCATAAATGTAGTATCCAGAGGGTGTGATTGTGGGACAAGAATGGGATTCCAACATCTAAAAATGTAAAATCAGCGATTCTGACCATCGTACATTAGATAATAAGAAGGATCTTGATGCGTTTTTAAGTACAAACATGAACAAGCACACAAAGAAGAAGATATGTCGAGTGTATGATGATCTTTGGAGAGAAGTTACTAAAATAGATTGGATTTTACCGGTTATACGAGCTACCATAATTTTGGAAGTATGAACCATTGTATCGATGGTTGATGAGAAAAGTCCATGAGGACTTCTACTTCATCGGATGGAGGGCTAGAATCACACTACCTTGGTTTCAACAACGACAGGACTAAGGGCCTCGGGAGTAGATCTAGAGAATGATTTAACGATAAAGTCAGTAATCCTTGAGACAATAAAGGAGATGAGGTATACCAAAGGTTTGTGTGGTATGGACATTAACAAATTGAAGAAGTACCCAAGTGAGTGCGGTAGTTGCACATCTTGTAACAAAGTTGAATGACCAAGAAAGGTGGTCGCAGGTAAACACAATGTGGATGCACATTGCAAAGAAGATGTCTCAAGGAGTGATCTACAATATTACAGATCACATAGAAAAGACAATCATTGAAGAAGCACATACGAGATGATAGAATACATTTTGGTGCTATTTTATTGTCTTTGGAGTTTATGGAGATCGGAGTGCATGATGGGCCAAAGGAGAAAATTTGGGAGTACCCCATGGTACACAAATCTATGGCAGAAAGATTTAGTAAATACTTATGCAAAGGGACCATGGGTGGTCCATTTAAGCAGACGGAAGAGATGTGGTATGACAGTTCAGTGTGGCATTTGAAGAGTGTCGTATACCCAAGGAATTACCTTTGGTGGTGGGTAAAGACATTATTTTATTCATAAATATTATTTCTATTCTTCTATTCTTTCATTCATTTTTGAGACAACCATTTCCAATGTGGCAATGCAACTAGTGTGGGGTAATGTTGGTCAATCAAAATCTAGCACTTAATGAAGGACATACAAAAGGTTCACGTAGAAAATCAAAGCACATTCAAAGGCACGGAAGTATCAGGAAGGAATCACACACGTAGGACAGACATTTCGAGACTTAACCGTTTTCATGATGAGGATCTATTTTTGGAGATAGCTTACTAAATACACAGATGTTGGTTAGATACTTGCACAACACGCATTGGCTATTTTTGGAGGATCGCCTACGAAGTGCTTTGAATGGATACAGCTAATAATATATTTACTACTAAAGATTAACTAAGAGAGATCTATTGTCGGCATTCTTGCTGTAAGCCTATTATTGTAAGGTGCATGGCTAATAATAGCATGTGACCTATTTTGGGATTAGATAAGCGGTGAATGGCAAGTCCCCACCCTTATAAATATGTAGTAAATTGTGTAATATAGGGAGATGTGAGAACCGAGTTATTGTGATGTTATCTTTGCCGCCAAATATGATGTGCGCATGAGTGTATACTACTTGTTAATCTAAGGAAGTTTCTGTGTATTACTTGTATTTAATATAATGGAGTTCATTAGTAGAATTAGAGTATCGATTCGTGAGTATAATTGGTTCTCACATGCTTGATTCCATCATGGTTATCTTTTAAATCGATTATTCTCTAGATCTAGATCAAAATATGTTTTGTAGAATGTTATATTAGTTATGGATATGAATGGTTAAAGTCTTCATCATGCTAACATCCTGCAATAACAACCCTAAAGAGGGGTCAGTACCTTTGCATGCTTCGGGTGAGCACTCGGTCTAGGTTGAGTGATGTACCAATGCGCACAGGCTTTTACTTGGTGAATTCTAGACTACATCAACCTTCAAGGAAAAAAACTCTCCACTAGAAGAAGAAGAGTATGTTACAAATTCATGTTATTGGTGTGTAGATTTTCATTTAAATTTGATTAATAATGTATGTGAACTCTATGAAGTAAAATACAAATCTTAGGAGAAATTTGTAAATCCTATAATAGATTTGAAAGGAAATTATGTAAATTCTAAATAAAATCTAAAAACCCTAGGATAAATTATATAAACCATAGGGAATATTGTGTAAACCCAAATGTAAATTGTGTAAACCCTAGGGTAAATTATTTAAACCGTAGGGTAAATTGTGTAAACTATTTAGAATATTGTGTAAATGTGAAGGTAAATTGTGTAAAACTAAGGTTCAATTCGAAGCCATATAAACCATAGAGAATATTGTGTAAACCCTAGGGTAAATTGTGTAAACCCTAGAACCCTCAATATTTGAGATAATTCATGTCATTTTTGGTGAGGATACCCTTTAATTGATCATATTACTTGATTCACTTCATTCGACTTTTATCATTAATTCATGTGTATCTATAATAACTAACCGAATCCATTAAGTATGGTTTTCTATTGTGTCTCTTCCTAGGCCTCATATAAAAGGTGTCAAAGAATACAAAGTTCATATCCTCTCATAAGTGGTATTTAATTTGTACCTCAAATCCTTATTTATTTTTATTCCTACTTATAAGTGGTTTAATTACATAAAGTTAGGGATCATGAATCATGATCCTTCATCATACCTTTCTTCACATCCTCAAATTGTGTAATCTCAAAACAAGGTTTTATAATAAAGATATTATTTCAAAATGTGTATAATGATATTAAAACAATAAATATAGTAATCATGGAAAATATTCTTATCCTAAATCATGCCTTAATTTAATATGTGATAAAATAAATAAATTAAGTGAAATATAAAGAAACATGGTTAAATTTATAAAGATGTCATATTCTTTTGTGTTTATAGATATTGCAATGATATATAACGATGTTAATAGGCTAATGGAGATTTTATTAAATGTTCTTCTAGGTTTTAAGTACCTAATGATAATCTTCAAAACTAATATGTGTTGTGTCAAACAATATCTTTGAGATATTTTATCCTAAGGCATATGATTCTTACCTCTACTACTATGACCTAAAATAGAACTATAGAATCTCCTACTCTTGAATGTTTAGAATTAGGATATGCTATTAAAAATTCACAATTTCACTTATATACCTCTAAATATATTTTCATTATCTTCAAACCCTATCTCCCCTCTTATGACATAAAAATGGGTTGGTCTAGATTTGAACTGAGATACCTCTAGAAATTACATACACAACACTTTTCCAACTATACCTCATACCCATGTAGACGTTCCTTTCAAAGTAGTTGTGTGAGAATTTCGATAAAAAAATGTAAATTAGAAATCCATAATAAGGCCTTCAACAACTAGAAAATAACTTTAAATCATTGTTTCCAATGGGTTACGAGTGGAGTGGTGTTGCACCCCTAGAATTTTGGCTAAGTACAAAGGTGCATAGGCGTGCAAGGTCCTAGTAAAAATAGGTGTGCAAGGACAAAGCATGCAAGGTAGGGTTTAAGAGAAGGTTTTAAGGAATCATGTGGTGTGCGCGAACAGAACCAAGGGTTTGGGACTTAGCCAAATTGGGCTTTTGGGGCAAAATACGTGAAAAGCATGACCCGACTATGCATGCGCAATGGATAAGGTGTCGACCACCGGCAGTTGGCCAAGGAAGGAGCATGCCTATGGTAGAAGCTTCTAGAAGCACATCATAGTATAAAGTGGAAAGCTCAAGCTTAGAGGAGCATGCTCACATGGAGGACCACATTCAGACACTTGGCATCGAATCTGAGGGCGTTGGAGGATGAGTTGACAGCCCTGAAAGGATATAAATACAAGCACCCGTAGAGTAAACAAAGGGAGGACTAGAGAGTGGGTAGAGCTCTGTAGAAATACTACAAGAACTCTATTAGTGGGTAATTGTATTTGGGAAAGGATGTATTGGGCATGGGGATTGTAATTTTTTTGGTATCCTAGCTACAGTAGTTCATTTTTAATGCATGACTGTAGTCTGCTTCTCTATGACACTCTGTAATGGCTCCATGGATGTAATGAGGTTACCAGTTATATGAATATGAATATCAATGATTCTGATACATACATATTTTCATAGGTTCTCTTTCATTTATGTTTATACTAAGTATTGATGCTTATATACTTCCTTACATTTATGGTACAAGTTATATAATCTGTTAAGTACTCTATTTTGAATGACTACAAGAATCTAGAGGCCATTCTGAGCTCTATGGTTCTTGTATGTCTTAAATCCTTTGAAATCTCTTAAACACAAATCATAGATGATGTTTCCCACTAAACTCACATAAAAGAGAGACTCGGCACCCACGTGTGCCTCGGTGAGTGCCCAACATCCACTGGGTGATAGGCCGGTGCGCATGGGGTTTCTTTCTTTTATGATAGGGGTAAAAATGACTACATCTTGGTTACTGCTGGGATCTCTTTTCAAAGTTGTAGTGGGAAATAACATACATCATGATCTATGTAGTGAGTAATGACAGAGTGGTTAACTTTGGAAAGTGTTGAATCATGGTTCAAGAGCATGGAAGATGAATTTTCTCAGAGATTCAGCACTGGACCTGAGTTTGATGCACGTAGATGGGTAGAAGAGAACCTCTGAATGATCTCAGTATGAAACTTTTTCTCTGCTTCCCAGTGGAACTATATGAGTGGCTCTTAGCCTATGCGTCTAGATCAAGTTGGCGTTATGGATCATGTGTGTGGACCCGGGAATAATGCCGAGGCTGCGCAGGATGTAGATCGCGTGGACCCGTGCCGTGGATCATTAGTGGAAAGGAGTATTGGCTAGCTTCACTCTGGAGTACACCATTTCCACATATTTTTGTCTAAAGGTTGCTGAGTTTGAGTTTATGTGGGATCCCAGAGGATCATTTCTACATGTTGTCTCTCTGGCTATGAAGATCTTCATGGTTATCATGAGTTTAGAGTCATTTCCAATGGTCGGCTAAATAATTAAGTGTTGGGAAAGGAAGCTAGGGTGGAGGAAGATGGCAAATGTTGTGACGGAGAAATAAAGGGTGGAGAGACAACTCAAGTATGGTGAAGTGCATGAAAGGGAGATTGCTAGATAACGTGAGGTTGCAGGTGTGATGGATGTATGGTGACAGACGTTGCATGGGAAGGATTTGAGGTTCACACAAAGGATGTGGAACTTGAGTAGTCTATGCGACCCCATCTTGGCAAGCGCATAAGAGAGACCCCTTCGGCTTCTGATGAGAGTTCATCGTGCAGAGAGAGAAGAACCGTTTGCGCACATCTGAGCCCACCTAGTGAAAGAACCCTAGCACTTGGTTTTCCAAATCAAGGGAAAATATTGCTAGTCCAGTTGGTTACATTGGAAGTGATCGGTCTACACCCAGGAGATATAATTTCTCATTTGGGCCTTCTATGGCTGCAAACACCAACCCAATGTTAGGAGTACTTTCGGGAAAGGTATAAAAATGAAAGTTTTTCATCTTGCATCCGGGAGTGGCGTGGGGTATACTATTGGTAGTGGGGCATTGTCACAGACCATAGGCGCCTGATTCATTGGAGGCTGTGGGGACCATAACCTTGCACAACCACTACGGGACATGGTGGATCTGGTGATTCAAGAGGAATAGGAGCCGATGGTTTTGGTGTATCTAGTGGTTCAGGAGGCACAGGACCTAGTGGACTGGTGGATCGAAGGTGGAGGAAAAATAGGTGGAAACCAAGGCTCGCGGCTCTAGAGGATTTGGGACCTATCATCACCAATCCGACACTATGATAATTCTTCACCGGGAACTCCTCGTGCTATGATTATTTACTAATGCACATCCTTTAGTTTGGTGGATGTAATCTGGAAACAAAACAACAACATAACACAAGAATACCATCGACTATGATAAGATGGAATGATGACAAATCTGAAATAACAAAGTAAATGATAATATTAACATGAAATTGTTACAATCTCACCCATGAGGTACTTCAAGTGTTATTGACTTCACTTGCATTTCACCAAGACTATGGGAGAAATTACACCTCTTAATGGCTTCTTCAACACACCTTTAAACTAATGGCTTCCTTCGCACACTTCCTACAATATTTCTCACTACTTGCTTCTATGCTAAATGAGGGGGGTGGCCTCTCTATTTATAGAACTTCCAGGCTTATCCATCTTATCTCTAAGATAGGATAAGAAATCCACTCTGACGAATCATATTTCATACCTTAACTCTTATCTGTACATGTAAGCTTATCTTTTAAGATAAGATAAACCTTATCATTTTACATGGGTTCCACATTTTTAGACTTTTTACAAATAAAATACACAAAATATTTATGACCTCACTCCTTGTCCTTATTACCAATATAATATTTCTAATTCCTAATCACGTAGACCTACTTCTCTAATTACCCAAACTTTGACATTTTAACATTACTGGACCACTTACGACAAATATTTACTTTTTACAACATTCCTATTGTACTTTGACTGTTACCGTACTCCACATTATTGGCGGCCATACCGAACTTGTGACAACTGTTATCTTCTATCAGACGCTACTACTAATTATACTTAACAACATCCTATTCCTAATACATACATTAATGAAATAGAAATTACGGAGGAAAATTTTAGTGTCGACATCTTCCCCTTCCTAGTTTCTACTCCGTCCTCGAGTAGACTATTCTCCGTGCTTGGAAAATCTTCAACTTGTCGTGGTTAACCCATTTCGTAATGGGAGTGCCATCCAATTCCTCCAAATGACGTGCCCATTTTCATGCACACACTGCTATTTTGTAGGGCCCCATCCATTTTGGAAGAAATTTTCTGTCTTCTTTTTTTGTATCTGGAATCATATACTAGAACCAAGTCATTCACATGAAATGGAGACCACTGGATCTTTTGATCAAAGTATTCCTTCTGCTTCATTTTCTTCTTATGGCTTGTATCCTTTGCTATTTCCCTCATTTCCTCTAGCAAATGAAGATGTACCAACCTTTCTTTTACTGAATCACTTTCATCCATCCTTTCATTTTTCATAACTCTCATAGTGGGAATATCAAACTCAATAGGAAGAACTAGATCAATGTTATAGGCCAACTGAAATGGGGAGTATCCTGTTGCTGACTTTGATGTTGCCCTATATGCCCACAATGCTTTGCATGAATCCTTTTATCCCACTTATGTACCTGCAAGGCTGCATCTTTTGCTAGAATTTGACACAACACAAAATTTGTTCATTCCACCTGTCCATTTGTGCTTGGCTTGTATGTTGTTGCCTTCCTATGCTTAATAGAAAACTTATTGACTAGGGCTTCTACCACCTCATTAATGAAGTGGCTTCCTTGATCTGTTACAATTTCTAATGGGCAACCAAATCTGGTGACAATGCGTTCATATATGAACCTTGCCACTTCATCCATGGAAGTTGTTTTCAATGGCCTAACTTCAACCCACTTGGTTAAATAATCTGTGGCAACTACAATATACTTATTTTGGCATGATGTAGTTGGAAGTGGACCTATAATGTCTATTCCCCACTTTTCAAAGGGACAAAGTGGAAGAATAGGGCATAATGGAGCTGATGAAGTCTTACGGTTACCATGTGTTTGACAAATATCACATGTCTTACAATAATTATAACAATCTTTAAAAAGAGTGGGCCAGTGATAACCTACATCCAAGATCCTTCTTATTGTAAGTTGTCTAGAGAAGTGCCCTCCACATGTACCATTGTGGAATTCTTCTAGCAGCTCCTTCCCTTGATCACGTCCAACTGCCCTCTTGTACTATCCATCAGGTCCTATTCGAAATAATACTCCATGCAGAATAGAATATGGATGACTGGCTTGAGTAATCTTTCTCTTAGTCTTTGCATTGGCACCATCAGGAAACTTGAATTCATTTAGATAATTCCAAATATCTATGTATTCATTAGGGATTGTGTCAAGGGATAACAATGTTGCATCGGGGAAATCATCATCATCACAAGATGACCCTAAATCATCATAGGCTCGAGAGAGTGCATCTGCATTGACATGCTTCTTTCATGGCCTATCTATAATAGCAAATTCAAATTATTGTAGCAAAATTATCCATCTTGCTATCCTCACGATGGGTTAGGCTTATTTACAATATATTTTAGAGCACGATGATCTTCTGACTAGAAATTTTGCCTAGCAAGTAATTTCTAAACTTCTTTACTGGCAAAAAATGATAGCGAGCCTCTTTTTCAGTTATAGTATAATTTACCTCAACACTGCTCATTTGTCTACTCCCAAAGTAAATTGGATGTTCATTCCCATTTTCATCCTTTTGGCTCAAAGTACTTCCTAGTGCTGCATCTGAGGCATCAGTGTACACAATGAATGGCTTGCTCCAATCTGGATTCTTCAAAACAGGTGAAGACACCAGGGCTTCCTTCAGTTGTCCAAAAGCTTCATGCACCTTATTTCCTTTGAAATGTTGTCTCCATTTGGTGCAGGTGGTCCAACTTGCTCCCATAGATGCAAAAATCATCCAGAAATACTCTGATGAAGGTCCCAATGTAGGGTTCGAACACCTTATTCATCAAACGTTGGAATGTTGTTGGAGCATTACACAACCCAAAAGGCATAACTCTATAAGCAAATGTTCCCCAAGGAGTGGTGAACGTGGTCTTCAGCTGATCTTTCTCTGCTATACGAACTTGGTTGTAGCCACTATATCCATCAAAGAAACTATAGCACTCTGGCCAGCCTACTTCGTCCGTCAAGATCTGATCTCGAAAATGGAAGAGGGTAATGATCCTTCTTTGTTGCCTTATTGAGCTTCCTGTAATCAACACAAATGCGTAGCTTCCCATTCTTTTTTATTGAGATCATAATGGGAGAAACCCATTCTGAATTCTCCACAGCAAATATGAATCCTGCATCAAGCAACTTATCTATTTCTTCTTTTACAGTCTTAGAAAAATTAGGATTCATTCTATATGGCATTTGCTTTATAGGCTTAGCACCATCTACCAGCTCAATAGAATGTTCTACCCAACTTACTTGACGGAGTTCCTTGTAATCAAAAGTGAATATGTGTATGTACCTTCGAAAGAGCTGGAGGTAGGATTCCTTCTCACTCTCCATCACAACATCACCAATCTTTATTTGTTGGAGACGATCATCAACTTCTTCTTCGATTATTTTATGGGGTCATGAGTTGGTGTGGTATCGGAAGGATATCCATGACCAAACATCAACCTCACTTTCTTCATCTGCAGTGTCTACTTCACCGGTACTAGAGTAATCGAGAGGATGTCCAATCATCGCTTTCATCACTTGAATCCAAAGGTTCTACTTTATGATGTCGAGGATCACGTTTATCTTCACCCTCTCTCTACCACATCCAAGTGTCATGAAACCTTCATTCCAAAGTAGTTTCTTGCATGAACTCTCTTTAGCCATGGTCTTCCGTGAACATTAGGTACGCAACAAGATTACCATTTTCATCACCTCGAAAGTCTACCACACACATACAACACCCATAACATATATTGCCACATTTGAAACTACACCTTCTGGTTTAGTTTTCCTTTATCTAATGACCTTAACATAAGTGTTGAAGGGCGATCAATTTTAAACCCAACATATTCATTACTGAGACTCGGTCATTACATTAATCGCAGACACCTCCATCAACTAATACATCATGAATTGAAATACCATTACATAATACCTCGGCTTGTGGAGCATAGGAATGCGCCTCTGCCTCCAAAACAGAGACCTCAAACTCCTTTCTTCGTCGAGCATTGAGTCCACTTCGCAGCTCCCACCTCTTCTCCGAAGACATAGCCAAGAGTTGACCATATGTAATATTTGAGCCTTTTGGACAGATCTTCCAAGATGGAGTATGGTCCTTACCCCCTGTGAAATCGAGAAAATCCCGCACACTCAACTTTCTTCTCCTATGTTTCTTACTAGTTTCTCCTTTCACCTTCTTAGGATCATTTCCATCTTGATTATCTTTTTCTTTTTCTTTCTTTTTGTTACAAACACATCTACTTCATTATTTCTGCTCTTATCTACTACATCAAAAGAATTCACAGTGCTTTTCCTTTATCATTATCTCCTTTACTGGATGTAGAAGCTCTATCTGGACAATTATACTTATAATGACCCTTTTATAACAACCATAACATACAACTTCAGAAATATTTCTTTTGGACCTCTATCTTTTCCCGAGAACTAAATTCTTTTCCTTGAAGAAGATTAATAGTTAAGCTCGACCCATCTTTTTGAGCAGATCTTCATACTAGAGATGTACTAGGAGAAATATTTGTGCTCACCGGAGTGGTTGTGGATTCTGACCAAAGGTGTTGGTGTAGGCTCTACTTTAGCAACAATTTCTTTGGGCTCCTATTCCATGCTTTCTTCTTGCCTTCGCAATCTCCTTTGCTTGTTCAATGGTAGTGGGCAATCATACTTCACTCGTTGTCCGATCTCCGGCTTCATCCCAAGAATGAAGTGCTTACAGAGGAGATTATCCATGCCATTCATCAACCCATCCGCTAATCCTTCCTTCCTTAGGATCCGGGCATTGAGCTTCCTCCTTAGCTCTAGAACACGAGCATGATAATCCCTTATCTTCTCCTTCTCTCCTTGGGATAGCTTTGTGATCTCGATCATGAGATCTACATATTTCATTGTTCACCAAATTCTTCAAGAAAACTTTTAGTTAATAAATCCCATGAATTTTTCACATTATCACCTAGTGTTTCAAACCACCTAATTCACCGAACCATCCAAAAAGGTAGGAAAAATTCAGTCCATTGTTCCCTTATTATAAGGCCATTACAAATACAAGATCGCTTAAACTCTTGAATGAAAGAAGAAGCATCTTCATTAGATTGAGCTGAAAAAATAGGAATCTTTCCCATTTTCAAAAGTAACCACCGTGAAATATCAACCCACAAGTACAATCAACAAGACTTATGTGCACAAATAATTGGAATCACTATACTAGAAAATGACTTTACACCTTTCTATAGTAAAATAGAAATGACCACGGTAAACTATGGTAAAACTTGACTTATCATGCGGTAAAACTCGACTTTCTTGTGGTAAACACTATTCACAGTGAAGTAAAAGTGAAGTTCTCATGCGGTAAATACTATTCACGGTATAAAGTGACTTTACTATGATAAATACTATTCACAAAAATGACTTTATCATGGTAACTACTATTCATGGTAAAAATGAGTTTACCATGGTAACTACTATGCACAATAAAAATAAGGTTACCCTCCAATTGCTTTTTGACTAAGTGGGAATATCTCTCCAGAAAATCCACCAACGAGGAATGGTCCCTTAAGAACGGAACCAAAATGTCATCACCAATCGACACTATGATAATTCTTCACCGGGAACTCCTCATGCTATGATTATTTACTAATGCACAGCCTTTAGTTTGGTGGATGTAATCTGAAACAAAACAACAACATAACACAAGAATACCATCGACTATGATAAGACGGAATGATGACAAATCTGAGATAACAAAGTAAATGATAATATTAACATGAAATTGTTACAATCTCACCCATGAGGTACTTGAAGTGTTATTGACTTCACTTGCATTTCACCAAGACTATGGGAGAAATTACACCTCTTAATGGCTTCTTCAACACACCTTTAAACTGATGGTTTCCTTCGCACACTTCCTACAATATTTCTCACTACTTCCTTCTATGCTAAATGAGGGGGGTGGCCTCTCTATTTATAGAACTTCCAAGCTTATCCATCTTATCTCTAAGATAGGATAAGAAATCCACTCTGACGAATCATATTCCATACCTTAACTCTTATCTGTACATGTAAGCTTATCTTTTAAGATAAGATAAACCTTATCATTTTACATGGGTTCCACATTTTTAGACTTTTTACAAATAAAATACACAAAATATTTATGACCTCACTCCTTGTCCTTATTACCAATATAATATTTCTAATTCCTAATCACGTAGACCCTACTTCTCTAATTACCCAAACTTTGACATTTTAACATTACCGGACCACTTACTTACAAATATTTACTTTTACAACATTCCTATTGTACCTTGACTGCTACCGTACTCCACATTATTGGCGGCACCATACCGACAAGTGCCGTTATCTTATCGACGCTACTACTAATTATACTTAACAACATCCTATTCCTAATACATACATTAATGAAATATAAATTACGGAGGAAAATTTTAGTGTCGACAGACCCAACCACCCCCTCATGTTTTCTTTGAAAGGTCTATACATTTTCTTGATTACAGAGGTATTGAGGATGCTACAGAACATGTTCACAAGTGTGAAATGCTATGGCATGTAAACGGCATCACAACCCCGGAGCGGAAGGCTAGTCAGTTTACAACCACGTTGCAAGGGTGCGCGCATAGCTGGTATAGGAAATATGACCCTCATCAAACAGTGGTGGATTATACTACTCTAAAGAATGCATTCTTAGCATAATTCCACATCCTTGAGTTTGAATAGAAGAGCGTCAGCACTTTGAAGGAGATTCAACAAGAAATGGAAAAGAGTGTGTGGGAGTATGATGTGCGCTTTAAAACTCTCTTGTCTAAATTATCATATGATATTCACCCTTCACAAAGCATGCTCGGTGGTTAGTTGGAGGATTGATCACACCTTTTAGAATGGCCTTATCTTATAAAACTTTAATGACCCGTGTAAGGTATTGGAGGATTCTCTGTGCACCGAGGCTGTTGGTAGTGTTGATACTTGGTGTTAGCCCATTCTGGAGGCTCGATTATTGTTGGCTATGGCTAAGAATTGGAAAATTTGTCTCACGAACTCAGCCCATGAGACTCACAATGGTTTATGGTGCACAAATTGTGAAGTAGAAGGGCATGTCAAGGATAATTTCCTTGGAGGATAAGTACGCATCGTGGCGGTGAGATATGAAATTTTCCATGGGGCCATGATGCAATTAGGTGCCCCTTGTTACAAAGACGTAATCCGTAAGAATGTGTCTTGTTATTGTAAGATCTGCACCTCTACAACCCATGATACTAAGTATTTTAGGCTCATTGATCATATCCATGAGGCCATCGATCATGGGGTGCGCCAGACCAGCATTGCTAGTAGTTCTAAGGGTTATGATCGGCTGTTATGAGGAGCGCACGATGGAGGCACTCACGGAAGGGGTTTTTGAGGAGGATTCCATGGTCATGGTAACCATGGAGGAGGAAGGAATGATTTCTCACGTGGAACTTGTTTCAATTGTGGATCTACAGAGCATTACAAATGAGAGTGCTCGGACCTATTGCAGTGCCCATGGTACGAAAAGAAGCATAAGTATGAGGAGTGCCCGGAATTGTTTGAGCACATGAATCAGCAGCACTAAAAGACAAGGGCATTGCAATGGTCAGCATTAAGAAGGCAGACACATAGTGGATGCCATGGGTAACACGGGATGTAGGTTTGGAGCCTGTCTTGGTAACAATAAGGGTAGAATCCATGCGCATGAAAAGAGATACCAAGGCAAAAGAGCTTGGTTTCAAGGGAGGAAGTAGTTCATGGAAAGTACCTAGACCCTGTACATCAAAAGGAGGTATATCAAGACACCATGGATGTCATTTAGAGTTTACAAGGGGAAATCCAATGTCTAAAGGAGTAGTCCAGGAGGGAGGAACAAGGAAGGAGATTCGAGGTGCCAAAGGATGACCTGGATGAGGTCAAGGAAGTGTGTAAAATGCTAAGGCAAGAGAATATCATTCCCTTACTAGGATCATGGTTGAGAGAGAAGGTCCCATGACACTGGAGGAGAGTGCGAGAGCAAGTCTTGCACACAAACCTTCCCCCTCACAACCTTGACTATGACAAGGAGATCACATTAAATGTAGTTGTAGATGGATGGATCCTTAGTAATATCCTCATTGACACAGGTGCGGAGGTTAATATTCTAACTTTGGATGCATGGCATCGATGGGAGACCTGCATTACAGCCATCTTCAAATGTGTTGTATATGGAAAACAAGACAAAGGCAAAGCCCATAGGTGTCTTAAAGGATGCAGCTATCACTATCCAGGAGCTAAGTTTCTCGGGACTTTGAAGTCTTGGCACTCGCACGAGGCAAACAATTTCCCAAAGACTACTTGGGTGCCCATGGTGTTATAAGAACAATGCAAACCTTCGGTTCAATAAAGGGTACATCAGCTTTGAAAATGAGGAGCAGGTCATTATACCCTTAGTTGATGGGAAGTCATCTCCTATACCGAACCTTTGGGGAAGAAATTCTAGACATGATATATGTGCGCTCAATCGAGGACCCAAAGATAATCCATCCCCATCGGCATGAGTTATCCAAATTAAGGATGCTCATCAGTAAGTGATACCAACAGTCTAGCATGTGACAATTGGGTGCATGGAACTTATGAATTGATCGGAAGGCAATTGAGAGGGTCGGTGACCAAGGTAACAAAGGCATGCATAGTATGGTGCCTAGGAGGAAAGGAGCTACCTAAGTATTCAGGAGGAGCCTTCCCTGAGATCTTTTTGCAAGAGATGGAAGCTTAGTGGAAGAAGGAGAAGGAACGGAGAGGGATGTTAAGCTATGTCCTACTCTGGCAACAGTGAGCACGATGGTGGGCTACACATCAAGAAATCCTTTTGGAATGGTGCGAGGTAAGAATTTCTCTCTCTCAGATTCTCTAGAAGTAATGTGCCCACCACCATCAAGGACTACCATGGGAAGGATCCCGCCTCTTTCCATATCCAAGAGTGTGAGAGGATCTAGAGAGAATGTGTGGAAGCTTTTCCACCATCCCTCTGGGTGCACAATTTTTATTCTCTATTGTAGGGTTACGCATGCACATGGTACAGGACATTCGAGACATGCCACCAGAGACAGGGAATTGGCAAGAGCTAGCGGCTAACCTCATTCAAACCTTTGAGTATCGGAGTACCAAGCCATTAGTTGATAAGGCCTTATAGGGTATCAAGTGCCTTACCATAAGGGATAGTGCCATGGTGGAAGATTGGTTGTTGGAGTTTCTAGGTGGACCAGGTTTGGAAGCACGTTTGAAGAGGAGGTAGAGGAAACAGAAGAGTTACAACTTGAGTGCACGTGTTTGGAAAAGGAGAAAGGGAAGTTGGTGTATGTGATTGATGGGGAGGAAGTAGAAAGCTTGGATGTTAGCCATTCTGTAGGAATGTGTGAGGTAGTGGACAAGTGTTAATACTCGCGCACGCGCCTACCATGAGCCTTTAAAGACAAAGAAGGTTAACATTGGTTCAGGAGAAGAACCTAAGGAAGCTATTATTAGAGATTACTGGTTAGAGAAGGAAGTCTCTAAGATCATTGATCTATTGCGCGAATTTGAGGATTTATTCCCACACGGGTACCATGAGCTCAAAGGTGTTCACCATTCCTTGGGGAGATGAAGATAAAGCTAAAGGATGGTGCACTTCCGTAAAAGAAGAGACCCTACCTGAATGAATCCCAATTTACACGTAAAGGTTAAGGAGGAGATAGACAAAATGATAGCTTCTAGGATCATTGAAGTAGTGGAAGAATTGGAATGGATAAGTCCGATGGTAATCAACATCAAGAAGGATGGGTGGATTAGGATCTGCGTGGATTATAGGGAGCTAAACGTAGTTTGTGTCATCAATCCTTTTCCAACCCCCTTCACTGAAGAAATTTTGGAAGGATTCACTGGGCGCGAAATCTATTCCTTTACGGATGGATTTTCAAGGTACCACCAAGTCCGGATTACAAAGGAAGACTAGGAGAAGAAAACTTTCACCACTAAGTGGGGAAGTTTTTCACATACATCATGCCCTTTGGGTTGAAGAATGTGCCTGCTGTTTTTGACGCATAGTGGTGCAAGCGTTCAGGACTTCATCCATAAGTTTCTTTAGGTTTATTTGGATGATTAGACAAGTTGTATGGTCAAGTAAAATATTATTGTGACAATCTGAGGTTAATTTTTGAGAGGTGTAGATAGTTGAAGATATCCATGAACATTAATAAGTGTGTATTTTCTACACCCTTTGGGATGTTATTGGGGCATATGTAAGGAGGACTTTTTGGTAGATCCTGCTAAAGTTACGCTTATTGTGGGGTTAGGGAACCTACTAGCTAGAGCGTAGTGCATGGATTCCTTGGGCATATGGGTTATTACAGAAATTCATCAAAGGGTATGCAAAGATCACCCCACCTCTAGAGGAGTTGCTCAAACATAAAAGTGTCTTCCATTGGGGAGAGGCGCAAAGCGAGAGCATTTGATACATTAAATGATAGGCTTGTCACCGCACCTATATTACGTTTTCCCTCTTGGGACAAGCCATTCCATGTCCATGTAGATGTCTCAGGGAACCACAATTGGAGTAGTGCTTACACAACAGGTGAAGGAATTTTTTATCATCCTCTATTTTTGGAAGCAAGAAGTTGACACCGTGAGAAAAAAATTATACCATGACCGAGCACAAAGCATTATCAATGATCTACTTGCTTTTCAAGTTCATATAGTACCTATTGGCAACTCCTTTTGTAGTTTTACACCGACCACATGGCATTAAAGTATTTGGTGAACAAGCCCATTTTACAAGGGCGCATATGTCAGTGGGTGTTGTTATTCCAAAAGTTTGAGCTCACACAGTAGTAGTAAAGCCTGGAAAGAGCAATTTTGGACTTGATCATCTGTCAAGAATTGATTCAGGGGAGGATGCGCAGAGTATTGAGGAGACAATGCCAGACACGTAATTGTTTAGGTTACGGTGCGCGCCCTCGGATTTGGAGGAGATTGTAGTATTTTTAAAGGAAGGTGTGGCACTGGAAGGAATGAAGGCATTAGAGAAGAAGCAACTAGCCATACGTGCCACACCCTACATGTTGATTAGTGGAGACTTATACAAGTTAGGGCATGATGAGGTGTTGCGCAGTGTGTACTAGAGCATGAGCACCTCACCATCATGGAGGAAGCACACAAAGGAAGTGCAGGTGGGCATTATGTAGGTGATGCCACTGCGTGTAAGATATTAATGGCAGGTTTGTGGTGGGAAACCCTGTACAAGGATTATAAAGACTATTGTAAAGCATGTGACCATTGTCAACGCATTGGCAAGCTAGGAAAGAGAGATGAAATGCCTTTACACCCTATACCTAGCACAGAACCTTTTGAGAAGTGGGTAATAGACTTTGTAGGCCCTATTGCACCAACGACACGTAGGAATGGGTCATGCTATGTCATCACTTGCACGGACTATTTGACAAGGTGGGCAGAGGCAGCCCCAACTAAAGATTGCACAACAACCACAATGGCAAGATTCTTATGGGAGAACATTATCACGAGGTATGGATGTCCTTTGAGTTTAACCAGCGATAGGGGTATGCATTTCTTGAATGAGACCATGAGGATCCTGTTAGCGAGTTCATGGTGGCTCATCACAAGACTACACGCTATCACCCACAAGAAATGGAACCAGCTAAAAACATTTAACAAAATCTTGAGTCATACCTTGACCAAAATTTGTGATGTCGCAAGACAAGACTGGGATGACAAAGTATCAGCAGTATTATGGGCTTACAAGACAACATATAAAAGGCTAAACAAAGCCACAACATTTCATTTCGTGTTTGGCGTGAAAGTTGTTCTACTCATTGAATTCATGTTACCTTCTTTGCGAATAGCACGCACAGCAGGAGGTTTGGATGATGACCAAGCTGGAAGAAATAATTGATGAGTTAATGAAACTAGATGAGAGACGATCACTTGCTAGGTGGAGCCAAACAACAAAGAAAGCAAAGTAAAAAGCTTGGCATGATCACCACATTAGAAACAAGAAGTTTGAGGTTGGGCAGATGGTCTTACTATATGATTCTAAGTTTTTGTGCCATCCTGGGAAGTTGAAATTCCATTGGTTGGGTCCCTAAAAATCTCGTACATCCTTGATTCGGGCATGTGCCAGTTACAAGCATTGGATGGAATGAAATTTCTAGACACTTCAATGGGAGTAGGTTGAAGCCCTACTATAAATAAGTCTTCTTGGTGTTTGTAAATAAGGTAGTTTTTCCAGTTAGTTTAGAATTTTCCTTTATGCATTTCTTTTCTTGTGTTTCCCTTTCGCGTTGTTGTTTTGTTTTGTGCCTTGGGTGCCAATTTAACCTTATTACTACTTATTTAGAATTTTTTGAATGTGTAGAGAACCACGCATCATTTTAGTGTGGGGTGGAGTAATGTGAAGGAGCGCATGGTTAAAGTGCCAAGGAAGTTTGTGTTAAAAATCCCAGTTGAATGGCCATGTTGAAAGAGGTGTATGAAAAGAAAAGATGAAAAAAGGATGGTTGGTGCCAAGATAAAGCTACTTTCGATCCCACGTACATAAATGAGGAAAAATAAAATTAAGCAACATGAGGTAGGTGAGATAAAAATCAGACGGAAGAAGTGCCTTTAGCCGAGTTACGCGCACACGCAAGAGTCTCTTATCATGTTGGATTGGTTTCACGTCAAAAGGTTGGAGGATTTTCCGCGCAGTTGGGGGCGCATGAGTGGAAGTGTTATGATCCTCATGTGTGGATTTCACTAACTCCTTGAGGTTTTGGTGTAACGGTTCGTTACATTTGGTATCAAAGCGACCACCTAGGTTCGAGTCTCACCTTTGCACGGTAGCTACGTCGGCATTGCATTGTTCGCATGTGAAGGGGCTCGTTAGGGGGGATTTGGTCCCGCTATACGGTGAAAATCTAGCCTGGGGTCCAGGCTATGGAAGCTTCTTGTGGGATGTTATGATCCTCATGTGTTTTCACTAAGGCCTCAAGGTTTTGGTGTAACGGTTTGTTACTGAAAGCACTTAAGTCGGAGTTTTCTTTGAAAAATCCACATTAAATGTAAAAAGTATGGTGGTAGGTGAAGTATCACTTAATACTTAAAAAAGGAAAAACTATAAATAAAGGGGTCAAGGCACTTCATTATTCAATTTTTGTATAAGGAGAAAGAAGTAACTTTTTACACCTTTGCAAACTAGGGCTTCCAAAAATTGATCTATGTGAAGAAAAATTTGGAGAGATTGAAGCGTGAGTAACTAGTTCAGATTTGCAAACCAAGAGGAAGGGATTTCATGGGCATAGGAGAAGTTGTGAGAAGGCGTCATCTTGTGAAGGGAGTATCCCAGTTAGGGTTTGAAGAACTAGGGCACGGGTTTAAGAAGTTTTCCTCACAAGTTCAGGATCTAAGGTTGGAGAGAGTAGAAGAATAGAGTAACAAAGTGATTGAAGTGGTAAGAAGACCTAGATAATGGCACCCAAGAAACCAATTAGCACACCCAAGAAGGGAAAGGGAAAGGGAAAGGTCAAGCAACAGGAAACTGAAGCACACACAAATGAGGAATGGTATGTAGAAATGTAGTACCTAGATGGAGTGTTTTTGGGGAAGGAGTGGGAGTCCCATCTTAGGAACATGTCTATGAATGATTATAATCATTGGAAAGGCACAATCGAGAAAGAGATGGCGCTGGAGTTAGTGCACCCAACAAACAAGAGGACACTAGAAGGTTTTCCCATTTATAATGATGACGTGAAGGTCAAGTTGGAGAAGGCAGGTTATTACAACTCTTTGAGTTTCCCTTCTTCGGGAAACCCGAACACTTATATCAATGGTTGATGTCATGCAGTGCAGAGGACTACTTCCACTTCACAGGTGCAAGATGCACATAACCCTCATTTCATTTCACATTTCACAAGCCTTATCGTGAAGGAGATGGTTTGGAGGATGATTTTACCAAAAAAGAAGTGATTAAGGAAACTATCGTTGCTTATGCATACAAGAAGGGGTCAAGGTATTATGATGTTATAGACATTAAGGACCCAGTAATGAAGATGGCCGTGCACCTGGTGTCAAAATTAAATGGCCAGGAGAGATGGACCTAGGTCAATAAGCCATGGTTGAATGTTTGCAGGAAAATTTCAGAGGGCACCATCTACAACTTGTTTGCATTCATCGCGAATGAGATTATCAGCTGTGCAAAGGAAGGTGACATAATCCTTTTTGGCAATGTCTTGCTAACCATTGTGTTTTTAGAGATCAAGGTATCGGATGCATCAAACAAGTTCATGTGGGAGTACCTGCTGCCAAGACCCTTGCCCACCAATAGGTTTGAAAAATACGCTTGTGACACTATGACAACAATGCACAAGGTGCGCTTGGAAAAGTAGTATACGTGCATAAGGAATGCATTCAAGGTAGAATGGAGAATTCCCAAACAATCCTTACCAACAGCCACTAGGGAGAAGCGAGAATTTCTTGTGTACTAGAATTTCGCCTAGGCAGATTCAAATTGACAGATGAGACATGGAGCCCATGGTGCAAGCTCCCCTTTTCCTTCACAACTTTCAATACTTCTAAGCAAGAGTAAATAGGTTCAAGGAGTCCAAGAAGTTTAAGTTGGACCTTAGTAGTCTAGACCAAGATCACGGGGAATTTTGCAAAGGGCCTGGTCTACTCTAACAAGCACGCGTACATAGAACGGTTTGTGTCGCATGAAGTACAAATGACAAGGCCCATGACTCTGCCCATTGCAGAAGGATCCGCAATGCACGTGTACATTTGCATAAGACCCAAGTCTGAGAAGGGCACATATCTGGAGAACGAGGTGTCTATACCTCAAGATCCAACTGGTAGGAAGAGACCCGCACCCAAACAGGAGGAAAAAGAACCAGAAAATAAAATTCCAAGTGTGGTAGGCACACAAGCAATAGGTTACCCAGGATAAGCACCAAGACCAATATGTACGCACGTAAGAAGAAGCCCATAATCAGAGAGAAGACTCCAGAGCGAAAAATTCATCGCCATAAGGAGTCATCAAAAGAAGAAGAAATAGAGTCACCTACACTGGAATCTCTAGTTAGGAAGAAGCAAAGGGTAGAAGAGGAGACCACCTCGGAAGAAGTTGGGAATTTGGACAAGTACATAGGAGAAAAAGATGATAGTGAAGAAGAAGTTAGTGGGGAAGAGGATCCTAGAAAATATCAAGGGCCACCCATCTTCAATGTACATGATTCGAGGAGGAAGGCGGAGAAGAGGAACAGGGGTTCCTTTTTGTGCGGTGTAAGGATAGCCAGGTAGGAGAAAGTACCCAGGACATGGGAAAAGGAGAGGAGGCTAGCGCGTAGAAGCAAGAGGCTCCAAGCTCTATGTAGGAATAGACAACCAAGGTGGTAGAAGGAGAAGAGACCAAGAACATTGAGACCCTGGTGGAGGAAAAAGTGGAACACAATGACCGAGCCATTGTTGAATAAGGAGGAGGAGAGTGCGAAGATGAATGCGCAAAGCACTAGAGGCCTGATTTTAACTGTAAGTATACCTAAGGGTACGCACATGGGAGGAAGGTGCATAGGGGGGAGGCCAGAGATGGGTTATATTGATGACCCCAAGAAATTGTTTCACACATGGTTCCAAAGTACAATTCGGGGAGGAGCTTGATAGGAATGTCATCTTTTGACAGGGAGGTTGCATATCCGCGGATGAGGAAGATGATCTCATGGGAAATTGAGTCCCACCTTGATGAGCTAGAGTTTGAGGTAAGCCATGGGGCAATAATAACATTGCAGACCAAGAGAAGATAACCCAGTGGTGGATGCCCAAGTCCTCTCTTGGATGAACAATCATGTAATGCGCTCAACAAGGTCTCCATTGAGATCGAAGCTAGGCTCTTCGGGTGAAATGATAGGATCAGAGATCTGGAAGGGGAGCTAAAGAAGAAAGAGGAAGATAGCTACAATGACCAAGGAGTTGAGCCAGAAAAGTTGATCAACACCTAGTGGCAGTGGGAATTGAAGGATGAAAAGGCCAAGGTGAGCGTTGTGTACAAGAAAGTGGAATCCATCAATGAGGCTATAGTATTGAAGCATCCGGACCTAGCATCACCCACGCAAAAGTATGGATCTTCTTTAGGATGCCTAGAGGATTTAACAAGGGTCCTCACCATGGAAAGACAACCGCTAGCCTTGGAGTCTACAGAAGAAGTGGCTGTGCGCCTAGAGAAGGAAGATAAGTTGAAGATCGTAGCACTCATCACAAAATACAGTAAGGTTCTTGCTGATGTAAGGGTTGCTTCCCGGATTTTGAGGCCACATACGACAATTGCGTAGATAGGGACAAAGTGGCAGGCACCTTAGTCGCCACTCATGAAGTGGAACTCAAGGAGTTCCAGGAGAAAAACAAGGGGAATAGGGAAAGAGACAAAATCCTTGCCGAGGTTGAGAAGAAGTCTGAAGCCATTGAAACCTTAAGGGGTTCAATCAAAAACTAGTTGAAGGAACTATATCCATGTATCACACGAAGAATGGACGTCTTTGGAGGATATATGCAAGGAGTTGGAGAAGATCACTGATACCATGAGCGCAGAAGGAGATGGACTAAATTTTGAGGAGGTGAGTGCTCTAGTTGGCGACCTCTGTTAGAGAGCGCAGGATGAAGTCGATGCCTGAACAAATTGGAGGCTGACTTGCAAAAGGATTTTCCTAGCTTATTGCAATAATTCCCTCACTGCTCCCATTCCTTCATCTTTCCCCATTCTTTCATCCCCTTATTCTTTTTCCTAGGCGTAATCCTATTGTATTCTTTCTTTCACTAAGAGAAGTGTTCCCACGATGGAGAACAGCGTAGTGTGGGGTGATGTTGGGCCCCTAGAATGTTGGCTAAGTACAAAAGGTGTGTAGGCATGCAAGGTCCTAGTTAAAGAAAGGCACGCGAGGACAAAGTGCGCGAGGCGGGGTTTTAGAGAAGGTTTTAAGGAAGCTCGTGGCATGTGTGGCATGCGCAAATAGAACCAAGGGTTCAAGACTTAGCCAAATTGGGTGTTCAGGGCAGAACATGTGAAAATCATGACCCAACCGCATGCAGAATGGATAAGGTGCCAGCCTAGTGACAAAGTTGGCCAGGAAGGAGCATGCTGCGGTAGAAACTTCTAGAAGCACATCATGATATAAAGTGGAAAGCTCAGCTCGGAGGAGAATGCTCATATGGAGGACCACATTTAGACACTTAACATTGGATCTGAGGGCACTAGAGGATGAGTTGGTTTCCCAAAAAGGCTATAAATACAATCACTGCAGAGTAAACAAAGGGAGAACTAGAGAGTGGGCGGAGCTCTGTAGAAATACTGCAAGAACTCTGTTAGTGGGTAATTGTATTTAGGAAAGGATGTATTGGGCATGGGGATTTTAATTTTTTTAGTAGCCTAGCTACATTAGTCCAATTGTAATGCATGACTGTGGTCTGCTTCTCTGTGACATTCTGTAATGGCTCCATGGATGTAATGAGGTTACCAGTTTATATGAATATGAATATCAATGATTCTGATACATACATCTTTTCATAAGTTCTCTTTCATTTATGTTTATGCTAAGTATGGATGCTTGTATACTTCCTTCTGTTATGGTACAAGTTATATAATCTGTTAAGTACTGTCTGAATGACTGCAAGGATCTAGAGGCCGTTCTGAGCTCTATGGTTCTTGTATGTCTTAAATCCTTTTGAAATATCTTAAACACAAATCATAGATGATGTTTCCCACTAAACTCACATAAAAGAGAGACTCATCACCCGCGTGTGCCTCGGGTGAGTGCCCAAAGATCCACTAGATGATAGGTCGGCATGCATGGAGTTCCTTTCTTTTGTGATACAAGTAAAAATGACTACAAGTGGTTAAGATAAATGGTTGTAATCAGCTCCACCTACATTCAAATCCAACTTAGGCACGATCCCCATTCAGGGGTGGTAATTTTTGAGGTGGCGTGGATGGCGGGTAGATTTAACAGAGGTGGATTCTCGGTTCAAAATTATCTATGCTCGAAGTGTGGTCAAGTGTGGTGGTTAACAGTTCGCTAATTATTGATCCAGTAATGTTATATCTTGGTTGAATGTACTTTGGTTCATAGCTCTGGTCAAAAGTGTTTATCTATCTAAAAACTTTAGATCATTTTCAATTCTATTATGGTATCACCTTAGTAAGAGAGTCACTTTCATTGTATTTAAAGGCATTTGGATGATATTTACTTATTATATTCTAAAGCCATACAATATAAGAGGGAAATAAAATCAAACATACTCATTTCACAATCAATCCTCCATAGTACAAAAGATAAGTAATCAGTCAAACATAGTCATTCCACAACCAATCCTATCTATTTTGATTTCTAAAATATGGTAATTAATTACACTTTATAGTACATTTAAAGACATATTTTTCATGAATAATGTGTACATATTTCCTCACTTAATGCATTGTATAATTTTTGTTTTGATATTAGAGAGTCCGTAGCCTACTCAGAAAGAACTTTTATGCCTTCACCCGTGGCATCTCTAGAGATCACAATTTGGCATAGTATGACATGGCTGGGGATTCAAACAAAACCCATGTGCCACCTTAACATTCATCAACCTCTACACGCCCGACACCGAGGTATAAGTTCATCCTACTCGAGGCATGAGTTTGGACCAAACCAGACTAGGATAAACTCATGCCTAATTCCTAAGACCTATCTATGAAATTCATGGTGATTGAAGTGATGTAGACATATTTATAAGAAGGTGAGAATTGGAGAAGTTTGTAGAAGTTCTCCTAGTTCCGTGGGAAAAAATTTAGGATGTTATGAAGAATATTTTATAAGTTATAAGGTTTTTGGTCATATCGAGCTTAAGAGAGTGCATTTTCCAAATCAAAGTGAGACATATCATCTTGGTTGGCACATGTAATGGTTACATGAGACTCTAATACTTTTAGGGATGTAGAGGCATGGATTTCAGAAGATTATAGAATTAGAATGAGATCAAATGAGGCTATGTCCTTTATGAACAATTATTAAGAAGGTATGGTGGTCATAAAACCTCATTCATGAGCGATAGAAAAATTGATTTTGTGAGCTTAGAATGGATTGAATCATCACAATTTATGATTGGAGGATGGATAGGACTCTCCCATAATTTAGATGGTGGTGGTTTGGTGTCATGACTATTGGTAGAGCCCACTCAAATGATTTAGTTTCTAGGAAATTTTGATTTGATCTCAAGTTTTCCATTTGACCCAATGTCTAAATTGGTGTTATGATTTTTTATGGAGTCATGCTACATGTTTGGATTCTTTCTAGGGCTTTGTGAAGTCATTGGATAGTTTTCACAGGTCAAAACATGAAGGTTGGTTTTCGTGGCTAGAAGGTAGTTTTAGCGATCATAAAGGATGTTCTTGGGCATGTGTAGAATAATTTGATGATTTAATGGATATGGAGATTTTTAACATCAATATGATGTGTTTCAGTTTTTGGTTGATCTCTACAGGTGAGATGAGGTGGCACGGTTGAGGTCACAAGTTTCTCTAGTTTGACTAGTTCGAGAGTAATGGTTCCTTAGATAAATTAGTCTATAAGACCAATATTTTGAATAAATTCATGATTCCTATCCATTAGAGAGTGAATAGGGATAAAATTTTATCCTATTCCATGCATTTAGAGATCTTTAAAGTCTTAGAAAGTGTGTTAGAAGATCAATATTGTAAAACTAGTTTCTGGGCAGTTCAAGTTGCTTGAAGGTCAAAGAGGTGTGGATGGATTTTTTGGTTGATTCATGATGTCTAACATGGTTATATGTGTTACTGTGTGTCAGTGGATTTACAATAATCAGTTAAATTCCATGGTTTAGGTGTTTTTGGATGTTAGGTCTTCTTCTTAGAAGACTAGTCGACGAGAGAGGTGCCTGGAATGAGTAGGAAACAATCTTACTTGGTGGTGTTATGAGATGAATGAGTAATGCAGAGGTTCTGAGCTGGTAGAATATGTTGAGAGGATGTTTTTGACATGTTTTTATCCTTTTGAGGTGTGATGAATCTTCTATGTATGCTTAGATTCCATGGTGTGTTCGGTGATGGTGTATTTGGTCTTCTTGGCCTAGTGTGAGCTTGTCTAGCGTCTTGGTGCATTTCTGACACATATGGGTATTTAATGTTGAGTTATAGGAGTGTGTAGGTTTTTTTTATGTTGGTATGACTGAACTCATTGGTCATCATCGACATATTATGTTTGTAAGAAAGATTCTTATAGTTAAAGTGAGTATATGTGCTCATTTTGAAGTAGTTGTGTGAGAGGCAAAAGTGTGAGCTAAGAGAGAGTGTGAAATTGGTTTGAGGGCATCAAGAAAATATGAGAGATATTATTAATGTTTTATGAGAATTGATAAAGATATTAGTAAGGAAATTTATCGAATCAGCCCTTGAAGAAGCAAGATCTAGTGAAGTAGGAGAGAGTTTGTTTGAAGATGGTTTTGAGGTGTGTGAGCTGAAATTGTGATCACTATCAGTTATAAAAGAAAAATATCTTTAGTGGTCTTCATCTTCATGTGGTTGAGTTAGTTCTTGATCACCTTGAGGGGTTTTATCCTCCTTGCATGGTTGGTGCCTTGATAAATAGGGGTTGGTGCTCCCTGTGGTATTTGTGCATCGTTATAAAAATCTTGTGTGATGTGTCATATTCATGTAAGTCTTTTGCTTTGAGTAATATAATCAAAATTTTCAGTGGATTTTCTTCACATTTAGGTTTTCCCACTTAAATTTTGTATTCTTGTGTACTCTCTCATGATTATGCTCATGTGAATTATTTTTATATGTTGTTAAGCTCACATTAATGCATGGTTGAATGGTAAATTGTTTATGCAAGTTAAATAGAATTGGTTAAAGTTTTTGAAGGACTAATTCACCCACCTCCCTCAGTCCATTGTTCTTCCAACAATTATTATTAGAGCAGGTCCTTTTGAAGAAGGTTAATCGCTTGAAAGGATATCCTTTGAAGCACTAAAATGGTGAGTCAGAAAGTGACTCTTCTACAAGAAAATCTCCCTTGTTTGATGGAAAAAACTATGCATTTTTGAGTTTGAGGATGAGGACTCACATTATGTCCTTAGGGTTTTACATTTGAAAATATGTGTTATATGTGTATACAGTTCTTTAGAATCCTCCAGAAGTTCTCGCAGACAATAAGTTGAGTAGTGACAACTCAAGGGCTATGAATGCAATCATGTGTGGTCTAGCTGAATCAAAACTTGTGAAGGTTATGCATTGCACATCAACAAAGGAAATTTTAGATAAAAGTATGGTCATTTATGAAGGAGATTCCAAGGTAAGGATAGAAAAACTTCAAAATTTCAAAAATCAATTTGAAGGCCTAAAAATGAGTGAAGAGGAATCCATTATTGCATACTTGCTTAGAGGTGATAAAGTTGTTAACAACATGAGAGAATTAGGTGGAGAAGTGAAGGAAGAATTTTTGGTACAAAAGGTATTAAGGTATTTAACTCCTAAGTTTGACCCAAAAGTGTCTTTTATTGAGGAAGCCAATGATTTAAAGGTCATAGCTATGAATGAGCTTCAAGAAATCTTATTTGTATATGATATGAGTATTGTTGACTATAAACATATCAAGAAGGAAATTTCTTTCAAGGTTGAGAAGAAGGAAACGCCTATTATGCAACCAAGTGCATCGAAGAATGAGAGATCATGTAATGGTTATTACTATAATTGTAATGGATTTAGACATAGGGAAAATGAATGTAGGAGGTCATCACAAATGATCATCGATGGAGGGATAATAGAGATGGGTAGAAAAATAATATCATTTTCCATAATTTTCATAAGAAAGATCAAACTGCTAGGTGTTTTCTATATGATTCATCCAGTTAAGTTTGCAGACAAGAAGTCCCAGGAGGTATGAATTAGATATTATTTTTTAATTGCACTAAATTTGGACATGTAGCTAGAAATTTTTATGGTATTTAGAGGAAATCCATGAGGTTTTAGAATCCTAGAATGTATAATAAAAGAAAAGGCAGGTTGTGGGAGCCTAGAAAAAACAATGTTCTTCCTCATAAAGAAGATGTTGAATAAAATAGAAAAGATTCTTAGGTACATACCAGCATAATGAAGGAAAATTTTTATCTCAGGTGTCCAAAAGGGCTTGTGACCTTATTAGGTGTCCAAATGTTTTTCAACACATGGCAACAACAAACTTCCACAACACAAAGAAAGATTTCTCATTCAAAACACACGGTCCAAAACAAAACTATAGTTTGCAACCACATAAACAAAACAACAAACAATACTCAGGCTTCATCATGCAAGCCAAAGGAGCAAGAACTATGGGGAAGCTACTTATGCCTCCCAAAGGGGAAATGGGTATCACCACCTGAGAACAAACCACCAAAATATATATCATTCAAATCCCCATCATACCCTTATGCCTCCCCAAGTACCGCTTATACCTCACATTTTCTTATACCTCCCCAACCTCTTATGGCACCCCATAAGGAGTAAAAAAATGTAAGCTATTTCTTTTTACAAGGTGGAACCCAATCCCAACTCCCTCAAAAACACTTATGCCTTCCCACAAGATTTCCTCATAGTCTTCTCCTACACCATACCTAGGCCATCTACCCAACCAAACAACAAACATACTAAAACATTCAACCATTTACATATGCATACAATGAAATGAGAGCATTTTAAAGAGTCAAGCTCCTACCTCTCCATAATGGAGTTTGTTTCAAGGTTCAAAAACAACAAGCTTTCCAATGCAAAACAGTCCAAGATCAACAATCTACAAGCATGCAAAAATCTCCAACTTTCTCTCAATTTGAAAGAGCTCCAAAAACCAAAAGCAAGTCACCAAAAATGAAGTGATAAAAAATGAAGCAACCCCAAAACAAGCCAAGGAATTCAAATATATAGAAGAGGGAAGAGAAGAGGATGAGGTGGATCCAAGTAGGATGCCACATCACACATCCTCAACTCCAACTCATAAGTCAACTTCAATCTCCAAGGCACAATAAATAAGTAGGTGGAAAAATGACAGTTTTACTTACACACTCAAATCAAGCCCACACCCCATAAGGACTGAAATTAAAAACATGTAAGAAAGTGCAATCAAAACTTACAACTTGTCTTCCCAAAATGCATAATAAAAGTCTAAATGTAACTCCCCAACCATAGGTAAGGTTGGTATACAAATTTAAGAGGTGTGGGACAAGTTTAACTTGTCCCACAAGCCTCCAAAATCAGCCTCCAAGGACAAATTCGAATTTCAAAGAAGGTGGAGTGTTTCACACTCAAATGTTTACTTACACATCACTTACAACACTTGATCCAAGAGCCAACAACTCTATTAATTACATTCTCATGACCCATTTTAATTAATTAATCTAACAACATGATTACTCACAATTTAATTAAATTAGAAGGGGGAAACACATTACTTATACAACACATGCTAACTTTAAACAAAGGAACCAAATAAAAGAAATACACAAAGTCCCATGGTCACATTTGAAGGTGATCCCCATGGAATCCCTAACAAAAATCAAACATACACAAAATAATACATGTTGTTATGGTGACCTTTGTTGAATTCATCTAGAATTTCAATGTGGTTGGTCTCCAATCCCCGATGTTTGTTGTGATATGTTTTACCTGTAAAACACAAATACTTCATTCAGCCTCATGGCCGCATTAAATCATCCAAAATAAATATACATTAAAATTATAAAATCATCCATACATATAAATCACAACATCATCAAGGCAAACAACAATATAATTTACAATCTCATCAACAACTATATGATCATCAAATTTAATTCAATTTTCTAGGTCTACTCAACATATCAAAATATCACATGTCCAAACAACATCCATAAATATAACCATGTCAACAGCATATCAATATCCATATAAATGTCTCTAATAATCCACATGCATCATATATGAATCAAAGTCAATAATAGTCCATGCTCTAACATCTAACATCATGCAAAATCAAAAGTCACAATAATGTCCATAATATAGTCAACAATGTCATAATCAATATCAAAATGTGTCGAAGGGAAGTGGGCACTACAATTCGGACATTGATATGAAATATACCATTCAAAAACGCACCAAAATGATTAAATATATAAATAAATGCAAAGTATCACCTTAAAAACTTGATATATATATATATATATATATATATATATATATATATATATATATAATCATGCATTAAACATTCATTTATAATTTTAAGCATTCATATATCTCTGCATTTACACCTAAACAATACACATTTTTATATTATCTCACATACATAGAACAAGAATAATTTAATCATAAAGCTAGCTATATATTTATTATTAATATAAAATTACACATTAAAAATTCATTTATAAATTTTAGCAATCATATTTCTTTGTCAAAACATCTACACATGCATTTACATCTAAACAATAAACATTTTTATATTAACTCACATACATAAAACAAATATAATTTAAACAAATTAACATATCATATGTAAATAAACAATTTGTTTGGTTATATATAAAAGCAATAAGCATTTATGTACCAAAACAATTAAACATAACACAACTTATTATTCAAGCAAATAAAGACTTATCAAATTATTCATACATGGTATATATATAAGCCATTCATATAAAAAATCTTGTCTTCCACATATTAATTAATAATACAAACATTTTGCTCTCTCTCTCTCTCTCTCTCTCTCTCTCTCTCTCTCTCTCTCTCTCTCTCTCTCTCTCTCTCTCTCTCACCCCCTCTCCCTATCTCTCCCACTCTCCCAATCTCTCTCTCCCCATCCCTCTCTCCCCACACCCTCTCCCTCTCTCTCTCCTCTCTCTCCCGCTCTCTCTCGCACTCTCCCTCCCCTCTCCCTATCTCTCACCCTCTCCCTCTACATCTCACTATCTCTCTCCCACTCCCCTTCCATCTCTCCCCTTCCCCCTCCCCTCTCCCTCTCCATCTCCCTCCCTCTCCCGCTCTCTCTCGCACTCTCTCTCCCCCTCTCACTCTCTACCCCCTTCCCGCTCCTGCTCCCTCTCTCTCCCCTTCCACCTCCCTTTCTCTCTCTTTATCGCTCTCTCACCCTCTCCCTATCTCTCCCCTGCTCCCAATTCCTCTCTCTCTCGTCTCTCTCTCCCAATCTCTCGCTCTCTCCCTCCATCTCTCCCTCCTCTCTATCTCTTTGTCACACTCTCCCCCTCTCTCACCATCTCCATCCCCCTCTCAATCTCTCCCCCCCGCTCACTCTCCCTCTCTCTCCCACTTCCCCCTCCCCCTCTCCCACACTCTCCCTCCCCCTCTCACTCCCTCTCCCTCTCGACCTCTCCTTCTCTCCCCTCCCTCTCTTGCCCTTTCTCTCTCTCACTCCCTCTCCTCTCTCTCTCCCCCCTTCCACCTCCCTCTCTCTTTTCACGCTCCCCCTTTGTTGCTCTCTCCCCCAATCTCTCGCCTCCCCACTCTCTCTCTCTCCTCTCCCCCTCCCTCTATTTTTGCCCTTTCATTTGCTATGAATGCAATCATTTGTGGTCTAGTTGAATCAAAATTGTGAAGGTTGTGCATTGCACATCAACAAAGGAAATTTTAGATAAAATTATGGTCATTTATGAAGGAGATTCCAAGGTAAGGATAGAAAAACTTCAAAATTTCATAAATCAATTTGAAGGCCTAAAAATGAGTGAAGTGGAATCCATTATTGCATACTTGCTTAGAGGTGATAAAGTTGTTAACAACATGAGAGAATTAGGTGGAGAAGCGAAGGAAGAATTTTGGTACAAAAGATATTAAGGTATTTAACTCCTAAGTTCGACCCAAAAGTGTCTTTTATTAAGGAAGCCAACGATTTAAAGGTCATAGCTATGAATGAGCTTCATGACATCTTTATTGTATATGATATGAGTATTGTTGACTATAAACATATCAAGAAGGAAATTTCTTTCAAGGTTGAGAAGAAGGAAATGTCTATTATGCAACCAAGTGCATCAAAGAATGAGAGATCATGTAATGGTTATTGCTATAATTGTAATAGATTTAGACATAGGAAAATGAATGTAGGAGGTCTGTCACGAGATGATCACCGATGGAGGGATAATAGAGACGAGTAGACAAATAATATCATTTTCCATAATTTTCATAAGAAAGATCAAATTGCTAGGTGTTTTCTATATGATTCATCCGGTCAAGTTTGTAGACAAGAAGTCCCAAGAGGTATGAATTAGATATTATTTTTTAATTGCACTAAAGTTGGACATGTAGCTAGAAATTTTTATGGTATTTAGAGGAAATCCATGAGGTTTTAGAATCCTAGAATGTATAATAAAAGACAAGGCGGGTTGTGGGAGCCTAGAACAAACAACATTCTTCCTCATAAAGAAGATGTTGAAGTAAATCGAAAAGATTCTTAGGGTACATACTAGCATAATGAAGGAAAAATTTTATCTCGGGTGTCCAAAAGGGCTTGTGACCTTATCAATTTGTTTTTCTAGACTCCTTATGTAAAAGAGTATCTCTACTAGGATTCTTAGAGGCATTCACCATCCATATGAAGCATGGAGTTAAGGGGGAGCATGAAAGGTGTGAATTATGATGTTGAAGGAGTGTTGTTAGAGTGAAAGGTATGTTCAATATGCCTTTTAAGGTCTTAAATATATTTATAGATGATTTAGGCACTGTCATGTTGCAAGTTTGTTGGATCCATGAAGGTCAAGACAGTCATTTTGTATGATGACTTGATCAGAAAATTAAATGTAAAGTGAGTTTATGTTTTCCAAGTATGATTGTGGTGAACGATGTTAGATATTGTGTCACAATCCTTATTTCATGAATGAGGTGTAATCAATTTTAGTTATGCTTCATGGAAGTTGTTTTAAGAAGTAAGAAGCCTTCATCGAGCTTGTGGAGATCAAAGTTTTGGTTCTCTATGTTAATCAGATTGCATACATGTGTGTGGTTAATGGGGGTTTATATTTTTGTCTCGATACAAGAATTTGGTATGTTATATGGCTTCTAAGGCTATAATGGTCTAGAACAATGATCTGAACCTTGATGTGGTATGTTGAAACGTGATAAGAATTCAAAATATGAGGTATGATTTTTAGTGTAATCATGGAGATGTAGCAGAATTGTAAGGTCATGGAGGTACTATTACAATCTAGGCATGAAGGAATCATGGTGTTTTATAATGAATGCATGAATTAAGGTGGATCTTAAGTGCTAAAAATACTTGAGAAGATAAACTAGTAGTGTTTGAAGGTTTGTGTGGTTGTTCACTTGCATTATGAATGAAATTACATCATATCGGGAGTATTATAGGTTGTTTTTGCACTATAATGATGAGCTACAAGTATATGAATACCTCATGAGGCAAGAATAAGTGAAGTTGATCATCTAGCAGGTGTTTAAGGTGTTTAAGAGGTTTGTTTCATAGAGTTATTAGTTAAGTGCAAGCATAGGTTTACGAGGAGCTTGTCATAAGCTCAAACAAGTAATGATACCATGAAAAGGAGGCAAAGAGCAATTTGAAAATTTAACTCGGGATTGTGAAGTTGTGGATGGTCCATCTCTAGTGCATATACTTGAGGTAAGTGATCATATTTTTATATTTTCAATTTGATACGAGATAGTATGATCTTAGGGGATCAATAAGGAGTTTTTCATGTTGTTTGTGGGCTTTTATAGCAAGGTGAATTTTGGGATTTTGGTCTAAAGAATATCTTTGGGGCTCATATTCCTAAATGAGCTAACAATTTGTGTATGGCAGAGTTTAATCTATTCTTGAGTATCTTCAGCTAAGTTTGGCCTATCTATGAGTCAAGACGATGTCATTTCTTAGAACCATGATTGTCGTCATGTGTGTATGTCATGAATGTATCTACCCATGGGCGGATACATTGCTCAAATGTTATGATGAATACAAAAATAGAGTTAAGAACAAAATGAAATGTTTGTTTGCTTGAAAGATGAGCTTGGTTGATGTTTCCAACCAATAAAGGGTCCAAATAAGTTGATGAAGATGAATAATGTGTGCTACATGTATGTGTTTTATCATTAATTTAAAAAGGGGGAGAAGAACTAGTATTTTTTTCATCAATGACAAATGGGGATATTGTTATCACATGAGTAGTTACTTTGTTTTCATTGATGTAAAGGAAAATGAGGATGATTAGGAGTGTAAGAGGTTGCTTATAGTGATGGTGACATGGGAAAACAAGTTGTAGCATGGTTGCAAGAGTGGACAAGGTGAGACTTGTGGTCTAGTAGGCCTAATCACGAAGCCTAGTCGTAGGATGAAATGAAGATTTGAGGTATCTTAAGGAGCATGATCAAAACATGGATATCATGATGATAATGTGTTAAATCATTAGTACATGTTAAGAGGTTGGTTGTAAGGAGAAACAGGGTTTCTGATGCTCATTTAGACCTATTATAGGTTCTTAGAGGCCTAATGAAGCATGATCACCAGTTGCAAAGAGGCCTAATGAAGCATGATCACCAGGTTGCGAGGCCTAATGAAGCATGATCACCAAGTTGCATAGATATGTAAGCCCAGAGGAATGAAAATGAGTGAAACATGATGTCTCAAGGTTTTTAAGGCCTTTTTGAAGAGGTTTCAAGCTGAGATATGAGGTTATCCTACTTTCTTTTTGTCTAAACATGCCTAATTCCTAGGACCTAGTTATGCAAGTCACTATGGTCGAGAAGATGTAGGTCTATTTATGATAATGTGAGAATTGTATACATTTCTATAGGTTGTCCTAGTGTTGTGGGAAAATTTCGGGGATGATATGAAAAATAATTTTCAAGTTATAAGGTTTTGGTCATATCGAGCTCAAGAGAGTGCATTTTCCAGCTCGAAGTGAGAGAAATCATCTTGATTGGCACATGTAATGGTTGCATGGGACTCTGAAACTTTCATGTATATTAATACATGGATCTTAGAGGATCTCATAGTTGGAATGAGATCAAATGATTTTTTTGCTTTATGAATGATTGTTAAGAAGGTATGGTGGTCATAAACTCTAGTTCATGAGTGATAGAATAAAACTTGATGGTGTGAGCTCAAAATGGATTGAATAATAAAATTTATTATTGTAGGAGGGATTGGACTCTCCTAACATTCATATGGTGGTGGTTTTTGTGATGACTATAGGTGGGGCCCACTCAAATGAGCTAGTTTCTAAGAAAGTTTGATTTGCTCTCAAGTTTTCCATTTGACCCAATGTTGAATTTGGTGTTACGAGTTTTGAGCTATGCTACATTTTTAAGTTTTTTCTTATCTTGGTGAATTCATTTCATTATTTGCATAGGTCAAAACATGTTTTTAGGGCTAGAAGGTAGTTTTGTAGTCATGGAGAATGGATGTTCTTGGGCATGTATGACCTAATATCGTGATGATAATGGCTATGGATGTGTTTTTACATATAATATGATGTGTTTTAGGTGTTTTTTTATCAATTAATGTCATTTGAGGTAGCATGGATTGATCAATTCATGATAATGATGGTTCCCTCGATAAATTGGTCTTGAAGACCACTAGTTTGGATTGATTCGTGGTTCCTATTCATTGGAGAGTGAAGAGGCATGAAATTTGATCATATTACATGCATTTAGAGATTTTGAAAGTTTCACCAAGTGTGTTAGAAGGTTAAGATAGTAAAAATGGTTTTTGGGCAGTTCATGTTCCTTGAAGGTCAAAGAGGTGTGGATGGATTTTTTGGTTGAGTCATGATGTCTAACATTGTTATATGTGTTCCTTGTGTTAGTGAATTTATATTGAGTGGCTACATGCCATGGTTGAGGTGTTTTGTAGATTATAGGGCTTGATCTTTGAAGACTAATCAGCTCGAGGTTCTTGGAATGAGTATGAAACAATCCTACTTGGTGGTGTTAATAGAAGAATGAGTAATATAGAGGTTCATAATATGGTAGGAGATGTTGAGAGGATGTTTTGACATATTTGGAGCCTTTTGAGGCATGATGAAGCTTCTATGTGTGCTTGGAGTCTATGATGTGCTCTTGATGGTGTACTTAGTCTTCTTGGCCAAGTGTGAGCTTTTCTAGTGTCTTGTTGCATCGACAACCCATATGAGTCTTTTCATGTTGATTTATAAGAGTGTGTAGGTTTTTGTATTGTTGGTATGACTGACCTCATTGGTCATGGCTTAAATATTATGTTAGTAAGTAAGATTCTTATATTTAAAGTGAGTATATGTGCTCATTTTGAGCTAGTTGTGTGAGAGGGAAAAGAGAAAGCTAAGAGAGTGTGTGAAAGTGGTTTGAGGTCATCAAGAAAAATCTAAGAGGGAGTATGAATGTTTGAGGAGATTTGATAAGAAGAGCAACAATTGATCAAATCAGCCCATGAAGAAGCAAGATTGAGTGAAGTAGGACGAGTGTTTAAAAGGGTTTTGAGATGTGAGAGTTGAAATTGTGATCACTATCATTTATAGCTATGAACTATGGAAAATTAACTGAAAATGGATACAAACAAATAAAATTTCAAACCTCCTTGGTGTCCCTCCCCGATTTCACCCTAAATTTGGGACTACCCCTTTTTTAAAAAATCGTTCTTTTGAAATAACGAGTCTTTTTGTGTTTTATTGCTAGAATATATCGAGTATTATGTTAGGATATTCCCATTGAATCATATGAGCCAATTTTGATAAATACCTGGATGCCCAAACTCATTTTATCCCTTCGCTAAGTTTTATGCTGCATGAAATTTTTATTTAATTATTTATTGAATAAATAATGCCCCGTTTGAAGTAAATTGTGCTCTGGTTGAATCCTGTTGAAGTTTTGCATGCTATTATTCACTCATCTCAATAGGGTTTTCACCAGGAATGAATTCAGGGCATTATCTGCAACTTTTGGCAACATTTTTGCTTTTATTTATTTCTTTTGTGTTTTTCTCTGATTTTCTCTCAATTTCTCTATGAAATTCCCCTAGGTCAATTCCTTCACTAGTATAGTCTGTTTAAATTCCTGAAGCATCTGGAGATCATCTACCAACACAACACCAAAAGGAATCAGCCTCAAAATGCAAGCTTCTGACCAAAAAGATGAAGTCATGCACAAAAGCCTCTCCCAAGCAAGTCACATTTTTTGGAATTAATGAGTGTAAGCTGCAGGGAATGAGATTTTTGGTAGTGGCGGAGTAGATGGGAATTTTTACATCACCTGCATTGCAGGGTATTTTTTTCCCATGAAGTCAAAGTCACTTCAGTCAGTGATGGGAAAATTAGAGCGGCAGACAGGTGGGAATTTCTTACCTTTGCACTTAGGTAAAAATTCTCATTATAAAATAAAGAAAAATCACTTAAAGCACCGATGAGAATTTTTCTCATTTAACACTGTAGGTTAAATTTTCCCACCAAAGATATTTATTCACCCATGTAAGTCACACTTTATCGTGAGGAGGCCAATTTTAATGCAAGTTGCACTTTTGGAAGGAAGACTTTAAGCTGCCAATGGGAATTTTGGCAATGGCGGGCGGGCGGAGAATTTCTTACTGCCTTGAGGGTAATTTTCCCATGAAGTCAAAGTCACTTAAGTTGCAATGGGAATATTAGAGGCGGAAGGAAAGCGGGAATTTCTTACCTGCCTTACAGGGTACTTTTTCCCATGAAGTCAAAGTCACTTAAGCTGCGATGGGAAAATTAGAGCGGCAGGCGGCGAGAATTTCTTACCTGCCTTGCAAGGTACTTTTTCCCATGAAGTCAAAGTCACTTAAGTTGCAATGGGAATATTAGAAGTGGGTGGGAATTTCTTACCTGCCTTGTAGGGTAAAAATTCTCATTATAAAAGAAAATCACTTAAAGCACCATCGGGAATTTCTTACCTGCCTTGCAGGGTAAAAATTCTCATTATAAAAGTCAAACAACTTAAGTGAAAGAGGGGATTTTTGGAGCTGCAGTGTGGGTAGAAATTCTCATCAAAGTTGACTTCTATTTTTAGAAATTTCCTAAAAAATGTTACCCACCTTGGGTGAATAACAATGCAATTAATAATATTTATTAATGGTTTATTCACCCAATTTTAAACCATCATAAATAGAAGGAAAGTCAATGCAAGTGGAAAAGCTAAGGAGAAGTCAAGGATGCATACTAAAAATAAATAAAATAATTTATTTAAAATCAACCAGCAGACATGCATAATTGGCTACCCAATTGATTGGGTGAATAAACATGATTGTTTATTAATTAAATTGCGAGAAATATGAAGAGACAATTATTAAAAATAGTATGTTGAAGATTATATAAGCATGGGCTGCCATAATAAAGAAGAAATTAATTATTTGTGATGAGGATTGCATCCCAGACGGAGTTTTGGAACCAAAAGGAAGATTTTGCATTAAAATTTATTTTCCACTTGTCAGGAAGCTTCCAGTTTTGGCGCCTAGGGTTAGAATAACCTAATTTTGGTCATTAGAGCATCTCGCATGTTGGTATATGTGCTGCCAGGTGAATTAAATAATATTTTTTGCATGCAAACAAACCTCAAATTTTAGGGAAGCAGGCTTTATATGCAGATTTTGGTGATAAAAATCAAGTATTGATGTGATGGACTCCATCTTTATGCGAATAAATTACACGTATTCATCACGGTGCTCAAATCAATGTAAGTACATTGAATATATCTTCCAAATAAGAAGAAATTTTTTAGATCTCGGACAAATTGATCCAATTTTAAGGATTCTCGGCATAATTAAAAGAAAAAGAGATCAGAAAGATTGTTCCAGCCATGATAAATCATGATAAAGAAAAATATCGAGTAGAATCATGCATAACTTCAAGATTTATTGAAGTCAATGATACTGAACATAGGCCCCGAAATTATCACCAATTTTATTGACAGATCTAACTCTCATAATTTCAAAAGCTTCGTAAAACTTTATTCTCTTGTTTCTAATGTAACCCATGTGTAATTCATCACATGGAGAATTCCTTCTAGAAGCTTGTGCATGTGCTCACAATCTTCTAGTTGAATGCTTCATTGAATTTACTTGTGTTTGCATTCACCTAGAGTGCTTTCCAGAATTTAAAATTTCTCCTATGTAATTTTAAATAAAATATGATGAGTTTTGTCTAAATTATTTATACGGAAAATACATTGACCTTTGGTGCATGTATTGAAGAAGAACTACAAAATCTTCAAGGATAGAAGGGAAGACATGTCAAAGGTAGCACCCGTAGGAAAATCATAGTCAGCTACTTCTAGATCAATTTTGGTGAGAATCAAAGCAAAGAATTCAACAACATATGGAAGTATCTCAGATCCACGGCAGAGATATCATTCAAATCATTCATTCCTAAAATAGATGAAGTAAGTACAATACAGTTGGATCAGCTTGCAGAGTATGGAAGGAGAACAAGACCGAGAGGGTTGCAACTTTCTTTTTTTTTCTCTCTTTCTTTTTTTTTTCTCCAACAAAAAAAATTGAGCAATCAATTAAATTATAAAACTTAAGTGATTAGTTTAAAAGTCGATTACTTGAAAAGTCAATTACTTGGAAATAGGTGGCGAACATGCAAAATAGAAGGTTCTATTTTTTCGGTTATAAATCATGCATGTCATGCGAAAGAGGAATTCCAAGAGAAATATTGCAGGTTGCTACATTCCTTTTTCATAGCTTCGCATGGGGAATTCATTTAGAGCTTCCTATTGTAATTGCCCTCTATACACTATAAATAGAGGAAGAACCTATGGGTTAGATGATAAGAATTTGTAATCAGCATTCTTGTGTTCTATAATTTGAGCTAAAACCCCGATTTCTTTCAAGTAGAGGAATATAGAAGATATTTCCAGAGAAATTTGTGTCAATGTGTGCATTTTGCTTCTTATTTCTTTCTAGATCTATTCATAAATTGTGTATTTACTTATAGATCTAGATCTAAAAGTTTCCTTTGCTTTGAATTCTATGTTTAATGATCTATTTGTTTTAATCTATGTGCATGCAATCAACTTTGTAAACTATTGCTTGGGGTTACACATCCTCTCTACTCTCTCTCATTTTCTATTATTTTCCTATTTTTCATATTTTTCCTTTCTTTTACAGTTGTTTACTTGTTGCAGAACTATCTAGCTATCGTTCATGAGATAAATAGTTAAAGTAATACCATGAATATATATTAGGACATATAAGCGACAAAATCTTACACGGAGCCTCACCATTAAATGAGAGAAATTTATCTCATAGCATTGCCTAGGTTTTCGATTTAATGTGCAAAAAAATCTAGCCAACACTCATGTAGTCTTCCAAACCAAACCTCAAGGTAGGTTGTTAGAGCTTAGAAGTTGTGTAAATTTTTATAAATATGGGTGCTCTTGAATGACCTCCAGATGTGGATGCAATTGCTATGAACATATATATTTAGCTTAGATTATTGCTTCCAAAATAGAATAAGTTGGATCAAATTTAGCAAAGTAATTGTATTGTGAATCCAAGAGGATTTGATAAAGAGATGAGCCTATATTTTATAGAGACAAAAGTGGTTGGAAATTGGTTTAAATGGGTTGAATTCACATGCTAAAAATAGCATTTGAGGAAGTTGCAGCAATTTTGTGACATTTAGGGCGGAGAAATGAATTAATTGTAGAAGTTACATCCGGAAAGGTGGTTATACGTGCAATTCAATTACCCCACCTTTCTCGGATTCTAGAAGTGTAGTTGAATAAGATGAGGATGTGAGTCTAAGTGGATTCCATGTGGTTGTTGTAGAATCTCGGTGGCATTTGACTAGGATGTGTAAATTAATTAATTAATTAATTAATCATTTAATTGATAAATGATAATTGATTTAGATAAAGGTACTTAGGGATTAATTTAATTAATCCAAAGGGTGCAATATGTATGATTTAATCAATTTAATCAATTAATCACAAATGGGTGAATAACAAAATGTACTTGGATAATTTTGGGAACAAATAGTTATTGTGAAGTAATAATTATTTAAAGATAGTAGGCATGCTACGAAAAGCAATGAATCATTAGTATGCCCCAGGCAAGTGAATGATAGAGGAATGCCCCTCAAGTGGGTGGATGATGTAATAAGGTGATGGATGGCCACTGATAAGAAGAATACATGGGATATAAAAAATAATGGGAAAGGGCCGATTGCTTGTAGCATGAGCATCATTTAGAGAATAAACTTAGAGAAACCTTATTTTTGTTGATCATGATAGAGTTGTTACCATGATTATGAAAAGAATCAAGATGGGTAACCAAGATGCACATAAATAAAAATACACAGCAAAGAAAAGATAAAAGCTGAAATCAAAACCAAATACTGATTAGGTGCACGCATCGGGGATATAAAGAAATAAGATGTATTCACACTACTTACAAGTGCTCTAAAAGTAAACATCAACAATGCAACACAAATTAGAAAAAGAAGACAATCAGTTATGCCCTAATGTATACCACAATGATGAGTAAGTAGATACAAATTCTCCCAAGGAGGGAATAGGATCATATTAGAAAAATTGAGTTGAAGTATCTCCTTATGAAACTCTTGTTGGATCCATTTTGTAAATGATAGAAGAGAAATTTCCCAGTGAATTTATATCTGTGAAGGAAAAATAATTGTGTAACTTACCCCAAGTAAAGTTAACATATCATGCGAGGAAAGAAAGTGAAAGTTGTAAGATTGGAATGATCTCACTAGGATAATAGATAAAGGTATGATGTTTATCAAGATCATATTGAGATGTTGAAAGATTCACTTCAAGGGTTTTCCAATTGTAGGATTTTTGTGATAAATGAATGTTTGTTCGAAATTTGGTAATTTTTTTACTTTTTATTTAGATTTTTGAAATATTTGAATATTTGAATTTTGTGTGAGTTTTGAAATAAAAAGTCAAACAAATATGAATACAACACAAAAATGGAAAACATTCCATAGCTTAAATAAACCAGGAGGAAAACACAATGCGTGCGCGATAAGAAAAACACGAAACAACAACGAGTGCAAAAAACTCAATATGAACAAGAAGGAACCACACTAAAGTTATATGTGAATTGAGATGTGAATAAATTTCTTGAAATTGGTCTACAAAAAGGTAAACTAATTACAACAAAATAATAAACAAAAGGAAATAAAAGCATCGTCACAATGTTGACAAATTGCAATAAGATCAACATTGTTTGCAAAGATGACATCTAATGACACTCCAAATGTGTTCCACATTGAAGAACTAGAAATATTTGAATGCCCCAACTGATAGCTTAGAACACAAGAGGATTGGATCAAGCCGAAGAGCGGAGTGATAATTAGATACTCCAAAAGATACTCTTGTTGGATCCCATTGAAGTGTGATCTTTAATTGGATTAAAATGTAAAATCCAAGTGTGCCCCAAGAAAATTTATATTATGAAAGGGTAAATGCCTTCCTGTGAGTATAGATATACACCGCAGGGAAATAAAGATGATCTATAATGATCATGAGGAGTGTCATTAAATGGTGAAATTGTTGAACTATGTTATCCAATTTCTGAAAGTTGGTCAAACATTATTTAAATGTTTTGATTGTGACAGTTTTATACTATTTTGGAGTTTTTACATACATATATATATATATATATATATATATATATATTAGTATTTCTAAACAATTTTATATTGTTTTTGTAATTTGTTCAACGATTACACGTATTGTTTTTGGTATTTTGTGAAACATTTTGAATGTTTTTGGCATTTTGTAAAACATTTTTGAAGTTTTTTGTTATTTTACAACTTTCGAATAAAAAGACACTACTTGAAACCATGTGAAAAAATTAAAAGCATTTCATTCCATTGAGTAGAAATGTAGATGATAAAATGATAGTGTTTCACAGTCCATGAATGGCTCCATGGCCAGGGAAAATGCGAGGCTTCTGGCACAAATCCAAGAAGGGCATTGAAAATGAGATGAATAGTGATATGAAAGTGGAGATAATGGATGCGAAGACACGCAGTGTAACAATAGGTCATATGAGAAAAATGTAACTTCGTCTCAATAAAGGTTATCTAACTAATTACAGATGTTTCCACTTTATAAGTTTTGACCAAACTTAGATCCGTATATGGCATTTATTGATTGTAATCTGGTTGAAGAAATTATTGCCTTTCTCTCTCCACCTTCCCCCTCCCTCTCTCTTTTTTTTCTATCTCCCCCCTCTGCGCCCTCTCCCTCCCCCTC
>CM031238.1:201746253-201972638 GCA_018340775.1 Taxus wallichiana var. yunnanensis | reverse complement strand
AAATTAGAATGCAATGTAAGTGTTTAAACCCAAATCAAAAGATTATGTTCGATGACACAAATGGTGAATAGGAGAGGGTATGCTCTTTCACTAAATGCAAAAAGCAAGAAGAATGGTTCTTTTTAGATGCACCAAAAGAAAATGTATCCTTTAGAGCAATTAGAAAGAAGAAAAGATTACCAAGGAAGAATATTAATGTGTAAGATTTTTGGGAGGGAAACAAACACACAACTTTTACCTAGGAATGAAAATGCAATAGAAACCCCTTATGGGTCCCACCAGCGTGCCAAAATGTTTCACCATTTTCTTTACCTTTTCAAAATGACAAAATAGATAAACGTAAGGGCCAAGGAGGAATACCTATTAAATGTTGGTTGGTTGATGGTTGTTGCACACGTTCTGACTTCTTGATCCACTGTTGATTGTGAGAGCTTCCTTTTGGCTAGGAGGAACTACCTGTAATAGAAAACAAGACCACAAAAAGATAGTTAAATGATATATGACATTGGACTGCCTAGTGTATGCTAGTTCCAAGAAGTGTGATACTTCCTAGATGGTTTTCAATCCACTGTTTAAAACAAGTTAATGTGAGAAATAAACAAATTCCTATTGTAGTTGATATGATTTAAGTATCTCATTCAAGTATAATAAGCAAATCCAATCACGACAAGCTAGGCTATAGTTGGATCTGAGAGGTGAGGTGTCTATCAAGGTACTGGGACTGGTCAGGATCTGATTCTGGGTTATTTAGGTCAACTGGTAGGGTGATTATTGGGTCTATTCTTGGTCAAGGTGTAAAACACAGAGACTGACATCGGCTAAATGTGACTAATGTCGGTTTAGGTAGAACCGACGGCGGTTGTGGATAATTGGCGTCGATATGGTCAAGGTAAAAGAAACTCAAGTAGATTAAATGGCAAGGGTGATCTGGGGTCAAATAAAGTTTGGGAGAGGGAATGTGGAGGTTTATAGAGGTCTTAGGTATGCTTAAAGTATGTAGAAAGTGAGGATAGGTGATTTGGTGATATGGGTGAAGGGATATTTGAGTTCACAGGCAAGTAAGTGATGAAGCAATAAGCATGTAAAGAATAGATTAATAACAAGAGTAATAAAGATTACTAATTGAAATAAAACATATTGATTAGGGCCATACTTATTGTGTTAAGGATCTGATGGTTGGAGTGTTGGAGATGGTTGATTGGAGAATACGTGTATGGTCCTGTAGTGATGATTTCCTAGAGTGCTCCCATGAATGCAATGACTCAATGATTGATCCTGGTGATGGCTCTGGATGTCTGGATGAGTAAAAGGATGCTCATCTTGCTTGCATGCTCGATCTCCTTTTTTGCTTGCTTAATGTGCCAACCTCAAAATAAGGTTACCAAGGGGGATAAAAGGTAATCGACGACGGTTCTGGTTGACCGGCATCGGTTCAGGGGTGACCGGTGTCGGTTAAGGTGAGATTCCCTAGGTTTACTAAAAATAGGAGATCATGGAAATGATTTCTACCAGATCTCTCTATTCATTCGGCAAGAGTGGGAGTTACCTTTTCTTATGTGTGAAATGTGGTTAGAGGGGATGTAGGCATTGATTTTTAGGGTTTAGTTAGGTCTTAGTTCACATGGCAACATACTAAGAATAGATTTGGGGTGAGGTGGCTAGATGAGGTGTCTAAATGAGGTGGTGGGGTGGGAATAATCTTAATTAGGATAATTAAATAATACATATTGTGAGGAAATGGATTAATTAAATTAAATTAATATTATTGTGGAAGTAAGGGGCCATGGTTAGGTGAGTGTGTTCAAGTTGATTATTTAACGAGGGGTTAAGGGGAGTGTGACCCAATTTTGGTATCTATAGTAGGAGGACATAAACGGTGTAAATAAATGTGATACACCAATATGGAATTTATTAAATGATAAAACTAATTAATTAAAACCCTAAAATGTAAGAAGGAGGTGAGGAAAGAACTCAATTGATTACAAATGTCTCTCGTAGGGGTTGCAAAGATAACTAGAGAAAATAGAAGTAGGAACGAATGTGTAGAGGTCCCGTAAAGGCTGGATTTGGAGGATCTGAGTGGACTAGGGTGTTTCAAATAGGACTGGGGAACCCACTGATGCTCTAGTATGTAATTTGGGTGCCCTGGTTTGTAAAAATGCTTCAAAACTAGTTCTCACAGGGTCGGAAGGTGGTCTGAAACCCTCATTGTGTGTCGCATCTACTTCGTTGTCCTATATTTCATGTCTCTAATAATCCAAGTTTTTCTAGAGACTACTCTAAAATTGCACTACATTTCAGACCCAAATGTAGTTCTAGTGTGTGTGTGTGTGTGTGAATGTCATGCCCTAGGTTCTCTTATGCCAGTTGCACTATGTCAAATAGCGATCAATAACTAAATGTATAAAATGTAATAGTATATGTGCATGGAATAGAATAGAATCCTCCCCCTATGAAGTGTGATAAACACGTATTAGCTTATGCCTTGATGATGGAGCTATGTGGATGCAAATGCAATATATGGATGAAACTCTAGATGATTTATAATAGTAGATGATGCTAGGTCCCTCATTATGGTATTATAACTTTATATTTATAGGGTTCTCTTGATCTGATTTCATAATTGATGCTGACATGATTGACTACCAAAAATATAAGGATGAAAATGGCTAAAAAGAGCCCAAAAGCTGGCAGGAAAGTAGAAAATGGACCGAGGTGCCCCTGGTGGGACCAGGGCACCCACGGGTGCCCCATTACTACCTTGGGCGCCCCATCCAAGGCTAAAATGATGTGAAAATGCCGAAACAGACTAGGCATGTAGATAAAAATGTGGGGAAATCATGATATATAAGTAAAATAAAAATATGGGGGTTAATTAGTACTTTTTTCACTAAAGAACCTTCTAAATAGTAGTATGAGACCGGGATAAATAAATGTCTAAAGTGCCTAATTTTGTGACTACACGAGGACTATCCAACCCCTCATATCACATCTTTCTTTTTAGGATTTGATATAGTTTGAGGGTTTATTTACATTTAGATTTTAATAAAATATTCAGATTTTATTGAATCATTTTGGTGAACCCATATATTAGAATTCATTTCCCTAGGATCCACTAAACCCTAATGGCTAAAAGTAATTCTTCTTCTCCAAGGAAAGCCACATGTCATGAGAGTGTTAACCCTATTCCTGATGAGGTTATTGATGCTAAACTTAACGCTCTTTATCACGTTCCTTGTGTTGATGATAAGCCTTAAAACACCTTATGGCCATTGAATGCAATATTCCTACTAGTTTTTCCCATTCTTCTTTCGACATTGTTTCTCCATAAGATAATTTTTTGCGATGCTCTCCTTGTTATTTTATGGGCTCTAGGAATACTACCTTCTTCTATTTCTGTTGAAACTCTTGATGATGCTATCATTGATTATATGCTTGGTCTTGATGCAAATATACATACGAATAATGCTAGTTCTCATAATAATCAAGATGAGTGTAAGGTTATATCTCATGCTTCTCCTATTTCTGAAAATGCTTCTAATGATTGTCATGATACATATTTTGATAGTTCTTCTCCTACTTTTGTATATGTTGATGATTCATTCGATGAAATACTTACATGTGAAACTCTATCTGCTAGCGACATGATGATTCTATTAGTGAGCATGTTGTATCTCTTGATTCTGTTGAATGTGAATTTTCTACTCCACTTTCATCTCTTTTGAGGTTATCTCTACTAGCATGCATGATGATTCTCCTCCTATTGTGTCATATTTTATCACTTCTTCTGAATTTACTCCTAATGTTCCTCTCGATGTTCCATGTTCATCTCCACCTATTTCTTCTTCTTCTTCTCTAGAAGCTATTCTATTGCTTCTTCTATTCCCCTATAGTGTACCATCTTTCACTTCTTCTACACCTACCTCTAGTGTGCATATCACATCTTCATCCTCCACTTCCTCTTCTCACGTTCCCATGATTACTCATAATGGAAAATTACAACTCTCAATGTGCCTCTCACATCTCCCACCATTCCTTCACATGACATTTTATCACTCATGCATGTTGTTAGACAATTACAATCTCAAGTCTAGTCTCTCACTCTTGAAAGCAAGGCCTACTATGTGTCTATTGATAATAATGCTCTTCATGGAAATCCCATTCCAAATAAAATTTACAATTCAGATTTCCTAGGGATTTCATCATGCCTACATTCTCATGCTTTGATGGTACTGGAAATCCATATCTACATCTCAAACATTATCATTTAGCTATGGCATCCTACTTGAATGATCGATTATTGCTCAAATATTTTTATCATAGTCTAGTAGGTGAAGCTCTTCAATGGTACACTCATCTACCTTTTAGATCCATCAACACATATTATGACATGGAAGATGTTTTTCTCAGACGTTTTATGCTTAACAATGGTCCTAGAGTCACACATGATCACCTACCTAGCTTACATAAAGGCAAGACAAGAGCCCATTCTTGATTACATCTTACAATTTAATTCTTACATACATCAGCTAGTGTTTCATCCTATTGATCTAGAAATTCAATTCATCTTTTGTTGAGGCTTGATTCTTGTCTTTAAAAGAATGCTTACAATATGATACATGTGAATCATTCACACTCTTATGCTATAAGGTCATTGATCTAGAAAAAGATCTAATTTCTACACATGTTATAGATCCTCCTTCTACTTCGGATGTTACTACATAACCTTCTCATTCTTCTCCACTTCCATCTATCAAATTTCCTTTATGCTCTCCATTTACTCTACCTCACAAGAATATTCCATATCCTCCATCAAATAAGTGTCCTCCATCTCCACCACCACATTACTCTACACCTAAGTCTTTGTCATCTCCTACTCGGGATCCATTGCATTTATCACATTCTTCTAGGCCTCATGATGTGTTGCGTGCTTTACTTGATAAGCATATAATTTTCTTACCTTATAATCAACATCATCTTGAGCATCACTTGCATCGCCATCACATGATCATCCTTATTGCAATTATCATCACATCAATGGTCATCATGAAAATGATTGTTACGGTCCTTCATGATAAATTACAATAATTAGAAGACAAGGGTGTCATTTTCTTTGACTCTCGCTCTCATGAGTGGTCTGTTTCTCCAATTCCACATAAGTGTGCTACTACTTTAGTTCACTTATCTCCTTCTCCTACTTCTAAGGTAGTTATTCATCCACCACCTAAGTTCATTATTCATGCACAATCTCCATCTCATTCATCCACCGTTGCACCATCTCATCCGGTGTGTAGTGATTACTTCACATTACTTCCTAAGCCATCGGCATTTGTGCTTCCCACCATTACATCTCCCATCATTAAAACCATCTCATCAAGAATTCACTTTGGATCATATACTCATGTTTCTTCCACTTCACATGCTTCCATGCCCACTTAATCTTTAGTAGGTGAATTTTCTCACCTCACCACCTAATGATGCACTCATGTTCTTATGGTTCTTACATGACTATTGAGGGATCTGTTATAATAAGAACCTCATGCTCATCATTTATGCTACACACTTCATTGATATATCTATCTAGCGTACACTATCACACCATTTCTTGATGATGCACTCTTGCTTTATGGTTCATTCTTGATTACTGAGGGCTTATATAAATGGACCTCATCTTCATTCACACACACTTTGGGGGCATCACTATTCTTCCCCCCTCTTCATCACACTAACATGCGATTACATACATTTTTACAATCATCTCATTCACATGGATTTTTCTCATCATTCATTTTATACATACATTTATTACCATTTATCATTATTCATACATACACTACAATGTTTCATCATTATTCATCATCATTCATCAACATCATTATTTACACAATCCAAATCAAACAACCACATATGCACAAACAATCATCACATCACATATCAATAACACATCAACACAATACACATATGCCAATCATCCATCTATATATCACCAAAAACTCATAGTTACAAAAATACAATCACTTTGAGGAAAGCCCCCCTACATCACTACATCAATACATCTCATACATCATCATTGCTATCACTATATACAATTGTGGGAGCTCTAGAACTAGATGCTTCACGCTCAATCTATGTTGTTGGTCACAACCCCTATATCTCTCCACCTACCTATCGTAATAAATCCAACTCAACTGACTGCTCCACAAAATGGCCATGTAACTCCACAAACTTCATGAACACATCCTACACTAGGGACCTTCCACTATAGCCTCCCTCACTTGTTGACTCTTCCCCTTGCCTGCCTCATCACACTCACTCAAAAAAATGGTACATGTAGTTTCCACTATTTCCACTAGCTCAAACAAATGGGCATGCTCGCCCACAATGGCATCTACTCACTCCAACATACCACCTCCCATGAGAACATCCATGGGTACATTCCACATCAATTTGTAGATAGATGAATCAATAATCAGTGACCAATAAGCATGCATACAATCATACACAACACACACATTAGTTACTATACATGAAATTCACAATCAAACAACTAAGTAACAAACCAAAACTATCAAATACTCATGTTCTGTTATCGTCACCGCTACACCATCACCATTGGGGGTAGGTGCCTACCCCTTTGCTCCTCCAACTAGTGGTGCTCCCCACATCCACAAAAACTGGAAACAATAGTACCCATCGGTGCATTTCCCACCACATACTATATATGCCTTAGTACATCCAACTTCATCCACCTATATTGGCTCTATGGCCACATCCATCTCATCTACACCTAGGGGCACTAGTTGTGCACCTGTAGGTCCTGGTCTCACTCATTCTCTCCTTCGGAACTCTAGTGGCTCACACCCATACATATGGCTCTTTGGAGGCACATCTTAAGCCATACCAAACTGATGTGATACATGCTCTCACCAGAATAACTTCAAAACCCCGAGAATCCATCCTCTAACCACATAGTTCCGTTGAATGCATCGTATCTCTACTCCATCCTATGGCCACCCTCCATAGGCTTGATATGGCCTCCATATAATGGCCCTAGCCCTATGTGATCAAGCATTGATATATACATATTGATGTCCAACCTCATACTCCGAACACCTACCCACCTCCCAAAAATATATCGGTCTCACCCACTCTGCATAGGGTCCACTAAGTGGTCTCAATATCACAATATGCTCATATTCCCACATGTGTAATAATGTGGTAGCTCCAATCCCACCGCCATGGTCCTCTTGTGTAAATCTATATAAGTCCCTGTATAAATGCTAGCACACATCGCGCCCATGCATATATTTGTACCATCCTCCTCTATACGACGACATATATCATGCATCTTATACAATATGCCTACTATACCCTCCCTCCACACCCACTGATGAAGCAATCACAACTATAATGAACTTCTGCAATCACGGAACACCTAAATCCAGTATAGCATCTAGGTTGATATGGGTCTCAGTATGAACTCATGTCCCTATAAAATACCACCTAATTGGCCATCATATTTCCCTATGCATCCTCCATGGCCATCACCTAAACCTCTCACCCACCACTAGAAGTCACAATATGTGATATACATCCTCCAGGTCACAATCATCTCCTCGGTTAGGAAACCAAAATGTGCAAGTATCTATGCACCACCTCTCACACAATGCAATAATCATCGACATATTATGGGGTACTTCCCCATCCTCACTATGTGTTACAGGCCGACATGGTTTAATATATCCCACTTTGCATCTGATAGGCCTAATCCCAACAACATACTCAAGTGTCTTCCTCCACAAAACTCCCTTGAATGGATATCTCGTTACACAACACAAAACACAACCAAAACAATGTTAGCACCTCATATACACATAAAAACAACTACTACTAACATCAAAAATCACCAATTTTCACATTTATCCCATTTTGGGCTTGAAATAGCCTCCTGGTTGCTACCACCCAGAGTAGGATGTGGGCGCCCAAGAGTAGGTCAACAATGCCTAGATCTAGGGCATTGGTGTCCTAGGGGACATTAGTGCCTTGGCTGCTCTTTCCTAGGTCAGAAGCACCTAGAAAATCAAAAACACAAATTTCACAAAAAAATCACAAAAAAGATCATTTCTACAAATTGTTTGAAAAAAATCATACGTAGTAACTCACTCATTGTCGTATGTGACACTACAAACCCTACTACCACCATCTGAATTGGCTCAATCATGATGTTCTAACTTGTAGCATCATCATAAGGTTCATAATCAAAATCAAACTCGCTCAAAGTTCAAATGAAGTTATTATTCATCTTTTCATATTTCTATTTATAGCAACTTACAAATTTCCACTTGACTATAGTTACTATTTGCACATATTCTCCCAACTAATACATGCTACACATTTTGCTCATATCTTGAGCTTCATACTCTATTTTATCCCCCATATGTTCCATTCGATTTAATTTCTCATACTATCATATTGTCCACATTGTAGTGCTATATTCTCATCTAACACATTTACCACTTGATATACACACACTTTTGTGACATCTACTACCTCATTTCACTTGCTCTTACATCATTGCACATCTACTTTTGGACCTCAGTGTTCATGCTTATTATCACTCCCTTTTTCACTGAAAGGGGGCATACAATCAGGGTCACTTCATGATCCCCCTCACACTACTACACGATCATTCCACATCTCCAATTCATCATTATCAAAAAATTTCATACATCATGCGACATTTCATACCACCTTCTAGTGATTCCCCCTAATGACCTAATATGGGGAAACAAGAAAAAATATCTCCATGAGTAATCCATCATACACATTCAATCTCAACATGAATTTTCTACTACTCAAATCAAATCAATCAATCAACACAAACACAATGTATTTTACTACTCCTCCCAAATGACCTAACTTGGGAGTTACATCACTATTTTCTAGATGACCTAACATGGGAAGTCATTCTACATTTTATATCACTTCCAAGATGACCTAACATGGAATCCATACACATCACGGAATGACACCCTTAGAGTGGGGAAATGAGATGTCATTTCCTTTCCTATATTTGCTCCTATATGGGTTATTCTCGTTGGATCGAAATGAATAAAAATGAACTAAAATTTGGTCTATGTCTATCTATCTGCGGCTAGACCTTTTGAGGATGTAGTTAAATTTGGAGAGTAAAACTAGACCTATCTCCCTAACACTCTTCCTCTAGTGGTAGGATGCCCAAATCCTTAGTTTTTCACACATACAAAATTAGGTTGGGAATTGATCACTCCCTACCCCATCAAATCTCATTAACAATAATTGAAATCTCAAATTCTCAGAATCAAATCATCAATTTTGCCAAGTGCTCCTCATAATGGTTCATTGTCTCTATTTATGCCACATGGATCAACACGTCGATCCATGGTTCACCACACTATATACTCTCATTTTGTGCATACTTTTGTAAAAGGGCTTCTTCTGGACTTCTCAAAGGTATGTTCCTTACTTCCTTTACACTACTTTAATTTCATTCAAATAACATAAAGGGGGAAAATGTAGACACAAAATCATGCACTTACTACTATTTTACTATACTACCAAGTATGTTGTTTTATGTATGGATCTTACATAAGAAAAGTATTCACTAGTGACCATTGTCTAGTCCATCTATTTGCTTTGCTTATTTCTATTGTTTTATCTCTCACATCTGTCACTTCTACATACATTATAGTCAGGTCATAGGATCCATGTCTATTAGTCTTCACACATTTTTTATCAGTTGTCTTTGGACACGATAACTGGACACTAGCACCTGTGCACTTCTTGTCCATCCGGGAACCAGTGCCCTCTTTGTTCTTCTTCTCATTTTTGACATTTTTGGTCAGACTTTTTAGTTTTCTTACTCATATCCCGATATCATAGTTGGTGTGTCATGTCATTAGTGTCAAAATTCAAGAAAGATATCCCTATATAAACACAACATACATATTATTATAGGGGCGTGCAATTGTTATAAAGGGTTATCTATCTACATATCAAAATGGACTACATTTGGGCGCATTATTTCTGCTTACGCATTGCACATGAAGGGGAAGTTTCTAAATTCCATCCCACATATTTGCATTATATCTAGCTATTGTCTGCTATCTTGGTGTCACTTGTGTGAGGGAAACCTAGGAGTGTTATTACACACACAAGAACATAAAACTACATTGTGTATGAGATGTAGTGCAGTGCTCGTTAGTAAGTTCACTTGTTTGAAAGCCAAGGACAGTCGACCCCTCATATTTCATCTTTATTTTTTAGGGTTTGATGTAGTTTGAGGGTATTGTAAGAGATTATTTATGTTGTATATTTACAGGTACCTCGGTTATTCAAGCACGGTATACATGCAATCATTAGCAAATAAGAGAAAATCCTAGTGACACCAAAGAAACCTAGATTATGAGCTTTTTCACATACTCCAACGCCCAGGAGAGGTTTCTGGTGCCCCAGAAACCCTCGCCACTACCCAGGCACCCCAATCTAGGAACTCCTAACACTTCTGCATTTTTCTAAGCATTGTTCCAACACCCTAAGTCTTTGTTTCATCAATTCTTCTAGTTCAGACATACTTCGAGATAAGTGAAATTGAGATAATTTCCTAACTCTCTCATTTTTCTGTTGATATAGTTCATCAATGGAAATTTATTATCACTTTTATTTCATTGTATATCATTATAGCGATCTTTACATTCATAATTTATTGAATCATTAGTGGATGACAAAACTAAAACCCCCCAGTCTTATGATGACCACACGGTATCATCTTTCCCATCTAATTCATATCATATAGCCAAAAATATGTTCTCTAATATGAAACATCGAGGTAAAGGCTTAGGCATCCATGAACAAGGAATTCGTGAACCCGTCTCACTTCATCAAAATCTAGGACGTTTGGGCTTAGGGTATAAACCTAACACTAAAAAAATCCTCCTACTACTCCATCACCACCCATTTCTACCACTCCTTTCATCCTACCATCCTAACCACTCAACTAAATCACACATCATTTAATCCCTCTACAGATACCAAACACCTAAAAATGGATTGAGCACATCATTCGTCGTCTATGCACGGATGGTCTTTCCTTCCCACCCATCCTCCTTTCATCCAACATTTATATACTTTTACATATAATCCATTCTTATCATCACATCCATTCATATCCTCTTCCAATCCACTCATGTGAACACTTGATAATATTTCTCACACATGTTGTAAGAAAACAATACCTACTACAAGTGTGTGACCTTGGTCTATCATTACCTCCAACATTCAAGAAAAATTGTCCTCCTAGAGATCCACACACTTTAACACACTTAATAAAATTTTGGTGAAGACCTTTGGGTGTGTCTTTTAACACTCTATCCAATGTCATATCCACAATAATTTCCATCCCCCCATCAAGCCACTAGTGATTCTTAACCCCTTGAGAGTTCTCAAGAGAGTGGAACATCTTCATGTGATAAAATCCAAATATCAAAAATCAAAAATCATGTATCAAATATCAAATAAAATCCACCTCAAGCCTCTCTCTAGGGATGCTTCCAACATCTTTGTCAGGGCTATGGATGCCTAGTTGGAAGTAGACCAATGTTATGAAAATAATCATATACATCTCCTTTAGGACTATGGATGATGTATGGCTAGCAACAAAGCAATGCATGACTTAGCCTTCCATTCACCGTCCATCCACCTACTTGAGTTAATCACTCCCTATACATTGCCTAGTTTTTCTTCACATGACACCCATTAAGTCTTCTATTTAAGTGGTAATTAACCATCATGATCACACACACTTTGATCTCACAGAGACATAGGGATCGCATGTTTCGAGGTATTGTTTAGACCTTGGTCACTATACGTACCCAAAATTGTATGTACTTGTCTGAGGTTGGAAATTGGTTACGAGAAACCCCAATGATGATTAAGATCTCTTCGCAAGGTGTTCGGAATCTAGAAAGCTCGTTGAGTATACATTTGCATCCCAAAAATCCTTGTCTAGCCTCTACATGTTTTGTCCTAGCCTTTTCTCTCTTTTTCCTTGTTTTTTGTTGTTAGTTACAGGACCGCCTCCCTGCCGGGCGGTAGTCATGTAACCGTCACCCAGGCCAGGGCGGCGGTCCTATAACCGTCACCCTGTGTAGGGCAGCGGTCCTATACGCGCTTTCCAGAATGCTCCAACGATCGCGTCAAGCGTGAAAATTCAATTTTCACCCGCATTTCTCAACCACTAAATCTTGTATTTATGTTTTAGCTTCTGAACAGTGATTTATCTTTGTTTAATGGTGGGAGAGTTCAATTTGAACTTGCCTTCTAGTCATTGCAAATGCTATAAATATGTAGCTTGTTTACAAGTAAATGGTCTTGGTTCTTTGGTCTGGAGTCTTCATTCTTGAGCTTGATTTTCAATACTCGATCCTAGATTTATTTTATGAATCATTTTATCTTTAGCATGGATTAGAATTCTGAATATTTAGTTATGCCTCACTGTACACCGACAACGATCCTGCTAGGAATCGTATAGGCCAAGCTCTATTCTCTTGTGCCATCCCTCTCCTACTTGTACTTCATTGTATTTCTCTGAAGCTGTTATTACTCATTGTTTGAGCACTTGTTGTTTATCATTTTGTTTCATCATTATTGCAATGACCCTGCTAGGAATTACATAGGCCAAGCCAATTCACTTGCACCATCCCTCTCCTACTTGTGCTTCGTGCCATTTTTACTTCAAAGCAACTACCATCCCAGTGCCTTCTCTTGCTAATGTTGCTATACTCCTACTCTTTTTGGATTCACGTGAACACGCAAGAACGAAGAGATCACTCTGAGGGGACAAGCTACAACAAAACTAGATTTGCCTCTGCTCAGTAAACTCCAGGTTTGAATTGTCAAAGTTATTATCAAATAGAGTAGTGAATCATTTTATTTTAGTTAAGCTCACTTTCAATATTGCCAGGGAAGTTGTGGGGAATGATAGTTTCTAAGAAACTATGATTTGTTCCTCACTTCTGAGGTAGGATTGAAGGTTTTCAATTAATTTAATTGGTTGTCTTTTATTTAGATTCACACATTTACAGGTGAATAACCACACCAGGTTATCTCACTTGTTTAGTTTTAGTATAAAATTAGTTTAATTGTTGCTTGTAATTATAATGTTTCAATCGTATATTCTGTTTAGATTAGTTTCCCTTTCAACAGTAGTATAAATTGTTATTTTTAGTTTAAGTTAATTAGAGACTTCATAACTAGATTAACACTAAAATTCTAGTTAGGAGGATAAACCACTAAGGAATTTATGCTACCCGCTCATAGCCTCTAAATCTCCCATTTGTCATTTTAGCTACCAAGAGATCACACTACCAGATCTTAGTCACTGATCCTCCCATGGTTAGCCATAAGAAAGTTCTTGCCGATTCTCATCCTTGCCTTGTGACCTTTGTGTATCGTAGAAAATTGGCCATAATCCATTTGTGGCTTCATCTAAGTCACCCGCATTACAAACCACCGGTTGTCTTGGCATGACCTCGAGAGGCCAGGTACGGGGAAAGTCACTTGCCGATTATCATCTTCGCATGTCACTTTTCCATCGTACAAAATTGGTGAACCCGACGTGAAACTTTCTACTTTCTGATTTGGAATCAGATTTCTACTGGTTCTTTTAAATTAAACGACCTTTTTCATCTTTACTACCTCCTCAGCTTTCCATCACCTTCGCTCCTTCCCATTATTCTACGGGTATTCATATACCCCCGAATATGTCGGGATTCGATGCGTATGGTAGGCCTCTCTTAGGTCTTGAGGCATACTATGCTCAACTGAATAGACAATCATCACCCTCGCTCTCAGTATGGGGTGACAACTACGCAACTAACCAGTTGTCAACACAAACTCCAAGGGTCAGATATAGCCCATCTTTCCAAACAGAGGAGTTGGATCAGCTTGCTCAAACACAACAAACAGAGCCTTCAGGCTCGAACAATATGACGCTCACAGGAGAGTCTAGTTCATCTCCTTAGGTACTATTTAGACCACAAATTAGTAGACAAGTTGACCCATACCTGGTTTTAGATAATGAACATTTAACATGTTATCCTAGGAATGAACAACGTTCTGAAGGTATGTACCCACCTATAGGGAATCTACAAATACAACCCGAGGTCTCTTTTCAAGGAAATACCTCCATACCGTTACATATAGGAAATGCCCTTGGGGAAACTTGGCAGGTCAGCGATCAGTTCATAGCAAGATATCACATGCCTATACAACACCAGAATATACAACATATACCACTAAGGAAAAATACCGTGACTTCACCAAATGAGGTCATTTCAACTTTAGTAAAAAAAGTGAGGGGTTAGAACTTGCTCAGGCAAATCACCATTCTCAACTCATGCAAGCAGGAAATTCCAAACCTAGCCAAATAGACCTCCTCACAGGAATAGGTACGTTAGGTGTGACCCCTCAGTATTCACAACAAACGCCGACTAGAACCATCATTTCTAACACCGATCTGACACCTCCCGATCTAGTACAAAATAATCCATTCTTGGACAATACCCCTTCATACTTAAACATGTACTCCAAATCACCACAAGGGGATATGTTCTCCTCTCCCAGTATTTTTACTCAACCATAGGGGTTCCCTTATGCTCCTACCAATGCATATGCAACGCCATGTCAACAACCCATTCCACCACCGCTCCCTCAGCAGGCACCATCAATGGTCGAAACCTATGTGATAGGGACATATTCAGAATACTTGAAAGAGCCCTTAGATTTCACCATACGAAGCATCATGCTTCCAAGACCTCTTCCCGATTTACCCAAATACAAAGGTGAGGGAGACCCGAATGCACATATCAAGGCTTACGCTACAGCCATCTCAAGAACTACTCCCTTGGGATGGGGTTGTTGCTAAAATATTTCCCAAAACCTTGGAAGGTATCGCTCTCGATTGGTATTATAGAATACCTGAGGCTTCCATCCATTCATTCAAACAACTCATTTCAAAGTTCATCAAGGCATTTGACATGAACAAACTATTAAGGACAGGAATCAGGGAATTCTTGCACATCAAGCAAGAACACAATGAATCTGTTGCTCATTTCATCCAAAGGTGGCGTACAGTTCTTTATTCTTCGAGCAAGTGCTCCAAACATGGACCAAATGGAACTATGTGATTTATTCCTTCATTCTCTCAGCAGAGAAGTGAAGGAAGAAGTCCAGAAGTTCCCACTAAGGACTTATGATGAAGTACTTGAGATCACTCTCCAAATAGATCAAGCTGCTGGGATAGATAGTGGTCGTAAGACATATGGAACAGATGGGAAATTAACCACTCCCAATCAAAACACTACGACCTATCCTAATGTTGGGAATACCAATCAAGGACCCAAGATCCTTAACGAAAACCATGGGGTTACAACAGATGGAGTCACTGATCAAGTCAAAGGACCAAATGTTGTGAACACCCCGGCACCTGCTAACAATCAACACAATAATAAATTCATTCCAGTGATCAATACGGTGGATTCTAATCATCCTCCACAACAACAGCAACAAATCCAGTCACAAGGCCTTTCTCGGGGCCTAGATGGATATCAAAATGAAAGCCAAAGGCCACAACCTCGAAATTTCAACTATAATAACCAGCAGCCCAATCAGAACTTTGGGCCACAACAGGATTCAAACCGACGACCACGAAACTATAATCCCAATCTATATTGTGGTTTCCACAAAATTAGGGGTCATGATACTAGGACTTGCCATGACTGCAAAAAATTCTTACAACGTCTACCAGAAGAGCAAAAACAACTCTTTGTAGATATGTTTCTGGAAAATCCTACACTGCCACTTAGTATGGGATCAGTTTCCCCTCAAAATGCACCTCTCAAGATCTTCAACGATCCTCTCCCAAATCATTCTAACAATAACAGGTTAGATCCAAATGGGACAAACAAAGGTGTCATAATAAGAAATAACAATCAAGATGCCTCAACTCCTGACAACTCTCAAATTGCTCCTAACCTAGGTTCAAATGGTAATACAAAAATCTTAGGATTAGTTGAGTTGGAGGTTGAGTGTGAAATTAATGCAACAACTCGGACAAAGGACTATGTTTCACAACCCCTACCCAATATTTTCTGTGCACGAGATGAAGTTCCTACAATAGCAAGACTAGTAGGATCCTATGATTTAATATCATATTTGAACAAGACCTTTTCTCACATTTCATTCCTAGATTTGCTAAAAAATTCACCCGCGCATCGCTTTGCGTTGCTCAATGAATTAGGTCTTGGTCATCTAATCAACGTTACACCACCACCTAAAACACAAGTAAACCATATAGACTTTGATATCCACCTTCTAGGGCAGCTAGATAGGGATACCAAGTTTATATTTGACATAAACAAAATGCCAACAAATGGTGAAATTACATGTAGAGGTGATCCGGCTTTGCATTTACAGGTGTGGGTTTACAACAATTACGTTAAACGTGCAATGGTGGATGATGGGGCAGTAAGTTAACATTGTCCCCTTCTCTTTCCTTCAAAAGCTAGGATATGGAGAAACAAACTGTTCCACAACAAGAAATACGCTAAGGGGGTATGATAGCCTTAAAGCTACTTCAATTGGGACTATAATACTACCAGTCACCTTAGGGCCCAAAACAATCCTCACTGAATTTTATATTATAGATCAGGAAACCAACTATAATATGATTCTCGGTCGTCGTGGATACACCGCATGAAGGCAATCCCTTCCACGTTATTCCAAGAAATAAGATTTCTACACTTAGGAAAAGTCTTCATCGCTCAAGGGGATCCTAAACCCTTTGATATACACTTAGAAAACCCCAAGAAAAAGAAAGGAGTCCATACAGAGCATGAACTTCCCATGAATCAATTAAACAAACCATCTCCATCAAAAGAGTTAGTCCCGGTCACCCCATACATTCCAAAGGTTGAATTTGTTGACCCAAAAATATACGAGGTGGCAAAGACAAATAAAGATAAGTCAATTTCGTGGAAATAGTCTCCACTAAAACCACAAAGTAGAATTATGAAACTCTTGGAGAATGACGAGGCGATATTTCTCCCATTCAAAACCTCAAGGAATGGGTAGTCTTCTCAGTATAGCATCTCTTCCTCCGATAACCTAAATCTATATATGAACATGATAGAATTAACAAATGAAGAATGGTAATTTAAAATTGAAACAATGCCTATCAAAACCATCTCTAGGCCTTTGCTCTATTCTAAAGCCTAGTTTCGACCCATACATGTCTAAAGTTATGTTTTCCTATCCATGGGGCAAGACCTCATCATTAACACAATGCTCGATGAGAGAGAAGGTCGAGCAACATAGTCATGCTCACCCACATGCCATCTCTCAAAAACATGACAAAGAGGCATGTGAACACCTCTTTCAGAAAAATGTTTTTAATAATGGGACATATACACCTCACAGGGCAAGGGTTGTAAGTTCAAACCCAGAATGGTAGGCCCTCGTCAAGAGAATGAAAAATTTGAGGATAATGGTTCTCTGTTGTGTACTTCTAGGGGTGAAGAATTTGATATTCATCAACTTTCTTCACCTTAGACATCATGACATATAGTTCCACCTACATTTTCATATGTACATGGTTACAGTTGCATTGCATTAGTAATTTAGTTAGTTCATCCTGTTCACTCGTTTCATAAATATTGTAGTCCAGGAACTTACTCTTAAGTAATCTATTACAAATTTTTGAAGATATTGGCAAAAATATTCAAATCACATCTCTTCAAACATCATCAAGTATTTTCAAATCTTCTCATCAAGTTCGACAGACAAACATTGACGGAAACCATACCAAGACCTGCATACTTGGCTTCGCTCTTTCTTTCTACTAGGTGAAGTTGTCCTTACCTACGGTCTGTTCTAGAAGCTTCTTGGTGTCACATCTATCCCTCTTAAAATCTCTTGGAACAAAAGGATATCCCAAAGTCATAGATCGAAATGTCAAAATCAAATGAAATCAAAAGTGCAAGCAAACAAAATATTTTATTTTACACACTTCTTTGCCCCATCAACCTTAAGTGATAAGCCCACATCTCTTCTTGGTGATGTGAGGTTGGGAAAGGAAAGAAGTGCCCTTACTCTTTGTATCTTGCCTTTGGTGACAAACCCATGCTTCTTACTAGTGGCATGAGGCAAGGTGTGGGGGTCCGGTCACACAAACTAAAAAATCTTGGTATGCTAAAAACACAAGTCAAATTCATTAAGAGAAGGAAAATATCCAAACATCCAAATTCCAAAGAGATCAAATCCTCAAAACCAGATTTTGTCAACCAAAGTTGCCATTTATGAATCTAAGTCTAGATAAACCGAAAAGTAAGTGGCCTTCTAAGCTTGGTAGTAGTTACGAGTAGGGTAGTGTGTAGGTCCAAATTTGGTTCTTGTTCTTGTTTTTCTGTCTCTCATCATTCCACTCAAATCAAACTCATACAACTTTGCCCTTCCCAATTCTTGGTGTTGAGCCCTCGCATCTTACTAGTTCGTGGATTTGGGATTGGGGCAAGTTCATCTCTTTATCGCTATACATTCATCACGTTTTTCCAACATAAGAAGAAATCACAGACATTATCTAAAGAGGCCAAAAGTTCAAAAAAATACAACATGTTCATCATCACATATCAGCATTGCAAAAGCAAATAAAGTAAAAACTTTCTATTTAACATTTGTTATCACTTGTCATCCATTGCATACATTCTGAAAAGCATGTGAAAATCAGGAATTCTAAAACATATAAGAGTACACACATGAATCAAGTAAAACCAACCCTATACAACAAATAACCGAGCCAAAAATAGATATATGTACATATCACGGTGTGTCATAGCTTTTTACGATGTCATCGCACACTAGGTGCGGTCAAAACGCTTGCAATAAGCACAAAATACCAAAACAACATACATGCCTCACAAAATGGAGACTAAGAAATAAAGGAACTCTACCTATCCGCCCTTTTGAGGCCCATTATGACTACTCTAGTTACAAATTTCTTAGGAGTTCTTCTCAAAAGCATTCAAAAACAAAGCAAAAAGCTAAGCCTAACGCAAAATACCATTCCCAAGCTCATTCCAATTCAATCATACTCAAAAATGAAAAGAGTGATCACCGTGGACCCAAAGCTCAAAAATTACCAAATCGATACGCACAAATGAATAGGAAAATGAACTCGTTTTGTATATTTATGACATTCTAACCTTGTTTTGAATGTTCTTTCCCATAGTTGGAGTGCCAACAAAGGTAAGTTCTTATCCTCGCGCAAATGGTAAGTCCTCATTTCATATCAATTTAGTATTTATTTTCAATTTATTTTATCTATCTACACTTGAGTCCCTTTTTCATTTTACAGATAGTGGGAATCGGATGGTGGCATTTGGCACATGGGCATGTCGGGTATAGCCTCTAACTCCCCATTTTGGGACTTCCATACTTGGACCCAATGTTTTACACCTCTTCATGGCTAAAATGCTTCTCCGAGGGGGAAATATGTACATACCCAAAATTGTATGTACTGTATAGTCGAGAAATTGGTTACGGAAACCCCAATGATGATTAAGATCTCTTCGCAAGGTGTTCAGAATCTAGAAAGCTCGTTGAGTATACATTTACATCCCAAAAATCCTTGTCTAGCCTCTACATGTTTTGTCCTAGCCTTTTTCTCTCTTTTCCTTGTTTTTTTGTTGTTAATTCTGAGACCGCCTCCATCTATAGGCGGCGGCGGTCCTGTGAATCACCTGAGCCAGGTGGCGGTCTGTAACCATCAGCCCCCTGCTTAGGTGGCGGGCAGTCCTGTATATGTTTTCCAGAATACTCCGGCGACGATCGCGTCAAGCATGAAAATTCAATTTTCACCTGCATTTCTCAACCACTAAAGCTTGTATTTATGTTTTAGCCACCTAAATAGTGATTTATCTTTGTTTAATGGTGGGAGAGTTCAATTTGAACTTGCCTTCTAGTAATTGCAAATGCTATAAATATGTAGCTTGTTTACAAGTAAATGGTCTTGGTTCTTTGGTCTGGAGTCTTCATTCTTGAGCTTCGCTTCTTCAATACTCGATCCTAGATTTATTTTATGAATCATTTTATCTTTAGCATGGATTAGAATTCTGAATATTTAGTTATGCCTCACTGTACACCGATAACGATCCTGCTAGGAATCGTATAGGCCAAGCTCTATTCTCTTGCGCCATCCCTCTCCTACTTGTACTTCATTGTATTTCTCTGAAGCTGCTATTACTCATTGTTTGAGCACTTGTTGTTTATCATTTTGTTTCATCATTGCTGCAACGACCCTGCTAGGAATCACATAGGCCAAGCCAGTTCACTTGCGCCATCCCTCTCCTACTTGTGCTTCGTGCCATTTTTACTTCAAAGCAACTACCATCCCAGTGCCTTCTCTTGCTGATGTTCTCTATACTCCTACTCTTTCTGGATTCACGTGAACACGCAAGAACGAAGAGATCACTGAGGGGACAAGCTACAACAAACTGGATTTGCCTCTGCTCAGTAAACTCCAGGTTTGAATCGTCAAAGTTATTATCAAATAGAGTAGCGAATCATTTTATTTTAGTTAAGCTCGCTTTCAATATTGCCAGGGAAGTTGTGGGGAATGATAGTTTCTGAGAAACTATGATTTGTTCCTCACTTCTGAGGTAGGATTGAAGGTTTTCAATTAATTTAATTGGTTGTCTTTTATTTAGATTCACACATTTGCACAGGTGAATAACCACACCAGGTTATCTCACTTGTTTAGTTTTAGTATAAAAGTAGTTTAATTGTTGCTTGTAATTATAATGTTTCAATCGTATATTCTGTTTAGATTAGTTTCCCTTTCAACAGTAGTATAAATTGTTATTTTTAGTTTAAGTTAATTCGGAGACTTCATAACTAGATTAACACTAAAATTCTAGTTAGGAGGATAAACCACTAAGGAATTTACACTACCCGCTCATAGCCTCTAAATCTCCCCTTTGTCATTTCAACTACCAGGAGATCACACTACCAGATCTTAGTCACTGATCCTCCCATGGTTAGCCATAAGAAAGTTCCTTGCGATTCTCATCCTTGCCTGCATCCTTGTCTATCGTAGAAAATTGGCCATAATCCCGGCTGTGGCTTCATCTAAGTCACCAGCATTACAAACCACCGGCTGTCTCGGCATGACCTCGAGAGGTCGGGTACGGGGAAAGTCACTTGCCGATTATCATCTTCGCATGTCACTTTTCCATCGTACAATAACACTTTTGTTTTAGTCAAACTATTTCCTTACAACATGTGTCATTAGGCTCATATTTTTTCATCACTAATATTATTTTCCTTCCATCCATCACATCCACATCCTTTTTCACTTGGGAACAAACATCCGTGGGTAGGAAATTCTCCTTTCTTTTTCATCCAATCCTCCTCATGTCCCTTTTCAATTATCATCATCATGAATGGGGTCAAACTTATTACTATCCACTAGGGGAATCATCCATTTTAGATACCCCTCACTTCCCATCCTACCCTACACCTAGAGGAAAATAAAACTCATCCATCCATACACACTAGGCCACCCTACTTTACACTTTGGGGCACACCACATCTATCCATCAATCCATCTCCCCAATACTCGGGGACATATCTTATAATCTTCCATATCCCCCATCTTATCCTATTCATCCCTCATACTATCTATCTCTCATCCCACATCCCATCTAATCCTAACCTATCAACCAATCCCTATCTTATCCAACCTATCCAATTTCCCTAAATTTTTCCCTTTCATCCTATGCAAACATGTTTTGGGACTTAGAGGATAAAGTCCCATATAACCTTACATCCCTTCCCATCCCCCAATGAGCTATCCCATCCTAACTCCTTTCATCTTACCTATCCTCAACCATTATCCCATCCCAAATCCAAAATCTCAACCTCCAACATCAAATCAACTAAACATCCAAAATCCAAACATCAAAACATTCAAAAAATCCATAAAATACAAAAATGTAATGTGTGATTTTGCTTGTGTTTGTTTTCTTGTTTGTCTGCATTTACATATTGTTCGATGATATGAGGCTCATTTTGTCTATTTTTGCGGTCCAATTATATGAGGACCCTCTTTTTTGCATTAATATGTCTAATGATATGAGGACATAGGCATTTGACAATTTAATCATCATTCTTTATACCTTGGTTTATTTTGCTCTATGCCACATCAATCACAACTGCTAATGATGATAACAGTGGGAATTTTATGGTATCACAGCCCCTTATATCATCATATTTTAGCCTTATCATCATCCACATCATCATCTAAATAACTATCTAACCTCCTCATCCTCTTATCCAATTAATACTTTATCAATCAATCAATATCCACAAACAAATCTTATCATCATCGCATCCAACATCCAAAATCCTCACCCCCTAGCTAGGGAATCTTCTAACATACCCTCATCAATCATCATCCCAATCCTCTCCTCATCAATATCCTATCATCCAAATCAATCCAAAAACCAATCCTTATTCTCTCATCCAAACATCCTCAATCTTCTAATCCTCCAAATCCAACATCCTATAAACCAATACCCTATCTTCTTATCCAATCAATCCTCAAATATAACATCCTCAACTCCAACATCCTCAAATCTAACATCTTCAAATCCAACATCCTCAAATCTAAATCCCAAATCTTCCAACCTAACCCCTTGACTAGGGAATCCTCTAATCCACCAATCCTAAATCTTCACCCTTATCATACATCGTTGATTGGGGTATCCTCTACTCTAAAATCCAATATCTCCTCATCTTATAATCTCTTAATCCTCTTCTCTCTTATCTTCTAATCCTCTAATCCTACATCCTCATCAATATCATAATCAACATCAACAATCATTCTATTCTTTAATCCTTAAATCCAATATCCTTAACCCCTTGAATGAGGCATCCTATAATCTAACCCATTCAAATCAATCTTCTACTCTCCTAATCCCCTCTATGATCCTATAATCCTTAATCTTATCATCCTCTAATCTTCTCTCATCTACTAACTTGGACATATCCTCTTTTCGAGTGGTTACCTGACTTGTTCCTCCCCGCCTAACCCCTCGAGGGGGCATCATATCACTATCATAACATCTTCTTTTTTTTCTTTGAATCTTCATTGCTATGCAATAACCATTCAAAGAGGGGAAAAATGTTGACGTAATTAATTATGATTAATTTTTCCCATAAATATTCTAACATCATCACTATCCAAATCTCTAAAATAATTAATCACAAGATTAATTATTAATCCCTTTATCACATTTATCCTTTATGATTTATCTAATATCCTATCATTTCATCATTAATCCTTTAATTCATTATTATATCCCATTATCTCACTTTAATACTTATTATCATTTTCTAGTAATTTAATATTCCTACACACACCTACCCACCTACTCTACAATTGTGTACACCTAGCATCTCCATGTAATCTCTCCCTAATCATATTTTATTAGGTTAGCCTAAACTAATCATATCCTCCACCTCTAAATCTAGAGGCTTCTATTTCTATAAGCCTCTCTTAACTTCTCCTTCCATTGAATTTTAAATTCAATGGAAGCTTCTTCCCTCCATGGAATTTTGAATTAAAATTATAGAATATTCCATTCTAGAGTCCTCCAATCCTCTCCTCAATTTCTAACCATTGATCTCAATCCTACTTGGATGGATCTTCACCCTCCATGGAAGATAATGAATATGAACACATAGAATCCATAACAAATTTCTTCCATTTTATTTCATCAATCATCCATAATATTCAATCCATATCCAATCTAATCTATCAATTCATCATCCTTCATCAAGAAATCCAAGGAAATCAAGGGGGTGTTTCCGTGTGTCTCCACCAATCCAAGAGCAAATCCAAGACAACAAAGAAGGAGTGTTGAATTTTCTTTGTAAGTGCAGGTATTGATTCTCTCCCGCTTTCTATCTAATGCTCAATCTGAGGTATTATTCAGAGAGGGGAGCGCAGACAAGATGAAAAGGGCTGAACTTTGGTGGCTCAAGACCTCCTCACCATGCACCATGAGTCTCCTACCTTGGACTCTTCTCCTCCCGACGATCTTTTGTTCACTCCCCGTGATAGCTAGCTCCATGGTCCCTCCTGGATGATCTCTCTCCAAGGATGTTGCTGCGCTTAAGACTCTCACCGCAAATTTTTCCAAGTCGTGTCGGCAGCGCAAAGTGCGGGATCGGTGAAGACTTACAAAGCAACTGTGGAAGAGATTTACAAGAAACTCTTCTCCTTGGATAGCAGTAATCTGACTTTCAGGCCTCTCATCTCAGGCACAAGCATGGCAATGAGGGCGATTCTCACCTTTCACGAAACACAAATCAAAAATATATGCAATACGAGCAACCTCCCTCCAAGCTAAATATTGGATACATGGCATTAAAAAGACATTGTGTTCAAAGAGGAGATAAGAATGATCTGCACAAATCTCGGTTCTTGGCCTCATCTCGGCCTTTCGCTTAAGGCGGGCTGTGGAGAAAACCATAACCAATTGACTTTTCTGCTTAGTGCTGCTCCTTCGTTGTTTCGATTCTTGTTTTGTTTGTTCCTTTGCTGGTTTTTTCCGTTTCGTGCTCTTTTTGTTTTGAGGAACAGGTTGTAAATTTGGGCCCATTTCGTGTTCATCTTTTCCATTGGTTTTTGGCTCCTTTTCGGCAATCACTGACTTTCCATCTCGGCTTTTTGAAGCTTTTTGTTCGAGGGTATAGGCCCCTCTCAAAAACTATTTACCATTAATAAAAAAACAATTTGTTTGTGTTTTCTCATATTCATAGCTAATCTTTTCTAACATATACATTATCTTATTATCTACAAAGAAAACCTAAACACAAATGTGCATGAAATTGATGGCATAAGAAACCCAAAATGCAATGCTTTTAACCTTGTCACCTATTATATTTTCCCTCTTTTATATTTTGGACCCTTTAAGAAAAAATTGAATTCACCTAAATAATGCAACTGAGATTGGGATGATACAGTAGAGCACATACAACAAATATTATTTGGGTTTGAACAATGTGAGTTGTGGAATAGGTGTGGGACACTAATCTAAAAATCTTAATTAAATTTGTACACACAATATTTTGCTTATATAAATTTTTTTTAAAAAAATTAACATTACAGTAATTTTGTATTTTTAATAAATAATTAAAAATTGTGAGCACTGTGTAAAATAAGAGAATAAACAGGAAACATTTTACAGAGTCTCGACACCAATGTGATAATAGAGTTCAGTGCTTGAGGCCTGCGTCTCTGAGTCCAATTTAAAGGGACCGATCTATTAAAATCATGGAAATAAAAACTTACATCAAGTTTTGCATGAAATAAACCTTCTCGCTATGATCTCTTGCCAAAATTAGGCTGAGTCTCCTTTGGCACCTTTCCACAATTCCATATAAAACTCTCACAATAAGCCTTAAAAAATACACATACCATTATCAATTCCATACAAATATTACAAAGCGCCTTTTATATTATCTTCAACCCCGAGTGCAATGGTTAAGAGCTTATCATTTTTCCCCACCAAGCAAGGTTCGAATCCCCCCTCAAGTGGCTCACATATCCTATTATGGGCTAATATCCCACATAGCTCGCGCTGAAGGTGGGGGAGTAGTTTATAAACAAGGCGGTGGCAACATTGAATTGGATTATGAGCCATTTTGTTACTGGAATGTATGGGGCTTGGATATATGCACTAAGTTGGGCATATGTGGTTGGTTGGTGCTGAGCATGTTAAGTGGCTACATGGAAATTTGGTGAGTTAGAGGGATAAGGCATTACATGGAGAGATAAGGCATGTTGGCAGTCAAGAATATATGGCGGTTCGAGCAGATATGTATGCAATACATGGAAATTTAAATGGTTAATGAGGAGATAAATGGGGTGTGGCTTGGCGGATAAGTCGACTCGGTTAGGCTGAGTGCTATCCACCAAGCCCATATTTACAATGCAATGTCAATATCCCACATTAATCCCAAAATTACAATATGAATCATATATATAAAAGTCGTGCAATGTTAATATGAAGAAATGCATGTCAAAGAACACCTCCACAATCATGTGTGTCGAACCTGGCTAAGGGCCCCCAACTAGCAAATAGTGGGGCCCACTTGTGTGTCATCGAGTGTCCAAGACCGACGTTTAAACCAATTTTTTAAACTTCATATACATTTTCCACATGTCACATTTTCATTGGTCCACTTAGCGGGCATGCACGCGTATAACCTGCACAGAGACCTGATTTTTACTAGTTTCCCAAAAATTTCAGCAAGCTATAACTTTTGCATACATGCTTTGTTTTCTACAAACAAGATATTTCTGTAAATATCAATTTTTCTCCACACCATGAAACTTCCCATAACTAATTCTGAGAAGATTTTAGATTGGAATTTCTCAGCGAGGATCCTCTAGATCACTCCTCCCCACTGAGAAACTTTTTGGACCTCCAAAAGTTAATTTAATTAGTGAATAGGTGAGGGTATTTCTCCCTCACCTTTCGGTTTTCATCCATTTCACCTTGTTCGGATGCATGCCTTTTAGACCAACATGAAGATATTCAACATCACCCCTTCACAAGGTTCTAACCTTCCTATCCAAAATTATATCATCATGTAACTCATCAAGATACTTAGGTGCAAAATCATCAACAAAAGGTACTACATTAACATCATCATTCATAATCATAGGTGGTTCATATAATTTCAAGTTTTCAACATTTACAACTGAATAAATTTGCATGTATGGAGGTAAATCCAACCGGAAAGCATTGTTACCAATTTTCTCCACTATTCGAAATGGACCATACCGAATAGGTTTTAACTTTTTACCTTCACCTATCAACCTTTCTTTGCTGATGTGAAGCCAAACTGAATCACCAACTTGGAACTTGTGATCAAGTTTATGTGTTTATCATGCCTTCTTTATACTTCACTTGACTTTTCTCCAACTATTCTCGGACATACTGATGGACCTGTTATATTCGTTACAAAAACCTTTTAGCTTTTCAATATCACTAATCCATTAACAACAATTTCTTTCCAAAAGAGAAATCTAATGGAGATTTAGGAAGATAACCATAACAAGTCTCAAAAGGAGACTTCATAGTAGAAGAATGTAAGGCATGGTTATAAGCATGCACATAATATAAATGTTCATCCCATAATTTAGGATGTTTACCACAATAGCCCCTAAGAAAATGTACCACTTTGTGTGGTTCACAATCTTTGTTTGACCATCATTTATGTGGATGAAAAGAAATGTTTTTCTTCTGTTTAGTGTCCATCAAACCCCATAAAGTTGACCAAAATTCTCCAAGAAACTTGGAATCCTGATCTAAAATAATAGAAGTGGGAAAACCAAAATGAACCCATACAAACTGAAGAATAAATGTGCAGTCCCTTCACTAGTTATTTGTTTAGTATAAGGAATCAACACACACATCTTGCTAAATCTATCCACAACCACATATAAATAGTCATTTTTCCTTTTGTGACATGGGAAAGCCTCCTACAAAATCCATGGAAATACTTTCCCATGGAGTGTAGGGATAGGAAGAGGAGTGTAAAGTCCTAACTTCATGTTACTAGGCTTACTCGTGGCACAAAGAACACATCCTTTTATATACTTGGTTACATGTTCATGCATTTTAGGCCAATAACAATACATCTATAAATGTGCAACTATTTTACTAATACCAAAATGTCTAGATATAAGAGAAGTATGAGCTTCCCTAATCATATGCACTCATTCATTTTTTATGGAATACAAAGTTTACTAAATGATATAAAATTCCATCATGCACATGATAATCCAATTCTCCTACTTTTTTCCACTCATTAAATCCTCATACACTTCTTTAAAATCAACATCATAACATATTTTTCTTTATAACTATCATGAGCCAAAGAACTATGTTGTAAAAGAATAGATGCAACAATAATAATTGGAGGTCTAGATAGCATATCAACAACCTTGTTTTGTATACCTTTCTTATACCTGATCACGAGATGAAATTGTTGTAAGAATCCCATCCAATGGAAATGTCTAGACATTGTTGTAGCTTGGTTTGTGTTTGTAAGTACTGGAGGGGTTGATGATTTGTATGTATTATTTTTTCCTTTCCCATCAAGTAATGTTTCCATTTCTTTACACTTTACACCAAAGCATACAACTCTTTATCATAAGTTGGATAATTTCTTACCGCACTTGTGAAGGTCTTAGAATGGTAACAAACATGTTTTTATGTTGTTGCATCAAGACTTCCCCATTGCATAGTCACTGCATCCATCTCAATCTCAAATTATTTTTGTAAATTGGAAGTGCCAAGACTGGAGCGGTACTGATTTTCTCTTTCTAGTGCATCAAAATATCTTCTGATGTTTTCCTCCCCACTGAAAAGACATGTTTAATACTTGTCAAAACATGCAAAGGAGATGCAATAAATGAGAAGTTAGCAATAAATTTCTCCTTTATTGTACTGCACCAAGAAAATTCTAACTTTTGTCACATTAGTGGGTCTAGGCGCTATTAACAATGACCTCAACTTTTTCATGATCTATTTTCAATTCACCATTTCCCACAACATAACCCAAATAAACCAAAGATGTTTTTCCAAATTCACATTTAGACATCTTCAAAATAATTTCTCCTTTCTTAATACATCTAAGACTTTCTGTATGTGAATGATATGATCATTCCAAGATTTATTGAAAATCAAGAATATCATCTAAGTAGACTATGACAAATGATCAATGAATGGCCTAAATACATCATTCATAACATGCATGAATGTAGTCATGCATTGAACAATCCAAAAGGCATAACAAGCCATTCAAATAAACCTTGTTTTGTTTTGAAAGCAGTTTTCCAAACATCACCTTCATTGATTCTTACTTGGTGATAACCACTTCTTAAGTCTAACTTAGTGAAATAAATAACATTCTTTAATTGATCTAATAAATCAATTTAGGAAGAGGGTAACGATTTTTCACCTATGATTTTTTAAAGCACAAAAATCAACACACATCCGCCATGTGCCATCTTTCTTTGGCACCAAAATAATTGGCGAACCACAAGGAGATGTACTTGGATGAATAATACCTTTTCCAAAAGTTCCATCACATGTTTCTTGATTTCCTCATTTTCAACCATGGACAATCTATACATACCAATGTTGGGAAGAGGTGCATCTTGTAGAAACTGTATCTCATGTTGAACTCCTCTTTAGGAGGTATACCTTGTGGATCCTAAAAAACATCATCATAGTTAGAAACAATTTTAATCAATTCATTACGATGTTTTGGATCACAATCCTCAAAATCATTTTTGTGATCTTTCTCTTTGGCTTTGATCACCATGAGTACAAAATTCTTGCTTGAATTTACAAGCCTTTTCATCTTCCCTGTAATAACCAAGGAAAGACTTGTTTTCACATGATGAGCTCTAATAATATATTCAATCCATCCTTTACAAGCAAGTATTTATTTTCTTCCCTATAGAATATTCTTTACGATCATATAAATAAAAACTTCCCAAAACTACACCACAAATATCCAAAGGAACAACATCCAAATCAACCTCATCAATAAACTTGTCTGTAATGGAAAATCGAATCTACAAGTTTTTTTACTTGTAACTTTGCATCATCACAAACCCAACCCAAAGGATAAGGCTTAGGATGTGGCTTAGTTTTGAGTCCCAATTTCTTAACAACCTCCTCTAAAATTATATTAGCTTGAGATCCACTATCAAAAAGAGTATCAATTTTTGTATGTTTTGAAATAACTCTAAGGTGGAAAATATCATTCCATTTCTTTTCATCATGCATAGATTGTTGATTAGAAGAAGATGCAACATTTGATAAACTAGTGTTAGAAGAAGAGAAAATTGATTACCTTGAAAACTCATGGTTGTGATCTTGGTTTCATCTCTAAATCAAACCCAAGATCATGAACCAAAATATTTGTTTTCTTCTCTTTTCCTTTCTTATTATTCATCCATTTAGGCTTAGTTTCTGGATGTAATTTCCAACATCTAGATTCATCATGTTCTTTTTACAATGATTTCAAAATGGTTTTTCATCTTCTTTCTTAACAATAGAGTTTGTCTTTTGCTTACCCTTTCCTTTTCCTTGTTCTTTCAAACCTTTTCTTTGCCTTCGGATTGCTTGTTCTTTTGTTTAGAGGAAGAGGAAAATCTTTACCCATTTTCCCTCTTGCTTCCAAATGTGTATCTTACACACACACCGCATCAAGATTAGTTGGATTAAAAACAAGAATCATATGTCTCAAATAACTATATAATCCACCAATATATTTAAGCAAAGTGTTTCTTGTGTATGGAGAGAAATACCAAGAATAAGAGCCCTTTTCCTAAAATCTTGTGTATAATCTTGAACACTTTGTCCCTTAGTTTGTCTCAATGTTTGTCAATCCATCATAGCTTGTTTCTTATATCCAAGAGGATAAAATTGTTGCCTAAGATTTGAAACAAAATCAGACCAAGAAGTGATTTCATTACCTTTGGTTTCATCTACTTCTAAAGCTTACTCTCCCACCATATGAGTGTTGTGTCACCCATTCGAAGAGTTTCCAAATGAATCTTTGCTTCATCATCTACAATTTTTTTGAACCATGCAATATACCTCAATCTACTTGATCTAGTTATCCAACTTTCTTTGCATTAAGCTCTCCATTATACATTGGAAATTCAAACTTTATATCTAATTTTAATGAAGGAAAATCATATTTTTGAGTTTCCTTTTAGGAATATCTGAACTAGATATTTCTTTTTTACCTTCTCTAGTTTATTTTTCCCTTTTCTATCTTCTGTACAATTTTTCCACCATTTCTTTCATCTGAAGGAATGATTGAAAAAATTCTTCTTCTTCTCGATCCGCTCATTGAAGGACTTAGAGATTGTCTTGTACCAATTTGGGATTCTCTTCTACTAACTATCCTTCACCCTTCTTAGAATGGGACCTTGTTAACATTCAACACAACAAATTGCAATCAAAACCGTTAATTTGAACCAAAACCAGCTCTGATACTAGTGATCTAAAAATCTTAAGAAAAAATTTGCACACTCAATATTTTTCTTATATAAAGATTTTTTAATTAAAATTTCGACATTACGATTTTTTGTATTTTTAATAAATAATTAAAAATACGAGCACTGTGTAAAATTAGAGAATAAACAGGAAAAATTTGACCAAACTCTCAACAACAATGTGATAACGGAGTTCGGTACTTGAGGCCTACGTCTCGGGTCCAATTTAAAGGCACCAAACTATTAAAATCATGGAAATAAAAACTTGCATCAAGTTTTACATGAAATAAACATTCTCATTGTGATCTCATGCCAAAATTAGTCCAAGTCTCCTTTGGCACCTTTCCACAATTCCCTATCAAGCTCTCACAATAAGCCTTACAAAATACACAGACCACTGTCAATTCCATATAAATATTATAGAGCGCCTTTTATACTATATTCAACCCTCAGTGCAATGGTTAAGTGATTAAGCATAAGTAACATCCTAAAATAATTCAATGGTTGCATAACGGGATTTTCATGCCCCAAGGAGTACAAGAAACACTCAACAAATATTTGAAAAATAATTAAAGTTTATATATCAGTTGTTTTGATTTGTTTACCAAAAAAAGAAATCTATGAAATTAACATGAGGTATTGTAGTACAGAAAATACATATAATCTAACCCGAGAGATATCATCTTCAATACATTAATGATAGAAAACACAAATGCATATTATTAACTCAAGAATGTACCATATTTACACCAAAGGCATTTCTCAAGTTAGATAGAGTGGGCCAATTTGGTGACAGCATGACAGTGGCGGATATAATCTTGACCATTCTCAACTTAGTCGTATCACCATTTTTTATTTGTAGGCCTTATTAAAACTCTTACAAACGGACATGAAAACATAAAAAAACAACATTGTGATGTCTTCACATAGAGGTATTACAATCCATGATACAACATTTTTCTCAAGTATTTTGTTAAACAATTAATACGCTTCCACATATCTGAGGTAGTCACATAGAGCTACATCTGTCAAAAGTCCCACAACCTGTATCCAAGCTCCTTTTTTGGCATGTGTTATAAGCTTGCTAACATAGGTGAAATGATCATGTTTCACATCTATTGGGTGCACTTGGTGATACAATGTCAATGCTACGTGAGAATACCAACATCCTTTGTTTGATGCAAGTCGAAAGAATTACATATACATAATGATGATGGATACAATCCAAGAAAACATGGATAATAAACATAGCTAAGGCCAAGTGTCACCACCATAATATCCATAAAAAAATCAGGACAAACACAACCCCAAATACCAATCAAGATGCAGGAAGTTAAGAGAGGGTAGGAAAACAAACTAGGGAAACCACTATCATGTTATTGCATGGCGGGACTTGTTGGAGCTCAATCCAATTCCTTGGATTGAGCTGGTCCTTTTCATAAGTTTCTTATATATTTAACTATTTATGTGTGATTCATAATGTTCCCTATGCTTCAAATATCAGTCTAAGCAAAGGAGAAGTGTCAATTTGTAATAAATCTCGTGTCTTAGCAAGATAAAAGAAAAGATTCAATAGAAATGTTAGGGAATTAGTTTAATGGACTAATTGATCAAAGAAAAAAATGTGGCACATTGTTTTAGTGTTTTGCGGGTTTGTGAAAAGGGCTAGCATTTTATGGATTCCAAAATCCATGGGACACTCAAAAATCCACCAAAACCTGCATGGGAGACTAAGTTTAAATTTATTAGTGGGTTATGTTTTAAAGGTCGTGAATGTCCATTTACCCATAAAATTCAATGCCAAGGTCAACAAGAACACGCAAAAGAATCTCAAGGGTGAAAAGAGGGGCCACATGGCATTTTTTTGGCTCTCCTCAAAGAATTTTGGCTTTGCGGACCTCTAGTCCCCAGATTAAATTATGTTAGATAATTCTATCGGGTTTTGGGTCAAGTGTTAAGGAAAGTTAAAGGACACTGTGGTGGATGAAGGTAATGAAAACATGGGAGGATCAATGATCAAAAATAGGGCACGTGTCAGGATTCCAACACTTTTCAAGAAGATGGGCTCCGGTGGACCTCAAGTCTACGAAATTAACCATGTTTCTAATCATTTCATGTCTACGGTGAAAGGAAAGTCAAGTGCGATCAAGCATGGATATGTGGCAGCATTTTATGAAGCCTGAAATATTATAATTCTAAACAAAAAGGTAAAAGTTGTGAATGAAGAAAGCCCCAAGATAATCAAAATAAACCATGAATGCAAGGAGGACTGGGAAAACCGAGCTATGTGGAGATTTTCTATTGGCTCATGTTTTTTTAGTCATAGTAAAAAGGGGATGTCAAAGGTGAATGAAAATAGCGTGGAGCTTTCTTATCATTGGATGTCAATGGATTCATTGTCAGTCAAAGAAAAGGATGGTCTAACATTTGTAAGGAGCGTGGTAGTTTCGTTTTGGCTCGTATTTTATTAAGGAATAGACTTGTCACAAAGGAAAGAAAAAGGAAAGAAAAAAGCAAAGCCCGACCCGCAAATGACCCAATGAAAGATAGACATATGGAGAAAGGAAAATCAATGCACACGTAGCCATGTGATGAAGTATGGTGTATGTTTCTTCTCTAAACACACAACAAAGGAATGAATGACTTTGGTAGGATGCCCATGCTCCTTTACAGATTTTAATGCATCCTTGTTGGTGGGTGAAGAGGAAATCATATTTTTCTTCTTTCTCTCTCTCTCATCTTCTATATATTGTAAAAGTCTTTCATTTTGTGTGAGGAGGCGGATTGGGGGTAGTTGTAGAATTTTTTATTAAATTTTTTAGGTTCCAGTTTCTAGTTTCTAACATTTGTATGTGTTGAGTTTTGTAAGGAAGAGCTAAGGTGGTTGTGTTGTACAACCATTAGTAGGTTTTGAGGGCATTTTTTGTGTCCCTAGCCAAAACTTACATGAATAGATTCTGACTATTTTGATCAAGCTATACTTTCCGTTTCTTATGTTTTAAAGGAATGAAATGAGGCAATATTGTTTTGTTACTATCTTGCATTGGCTTTACTTTGTTAAGTACAAAGGGTATTTCTTAGTTGTGTATTCTTTTTGGTCACTATGAGACTATTGTAGAATAGTGTATATTTTGCAATAGTTTATTAGTTGTAAAATCCTAAAGGAAACATCACTTTTGAAGATTTTTTTATCCCTTAAGGGTATTTTGGGTGTATAAGACAAAATATAACAAGTGCTTTATCTCAGCTCTAACTCCATGATTTGTAGTTAGGATTGTGAAAGATTGTAGACAACATTTGTGCTAATTGAGTATCAATGAATGTAAATGTTATTTCACAGATCATGTTAAATTGATTGTTCTTTTCAAGCATCAGTTAAGGATGGATTCATTCCATGGGAACACTAATGTACCAAGGTCATAAAAAACTACCCTCCCCCTCCAAATCTCCATTAAAACTAAACAATCAATCCCACCCCATACTTCCATCCATTCTTTTTTTTTCATGTCTCTAACTATCATTAAAATTTCCCTTTATGATTTTATCAAGAGAATGCAAGAGCAATCAATATCTCTATTGTATATTAGTAACTTTTGTCTGAGGTGAGGTAAGCATAAGCAATTGTGTGACAACTCTTTTGAGAGTGAAGTGTTGTTCCATGGCCATGTTTATCCCAGATTGACCCATCATTTAAAGAACTCGAGGGAACAAATATCCCATCTCTCCCTCTGCATTCAAGTTACACCGTGGGTCCTCTCACCTTGGTTCAAGGAAGGACCAAAAGTAGTAGGAATAGGCCATCCCCTTTGTATGTGCCCCTCAACCATCCTCCTTTTCTTGATTGAGGAAAGTTCTAGTCCCCCTATCAATGAAAAAAAATTTGACATTTTACCACCTCATTTCTACCACCATTCCAAGCATTTCCCCCTTTCCTTGAAAGATAATTGTTGTCAATCCCCCAGGGGTGCAGGTTTGAGGACCAACATGCTTGAGTGGAGCCATTTTGAGGAAATAATTTGAAGGTTCCATCTATTTCTAGAATTTTATATTCTAGTGGTGAACTCCCTAAAAGAAAAAGTTGGGATAGATTGGTTTCATTACATAGTGTGTTGACAGGGCCTCTATTGGATTTCTTGTCCATAATCTTCCAAATTATAAACAAGATTTCCATAAAACCTGACTCCATTTGGGAAAAATGTGGGAAGATTCATAAAGATCTATAAAGCTCAACCTTCTAGTTTATAAAGCTATCATTTCAAGAGATTTTTGAGTTAATCTATACATCTAAGGTGCAAGGCCTTAGTGGTGGCTCTCCATCTTTCAAAGAAAATATGGTATGTACCAATGCAATTTTTTTACAACTTGTTGATTAACTCTCCCCTTTGCAAAGTTTGGAAGGAAGAAGGTCCTTTTTCAAGTATGATCCTATCAAAATATTACTTTCTAGATATGAAAAGTACACATTCAAGAAAGAAGCAAATTTGGAAACCAGTGGGTGGTCAAAAGTCAGAAGAAAATATTGTTCAAACTACTCGAGATTGATCAAGCCTTTGGTGGAAGACTACTCTAAGTACACTTGACAGCTCTGATTTAGGTAGTTCTCAAGCTCATTTGCATTCATTATTTCAAGAAGGTTCAACATCTACAAGTAACAAAGGTATTCTTCATCTCCCTTCTTTGTTGACTCATGAGAATCAAGTATTTTGTGAAACTAAGTCCTTGAAGGATTTCCATTTTGAAGATCATACTCCTCTACCTTCAAAGTTTCCCTAGTTCCCCACCATTTCAATCCTTCTTTTGAAACATCCTCCATCAGATAATATGGCACAATCTCCACCAAGAGCTCCTTTTATGGGTACTACTTATAGACCAATAAGGTTCCATGGAATGGTGGGCTATCCTAATGAAGTACCACATGAATTAAAGAGATGTTGCCTAGATTTCAAGGGAATAATGTTATAAGTGGAGATCAACATCTCATTTTTTTTTAGGATGATATGGATAACTATGGAATAGAGCATGAAGATGTTCATGTTAAGTTATTCATACATACATTAGAAGAAGATGTAGGAATGGTATAAATTGTTGTCTGAAAAATCAATTGACTCTTGGGTAGAAATGAAGAATGCTTTCAATTTACAATATGGCAATAAGACAACCCAGATCCATTGACAACAAGAGTGTCAATAAGAGAGAGAACATATCATTGAGTGGTGTGATAAATGTTTGTTACCACACCCCTTGTGAGCAACTTGTTAAAGATAGTGATATTAATGAGGAACCTTGATTTTAATGATACATGTATGAATGAGATTTGAACCCAAATGATTCACCACAAGGAGCTACTTCCATTGATCTTCTAAATGCAAAACTATAGAAGAATTTTGGGCCTGCATCAATCGGGTTTTCTCTCTTCCTCCTGTAGCTAATGTTGATATGGATATGGCTCAATCATTTGAACTTCCTAGTGCACACCTTGAAGATATCAATGTCCCTTGGACCATGAATTTTGATGAAGCATGTTCCAATGTTGAAAATGGAGTTAGAGTGGTTCTAACTTCTCAAATCCAAATTAGAAAATTTTTTCAAGATGATGTGGAGAGTATTAATTAGACCATGGATGATCAAATTCAACATTTTTAAAGATGAATTCAGGTTTCTAAAGTAGATGAATTCATTGATCTTGAGCCTATGATTGTCTTATGTGATGAAAAAGAAACCATCTTTGGGGAAGATGTAAATATAATTAAGAACAAATGTTATCCCTAAAAGACTAGTTAGTCTTGAGTCAAATTTTGATGATAATGACAAGAGTTCATGAGAAAGTCTATCTATGTTCCTAGGATGTTGAGGAATGCAACTTGGATATTTCTCAAAATCCAAGAAAGGTTTGGTTGGGATGTAGCATGAAAAAAAGAAAAAACCAACTTATGCCCAATTGTTGAAGAATTACCAGGATTTCCTGGCATGGTCTTATCCAGATGATCAAGTATGATTTTTACATTTTTATTTTGTTTTTTGTTTTTTTTGTGTTTTGTTTGTGTTTTTGTTTCCTTTTTGTGCTCTAGTCTACAAGTGACTAGGTTTTGTGTTGTTGTCTATTTTCCCCAACCCATTTTGCATCTATTTTGGAAGCTCTGTGTGTTTTGTTTACTTGACTCCTTGCCCAATGGACTAGGCATCTGGTCTTTGTTCTTGTGGCACCCAGGGGGTGCCCATCCCCGAGAAGGAGCCATTTGTTGGAGCTCAATCTAGTTCCTTAGATTGAGATGGTATTTTTCATAGACTCCCATAAATTTAACTAATTTTTGTGTTTATATTGTTCTCCCTGTGCTTCAAAGATCAGTCTAAGTCAAAGAAGTATCAATTTGTAATAAATTCATGCTCCTTAGCCAAATAAAAGAAAGGATTCAATAAAAATGTTGGGGGACTAGTTTAATGGACTAGTTGATCAAAGTAAATAAAAAGTGATGACACTTGGTTTAGTGTTTTATAGGAAGTTAAAAATCCAAGCATTCGTATGGATTCCAAAAGTCATGGGACACTAGAAAAACCCAAAACGAAGAGAAAAAGACTAAGTTTAAATTCATTAATGGGGTTATTTTTAAAAATTTCCTAAATAAAAATGTCTAAAACATCCAGCCACATTCAAAGGAGAGACAATAATCAAAAGGGTTAGTTTATAAGAGGACATCCATTGAATAATCAATCAAAATTCAAAAAGGAGGGGCCATGTGGAACATTTTAAAAGGACATTCAAACTCATTTCAAAGAAAATTGGCTCATAACCTCAAGTCCCGTGAATAAACCATGTTAGAAAAATTTATGGGTTTGGATTGGGTCAAAGGTTCAAAAAGTCAATGGTGACAAAAAAGAGAGAAGATGAAATGGCATGAAGATCAATGATCAAAGTGGAATGTCACCATTATAGGAAATTTTCAAAGAAGATGGGCATTTCATGGACCTCAAGTCATGGAATAAACCAAAGTAAAAAGGCTTTGGGAAAAAAGTTGTAAAAGGTGGTCAAAGAATGGATACGTGGAAAACATTTTTATGAAGCCAAAAAATTTCTAAGTCACAAACAAGTTTAAAAGTTTGTGATGTGAAGGAGAATCCATTCGAAAAGAAAAAAAGCACAAAGTAAGGATTGACATTCAAACTTCAGAATGTGGATTTTCTGATTGGTCATGGAGCTTTTACGGTTATGATCAAGGAAGCTATCAAAAAAAGGGTAAAATGTGAAGTGGCATGGAGCTTTTCCTCTTGTTTTTGTTCATTTCAAGGTTCTTAGGGAACATTTAAAGGATAAACTAACATTTACGAAACATTTGAAGCATTGGCATTGATAATTGAATTTATTTTCATTAAGGAATAGACTTTCCCACAAAGGAAAGGAAAGAAAAGAAAGAAAAGAAGTAAAGCCCAATCCCTATGAGCCAACCAAAAAGACTGACACATGGTGAAGGAAAATTAATCACACATGTGGTAGAGGTAAATCCCAAGCTAATCAAAGGCCACCATGTGTCAAGCTCTTGTTCATCGACATGAAAAACTTCAAAGGCCATATCTTTTGATCCATTAGCTCCAAATCTTGCAAAATTTATATCATTGGAAAGGTCTCTTCAAGCCCTTCACTTTGGCATCATCAGATTTAGAAATTGATGACATTTGGTGGGAGAAAAAGTAGAAAACATATTTTGCATTCAAGTTATAGTCCCTAGTGTTGGTCAACCACCATCGAATTGATGAAGTATGGTGTTTTTTCTTCTCTAAACATGCAAGACAGAAGGAATGAATGACTTTGGCAGGAAGCCCATGCTCCTTTGCATAGGATTTTAATGCATCTTGTTTGGTGGGTAGAAGGGAAAATATTTTTTTTTCTCTCTCTCTCTCATCTTCTATATATTGTAAAAGTCTTCCATTTTGTAGAGGAGGTGGATTGGGGGTAGTTGTAGAAGTTTTTTTGATTAATTAAATTTTTAGGTTCTAGTTTCTAGTTTCTTGGAAAACATTTGTATGTATCAAGTTCTTGTAAGGAAGAGCTAAGGTGGTTACGTTGTACAACCATTAGTAGGTTTTGAGGCATTTTTTTGTGTCCCCTAGCCAAAACTTACATGAATAGATCTCTCTTTTTGATCAAGCTATACTTTCTCATTTCTCATGTTTTAAAGGAATGAATGAGGCAATATTGTTTTTATTACTATCTTGCATTGGATTTACTTTTTAAGTACACAAGGGTATTTCTTAGTTTTGTATTCTTCTTGGTCATTGTGAGACTATTATAGAATAGTGTATATTTTGCAATAGTTAGAATCTGGTTGTAAAATCCTAAAGAAACATCACTTTTGAAGAGCTTTTGTTATCCCTTAAGGGTATTTTGGGTGTATAAGACAAATATAACAAGTGCTTTATCTCAGCTCTAACTCCATGATTTGTAGTTAGGATTGTGAAGAATGTAGACAACATTTGTGTAATTGAGTATCAATGAATGCAAATGTTATTTCACAGATCATGTTAAATTGATTGTTCTTTTCAAGCATCACAGTTAAGGATGGATTCATTCCATGGGAAACCACCGAAGTGCGGGTTTGAGGACCAACGGGGACTCGTAAGATGACATTTTTTTGAGGTTGGCTTCATTACCTAAATTCATTGAAATCTCGCTATTATCACCATACGAAGGGAAACATTGTTGGTAAGAAATCCCACCGATAAGATGAAGCTTTCTAACCAAGGATTTTTCAAAGAAATATTCCTTTGGCATAACGAGTATGGTTCACGAGATTATTAAACTTATTTAGACAATTTTGATGCCCTCTCTTTTCTATCTATTGGAGGACAAACCAAATAATTGATCTGTTATAAAATGAAGTCAATTGTATATATTTTAATTACACCAAAGATGTATTCCAAAGTATAATATGGGCATAGAGGGTTATCATCGACACCACTGTAAACATCTAACGGCTTTATTTCATTGCATGTTGATGTACATGAATCTTAGTGGTCGTCCTATTGGAGGTCGCAATGACATGAATTTCAAACAGAAAAAAAGACCTTTGTTTTTCCACTCATTTATAGGAAACATACATCGAAACAAAGTACTTGTTATGTCAGTCATCTAAATTGGTGTTCTTGATTTGTGACATATTATATGAAATGAAAGTCAAGATCAATCATTTGTTGACAATCACCACACGCTACCTTTTTGCTCCACTAACCCACATTTCTATCGTAAAATCACAAGACTCATTCGGATTAATAATAACAAGTTTTCTTGATCCAATTCCACCAGAGCTTGAAATATTTATGAAGGTTTGAGAAAAATACTATACACAACACTATTGTGTTGACGTTCTCGAGCCCTACAATGGTGACCTTATCGGGTGAAATATTCTTTAGATGACGCGAGAAATGTAAATTAGAGTTTTTTTATAGATTGGCATGCCATTAGTTTCTTATGTGGCATCCCACCCTATGAAGCCACACTTATCATGTCATGTGATGCTAACTTTATCAAAATTGGTTGAAATTTGTTTCAGATGCATAAGAAATGTAAAATGTATCTTTCTATAGACTCTCATGTTGTTACATTCCTATGTGGCTTTTCGAACCTATTAATTTTTTTAGCCTGTATTTTAGGCATGTGAACTTGTATGTAAGTATACATGTATTTATGGATAAGGCATTTCCAAACTGCACTTTAGGCTTAGGTTGTTGACTCTAACACACATCATCATAATAAAGGGCAGGGATACATTCAATAATGATAGGTGTTTCATATTTGTAGACTAATATACCATAGTCGTATGTAAGGGTTGATTTTGACGGTCGTTTAGATGTTTCGTGATTTTAATCATAAAATTCTTGTACACATTTGAATTAATCATCACATATGACTTGTATATTTAAAATGTAACTGTCATTTTTATATAAATTTTATTTACATATATAAACATGTATCAAGCATAATTATATAAATATAAAATAGTTAATATTAATAACATAACTTTATATTTTTGAAAGGCAAGTATTGAAAATTTACCATCACCCAAAAAATTATTTGACTGACATAGGTGGACCTCAAATTTAATTCCTAGGACTCACAAGCATTATCGTCAAATCAACCCAGGCTGGTTGACTTGAATGATGATGTGTGTTTTGTTTCTATAACGGATAGTCATGGATGCACGAGGGATATACATTGATCTATATGTCATTGGGGTGTCACAAATATTTTTCATCATGAGATAAATAGGCATGTACATGTGACTAACTCGTTGATTTAATGAGGGGCCAATTGTTTTTAATTTTTATAATGTTAGAGCCTTATTTAATTATGCCAAAAGCCTATTACAAATTAGAATAAGGCAACTGATGGTGTTGAATTCAAACACACCACAGACATCAGATGGCTCTAGCTTAGTTGGTCGTAGACGTATGTACAAAATCACAAATATTGGATGATATTCCTTTCACTCGTATGTCCATCCACTGGATGGGGCCGATGTTCACTATTTTCATTGCATGACATGATTTTATACAAACTTGATCTTAATGCAGTCTTGAACCAATATTCATGCATTCAATACATTCCAATTATTGAAATTTGTTAGCTCATCGATAGCTTATAATCTTTAAACTAATTAAATGAATTATAATCTTCAAAAAAATCAACCTAATTATATTCTTCAAGTTTAAACACTCCATTTTCATAACTTTCATGAGTTATAGGATCAAAGGATGGCCCAAATGAATAAAAATATCAGGTGATGTGGGACATGCAAGTATTTAGTTCTAACACATTTATTTCATGATTTCCATTCATGTCTTTGGCTTATCTAACAAAATTAATGTTGTCCAATCAAAATCCTTAATTTACATTTCACTCATATGACTAATCATTAGAAGGGATTTGTTGTCGATGCCTATCCCTGCATCAACTATTTCCTACACTTACTCAAGCTTATAGCTGGAAATAGGTGCTACAATGTTCTACTAGAATGAGGCATTGCGGTAATATTGCCAACTTAGAAACTTTTGGATTCTCCCTTTATTTTTTTTGGCCCATTTAAGAATAGATTTCATCATGTCAATAGTTTAATTGAGTTCAAAACTATAAATTCGATTTCATATAATAGATATTCATCGGAGTTAGAATTATTTGTCATGTGTAATAGGTACGGGGCATACAAGTATTTAATTTCCATCATTTCATTTCCAAATTTCCATTCATGTCTTTTTATTATCTACAAAATTAAACATCATCCAGTTGATGACCTTGAAGCCATAATACAATAAATTAAAAAAATACAAAGTATGTTCCATACATAATTTCTCTCTTGTGACCATTTTTTGGGTACATTGAATTGTTGATGATTGTTTTTACATTGCCTACTTCTTGCAATCGCTCTAAATTAAAATTTAAAAGGGGGCCTGTAAGTTCTACAAGAAGCTATAATTGTAAACAATGGTTCGCTTCAACAGTAATTTTATACCTCTCCTTACATTATGATATAACTCAGGAAATAGTTGCATTGACGTCTTAGAGAACAAGTATTTTCTCCTTCATTTTCTAGCCATTGTTTTCATGTGGCTATTTGAGGGTCTACTTTCACATTTTTCCCCGACCCCACTTTCCTCTCCCTTGCACTTCTCCACCATCAAACTCCTCTTAATCTCTCTTCCTCTCCCATTGTTTCTCTCACTTGAGTTCAACTTCCTCAATATATCTCCTTCAGTGTTTTCATTATACATTTCACGTTTAATTGCTAGTCTCAGACTATCCCTTCAGCATTCACATTACACATTTCACGTATGATTTCTAGTTAGTGGTATTGGGTAGGTACTAATAACACATGATCTCCCCTAAATCAAAATAAATAAACTAGCAATGTTGAACCATTTTGCATTGATTGGTGTTTTCATTGATGTCACATGGCATTGATGGAAAAAGGTGCATGGACAAGTATCCAAGGTGTATGAGGTGTTTTAGTGGTGTGCAGTGGTTTCAGGCTAGTTCTTTCAACATTTAGAAGGGTTTCAGGATGAATTCAAAACATTGCAAGATTGATCAATGAGATAAGAGTCCACTAAAGGTATTATAGTACTAAAAGTCACATTCACGTGTTATAAGTGCTCATAAGAATCTGTTGGAAAAAGAAAAAAATTCTAGTACTTCAAAAAATTTGGAGAAAATTGAGTAAGTTATGTTTTTGTGTAGTGCAGATTTTCAGGGTGCGAATGGAACCATTTCCATGGGAACTAGTGTTCCCCACATAAGGTTATGTGTCACGAGACAAAGGTTTGTGTGTATTACAGATTGGGTGAGCAATACGGACATAGAGGACTCAGATGACACAATTCCATGTGAAACAAATTTCTCCACAACTCAATTGGGTCTAAAAATCAAAGGAGTTGAGTAAAAACAAGAATTGAAGTGTTGTGTGGATGGGAGACACGTCGGAGGAACAAGGTTTAAATAGAACAAGTTCCACAGGATAACTCATTCCCCGCAAGACCCTACAGGCCAAAAAATAAAGGATCAAGGTGAATGAAGTGTTGCACAGATGGGATTTAAGTTGGATGAATAAATGAAACATGGAACAAGTTCCACGGGAGGATGTGTTCCCCAAAAAATTATGGCCCGCAAAACGAAGAAATGGTAAAGGGTCAGAAGGATAAAGTGTGGGTGGAACACATTCCATGAGAACTTAAGTTACCCACATGCCACTATGGACTGCAACACAACAAAATGAAGAAAATCAAAGGGTCAAGAGAACTCAGTAAATGAGGAACCAATTCCACGAAGAGCCCAGTTCTCCGCAAGCCTCCCCGATCCGAAACAAAGGAGTTGGGAAATGGAGAGTAAATTATAGGTCACAATGAGTGTGGAAGAAATAAAATAATATAACACGAGTTCCCAAGTACCACCCATTCCCCAATAGCCTGTGTTATCTAATTATCAAAGGATTTTAGGGTCAGGGTTTAGAGGTAGAAAATCTTTGAAACTCACACTTCACACAAGGAAAAATCCTAATTTTTCTAGAAATATTTGCAGGGGTGATATGAAGCTATTGCAAAAAAAATTATGAGTTCATGCCTCAAGGAGCAAGAAAATCATGAAAAAAATTGAAAACCCATGCAAGATGTATGTTCTAGGTACTCAAGATTACAACCAAAGTTTCTCATTCCTAGGTGAAAGATATAAGAGAAAATCTTGTGCACATCATGTGCAGAAGGTATAGAAGGCTCTGAAATTAATTTGAAACAATTTCTCACTCCACAGAAGAGTATATCAATTACAGAAATTCCCAGGCTCGTGAAAACTAGGTGTAGAAAATTCAAACTCATTTTTTTGTCATGACATCAAGGCATGCTTTGAAATTTTGTAATTATCTTACATAAGGAATGTAGAAGGTGTATATGAAACTGCAAAGTCTACATGTGTGTGAGGGAGTTCTCCATGATAATTCACCATGGGGTTGAAAATAGGTCTAAGTAGACCTATTATAAACTTTGAATGCACTCACAAGTATGTATCATACCTAGCTACAATAAGAGAAGGAAATTGCAGTGCTCTATCTTGTATAACAAGAGTATCTTAGTTCAAATTTCATATTTTACCCATGCTCATGTCAATGAGGTGTATTCCAGGCCTACAAAAATCTAGTTGTGCTTGAGTGAAGTTTGAAAGTGATGTAAGAGTGAGCTTGAAACAATTGAATTTGATTATGTTGACATCATTTAGAGAGTGATAGAGTGCACTGAATTCTCTTAATGTCTTGCAAATAGTCAATGGTATAGGCTAATACATAGAAATTTGAATAAGTCTCTAAGTGTTTGATCTTCCTAGGAAGTTGAAGAGACATGGAACTGATGTAGCCTAGAATTTACCAAAAATAACCCATGCATTGGCACATCACTTAGCCTAAACTAAGCACTCACCGAAGTGCACAAAGGTACCAGACCCCTCTTTAGGGTTGCTTGTGTAGGATGTTAGCAAGATGAAGAGTTGATGCATTCAGATCCATAAATAGTATAAACATTCTACAGAGCATATTCTAGATCTAGATCTAAAGAGTAATGGATTTAAACAATAGCCATAATGAATTCAACCATGCAAGAACTAGTTACGATCATGTTTAACACCTTGAATCAATCAATACACTCCATTATATTAAACACAGTAAATACACAGAATCTTCTTACAATATTCAGTATCATAAAATTATGCGTGCATCAAGTCTGGCAACATAACTCCATAATAGCTCACTACTCACTCTCTCTAATCTATGCATATTACTACATATTTATAAGGGTGGGGACTTTCCCTTCACCACTTACATAATTCCCAAAATAGGTCGCATGTTGAAAATAGCCATGCGCCTTTACAATAATAGACACACATGCAAGTGCGCTAATAATAGATCTCTTACAGTTAATTGGAGCAGTAATTTTATTATTAACTTGAACCCATGCAAAGTGCTTAGTAGACGCTCTTCCAAAAATAGCATATGTGTGTCACACAAGTCTTTATCCGGTTTGTGTGCTCTGCACGCTATCTCCAAAAATATCCCATAATTATGAAAATGGCTAAGTCTCAAATATGTCCCTGTCTTTCGTGTTTGTTTCCTTCCCTATCCTTCCACACCTTTAAATGTGCCCTATTCCCACGTGTGAACCTTCTGTGTGCCTTCTACTAAGTGTCATACTTTTCTACTCAACATTACCCCACACTAAACTACATTGTTGCCCTAGAAATGGTTGCCTCTTGATACTTTAAATAATAAATAATGGGAATGAAAGGAAATTAAAGAATTATTGTACAAAGAATGAACTTTCACCTGCAACATCCTTTGTTTCAACTAGAAGAATTAACTTCGGATATTCTTATTTGATTTTAGCCTTTAAGGTTTTCCAATCACTTAGCACGGCTTCTGTCTTTTCTGGGATATCCGATGCAATAGAATCTAACTCCTCTTGCACAATCTCTTCCTTCTCATTCTGTAATACTAGAACAATGTTGGACATTACAGTCACCCTTCCTTCCAGAATATCCATATTTTACGCTATAAGCTTCCCAATTTCATCCATCCTTTCTTTATGGGGGTCTTGGGCTGCTGCAAGGGCCTCACGCTTTTACTTTACCAGTGCAATCGTTTCATGCACCCCAATGTATCATATTTCATCACCTTTAGGACTTCATTGTCTTCTACCATTGTTATGATTCTGATGACTACTTCTGGAGCTGCATAAATATTTAATGTCTAGTCTGCTTTCTTCATCTCTTCTTACAAATTTTGGTGCAAGGCTTCATATGATGAAATATTTGTAACAACAAAAGCCTTTTCTCTCTCCGCTTCCTGTTTAAAGTCCTTTGGCGTAAGAATCTGAATCTGTCCATCCTCAAGCACCGAATCAAATAAAGTACGCACATAATGCATAACCAAGAAGGAACCTTTTGGGTACCTTAGACTCCAAGTGTGGTCTTTCCTTCAAGATATGATCACCAATATCCTCTGTTATGCTGATGAGGGCCCCATTATTATTTTTCTCTAGGTCCTTCTCACCTTTCAGACGCACTATTTCTACAGATTTAGCTTTGATATCTTCTCTTAGCGCTCTAATAGTTGCAACCTTATCTACATTATGCCGCGCCACCTCTGTAAATACCTTCATCAAGGCATTACTCACCTGTTCATCAGACATAATAGTGGGCTTGATAGTTATGTTCCTATTTTACGGTGCCTTTCTCATTATTCTTGACACACATGACTCTTCACATACATCAAAATTAGGCTCGTCCATGTGAGTTTGCATGGACCATGAAAATTATTTCCTCATGTGTGCAGTAGCCATGTCTGGGTCCATTAACTCCCATCCATACAACTTCTTGAGGCCTACTATATTCTAGAATCATGCACAGAAAATTTTACTTGTGTCCTCATCATAGCCCATGATTTTCTGTAACATACTCCCCACTTTTCCTCTTTGTTCTTGGCCCTTAGGAACTTGAGCACCAAGGTTTGGAGTTGGATCTTCTATGTTCTAAGTAGTATCTTGTTCTATTTCTCCTACCTCCTTTACTCCTTCTTCATCATCCTTCATTTCTTCGTCCTTGGGTTCCTCCACATCCTCTGGTGGTACAGGAGTTTTGGGCATGCTCTCTATAGACTCCCTACCTCCTCATTCAGCTTCATCTTCCTCCTTTTCCTCTTAGTTTTCTCTTTTTGAGGGAGAGTCATGGCGACCTCCTAACAGAATGAGGAGTTCCCATGCCTTGTGGTCTTGTTCTTCTCAACACCCTCTTGAAATTGCACTCTCCTTGGACTACTTCTAATTCCTCTTCTTCCTCTTGTACCTGAGGTGGGGTACTTGCGCACTCAGCCTCTACTTTTTCTATGGGTTTCCTTAGACCCCTATGTTCTAAGCTATCACTATCTTCATGCTCTTCTTCCTCATCATCTACCTCTATAGGTTCCATGGGCTTTGGATCTAGTACGTTCTCCACTGTATGCTTTCCCTTAGGTATCCCTAGGAGCACGAACTCTTTCTCCGCATATTTTTATTCTCTAGCTTGGGCTTCTCCCAAATCTTGTAAGAAAATCGGTCTCCATTACTAAAGAAAGTTTTACCAAAACTGATTTTATCATATTGACATGAGTTTTAACATGCTTTATGTCGACTGTCTTCCGAAACCCGAAACCCGCCTTGTATTGAGAAAATCGGGTTTTCGGACCCGGCGCATCGGAACATCCATAATCCAAAACATGTTTTATGCCCCATGTTTTCCGATTCCCGAAGTCCGCTTAATCCTTTGTATCGGGTTTTCGGGGCTATGTAGCATCTAAGCACCTCATGCTTTATGCATCATGTTTTCCGAAACCCGAAACCCGAATTGCACTAAGTCCCCTCGTGTCGGGTTTTCGGACCTCCCAAACATGCTGACATGGCATTCATGCCGAGTGGTCGGTGAGTTGGCACGTGCCGAGCTGAAGTGTATTAATTACCAATTTTCTTATAAATACGCGGATTTCCACGTCATTCTTACCATTCGTATTTTTAATTCGTGGAATTTTTGTGCGTGCTCTTCCGTTTTCAAAACCCGAAAACTCACCTTGCTCGATTGGATCGTCTGTTTTCGATCTTACATTTCTCGAATTGAAGGTATTTTTCTTTCCCTTCTTTATTCTTGGTTTTTATGGATCGATTGAGCGTATTTTATTCCCAATTTCTTGCCGGGTGTTGAAGGTTTTCTTTCCTTCTTCTTTCTGTGTTGCTTTGGAAAGGGTTTTAGGTTTTTAGGGTTTATCTCTTTTGAGACTATCCCTTGATGCGTTGTTTCTTCCAAGTTCTATTATATGCATGGAACATGAATAATAAAAAAGAAGGAGATTACATGTTTTGGAATTCAACGAAAAACCCTGTTTTTCTTCTTGGGTTTTGAAGATTGTTTTGCAGAGCCGGAGACCCGAAGTGTATTGACGGATTGGCGCGCCGGGCTTTCTCAAAATTCCGAAGTATATTGAAGTGTCGGGTTTTCTTCCAGTTCTGACATCCACAACAGGTGTCGGGGTTTCTTCCATATCCGATCTCCACAGTGAGTGCCGGGTTTCCCTGCAGTTATCTCAACAGTTCCTGGGCGCTCAAAGTTCCGACGCAAGCAAGTGTCGGGCTTTCCCAAAGTTCCGCATATCCAACTTGTGTCGGGTTTTTGAAGTTCGAAGTTTCAACACATCGGACTTTCAGATATTCCGACATCCTACTCAGCCTTGTCTGACTCTTTTATTCTTTCCGCATATTCAATGATATCGATTTTTCGACAGGTAGATAACATCTCCTGAGTTTCAAGCCTTTCTCCTCCAACATTCTTCATGTCGGACCTCGGTCCATCTCAGAGAAGGCCGAGAAATCTAGCAGATGAAGTACAAATTCAAGAAGCTTAATCTCCATCATATATTGATTGCAATTATGATATCGTGGACACCGAACTTGGCAATATAGATATGGATGACTTCTGAATAGGGTGAAGAGTTCCTCTCAAACCCCATGGATGACAACTTTAGCTAACAGTGGCTTGCCCCTTGCAGCAGGCTTTCCCATGTCCGCCCAATGTCCAGAATTTGTTTTGGCTTGTGCATCTAGTTATGACTCGGCTTCTCGTTCCGTGAAGAGCCAGGCTGGTGAGGTAGTGATCAGGCTAGATGGAGCGTATTTTGATGATCTTCTAAAACTACCTAATTTCGAAGAGTATGGGGACCTGAACATCAAGTCGGCTCAGAAGGCCTGGGATAGTAATCAGGAAGACTGCATAAAGGATGTCAACAAGAAGTTCCTGGTCAAGGCTAAACCAGCAGTATCTAGATTTCCAAGGACTATCCCCAGATGTGATTTCATACAAGAAATCAATGATATTATCACCCTGCTGAGCCGGGTTTTTGGCTTGCCTGAATCAAATGTATTTCATGGATGGATGTATCAGTTTATGGTCACCATCAAGAAGAATCAGCAAGGGATTGACTGGGGGACCCTTATCAGCAATGAAATTGATTCTCAGATGACGACGGTCTTATCGACTGGAAAGTTTTATATGTTTTCATATGTGGCTTACGCAGCAGCCGGGATGAGGAACTATCCCGGGCTGGATACTAAGGGAAGCAGAACGACAAACCCAGTTTATAAATATTTCCCTCAATTGACAAAGAAGGGGTCAAAAGATCATTTCAGGAGGGTAAATGATGCCTTTTTCTATGAGAATATCTGCAGGCTGAACCCAGAGCTGAGGAAGACGAGAGTCTCAGATGAGGCTTGGACTGAAGTATCCAAATGGGGGTGTATCTTCTTGCAATTCAAGAAGTTTACATATCTTCGAACAGTCATGTACTCGGGAGAGCCTTTCCGTCTGCCTCGCTATCCAGGGGATAGATTGATATTGATAGAATTGGTCAGACAGCTGTTGGATTTTCACAAATTCCAACAAAGCAAGCATAAGGCAGCTGTATCCTTCCCAATTTCTATCGGAAGATATACTTGCTCGACAGTAGCAAAGGCCAAAAATGTTGAATGCGAACTTCAGGAAAAATTGAAAAAGCATATGAAGTCTCGGGATGGTTTTGACATCCGAGGAGTGCTTAGAGCCTATGGAGCCCAACATCTGCACAGGCCTGACATTGAGGATATATGGGTTGATCTCACAGAACGGAGTCATGTTCGCAGAAAAGATAATAGTAGGTTGACTATTGATGAGATTCAGACGCTGGAGCTTTCTGATTTGCCAGATGGCACGACTGACAATGAAAGTGTGTTGGATATGTCCTATGATGGGCTTAATGAGGATCAATACGTTTTCCCACCTATTGATTGGTCAGCCAGCGAAAAAGCCTCTATTACAGATAGGTCGGCTCTCATTCTTGCTCGCACCAAAAAATGGCTCTCCTCTTGGGGAATGAATTTTAAAGATGACAAGTTTCCAAAGTTGGCTGCTTCGGAGGCGGGGCCCTCCAAAAAGGAAAAGGACAGAAAGTCTTCTAAGGCGCCTATAAAGGTCAAGATTGTCAAAAAGAGGAAAGAAAGAGAAATCTCTTCAATTGTCTCTCCTGTAGAAACGGTGAATGTGCCAGAATCACCAACACCACCAGAAATAGGAGAAATTAATTTGGAAGAAGGAGGAAGCCAGCTCTTGACTTCATCATTTGTTGATTATCAAACTGAAGAAACTTTGTCTCTTGCATCCCAGGCTTTGGAAACTGAATCTGTGCCTCCCCCTCAACAACCACTCCAACCTCCTCATTCCCCATCCACTTCTTCAGGTATGGCCGGTATTTTCTCTGGACTCTCACCCCTCTCTGCTGGAACCCAAGTGATCACCAACACGCCCCAACCTGTACCTCTCTTTGTTGCATCTACTACCACGTTGGCTACTGCTCCTCCTCCAATAGTAGAATCTTCTCCCTCGAGAGTAGAATACCGCCATTACAACATTGGCAATTTCTCCGATACGCCACAATGGCTACTCGAGCAAACTCCGAGGAAGAGGAAAGTGATTGCACCCTACCACCTTTGATTTCAGCTCACTCAAGGCTTCTACTGTGAAATCAGCCAAGAAACCCAAAACAGTTTCAAGGGTTTTGGTAGATGCTTCAGGAGATAAGTTCGCAGAGATTGCCACTCCCTCAGCTGACAAAACTAGAGAGGATATAACAGCTGCTGATTATCAGGTAACCAGGGTGGCTCTAGGGAAAGTAACAGCAGAAGGGGCGCAACAAGATGCAAAGGATTCCATAGACGTCCTGTGCCAAAAGTTGAAAGAAACAAAGGACAGCAGAGATGAACTTAAGAGAAAAGTGGAGCAGTTGACAGAGGTTTTGCTTAAATTCTCAAAACCCCTTGAATCCATACCACCTTCTTCTGTTCCTGTCGGATTCGATTTCTCATCAGTGCCTACAATTGAGAAGATTGCTAAACAAGGAAGGGTGGTTGATGAATGGGTCCAAAGGTTGCTCCAACAGGGGAAGGAAGTAATACAAAGCGTTGTGAAAGTTCATCAATCTGTGGGAGACATTCAGAAAGATGGAGAAAAGATGGATGAGGAGATTTCTCAAGAAATTGGACAGCTTGATTTGACTTATGAAGCTCTCCAAGTGTTAAAGCAAATACCAACACATCTCTTGGTCGAAGAAGGTATTCTCCCTCATACGGATAAGCATTTCCAGCTGACCAAGGCCATCAGATTTAGGGTGAAGATTCTCAACGAAGCCTGCGCTAAGTTGAGAGAATCAAGGGATAAACTGATTGATGGGAAAAGTGATTTAGAAGAAGAGTTGCTGAAGATTTGTTCAAAGGTGTCAGTAGGAAATTCAGGTGTACTATCAGCGGATGATCTCTTCAAACAATTCCAAGAGTCTGTTCAGCATGAATCAATGCTCGGATTTGATCTTGAAAAGATGGACCGGTTGGTAAAGATTGAGCATTCTTTGGAGGCCTTAAGAAAACTCAGCAAAGGATTGAAAAAGCTTCCCGGCACTGCCAGCGATGTTCATGAAACTTGTGAAATTTGGAATGATCATTCCACTGCACCTGATGAGAATGAAATGCAAGGCATAATTCAAAGTTCCAGAATTTCAGAGCAAAATGGGCCTCTCAAAGTAGGAGGAAGAAAAAGAGGAAGGAGCAAAAGATGATGATTCGATTAAGTCCCAACGTCCCATGTCATTTCTATTTTTAGATTGACATGTCTTTTTTATTTCCGTTTTGTCATATTTTTGATTCATACTTTGACTTGATCTCCTGCGTGAGAATCATGCAAAACTGAACTCTAGTTAACATGCTACTTTTTAGATCTCATTCTATTTTATCTCTAGTTCCTTTTGTTATAAATAAGGGATGCCTGTGCATTCAAAAGGGTCGAGATTTTTTGGAATATTTAGGGGCTATTGGAAAGGAGAAAAACTTTGTGTTTTCATTCAATCATTTTGAAGAATAGGAATTGATATCATTTTACAGACTTTGTGTTGTGGAATATATCTTACTTAAGACAAAGTTGTTCTTATGTTCATGATCTTAAGCTATTCTTTTCGCATATAGCATCTTAGTGTTTCGATTATTTTGACATTATATTTGTGATCTAAAACTCGTATGATTATTTCGTGCTCAGGTTTACTCGAAAGAAAATACGTTTCTCCCATTTCTTTTCTATTGTGCTTCTTTCATTAGAATAACAGCTTTCTAATCCTAGTTCATTTAAGAAAGAAATACCCTTGAATCTGTGAATGTGGATTTTGGGATTTCATTCCAACCCCCAATGGTTAGATTAGTGTGAATACTGTATATATTGTTTACCGTGTTTTAGATTAGCAATAAACAGGCAGCCTCACCTGTCTTTGAGGAGGGATTTAATCCCATGTACTGTGGTTGAACCTCATATTTTGGTTTGACAAAATATCCAACCAACAGTTTTTGGCGACTCCGCTGGGGAATACGGATCTATAGTATAAAGCTTATCCTCTCGGTGTTTGGCGACTCCGTATTTGCCTTATTTTTCAACAAGATCTCCTTTCAGTTCAAGCTGGCCAGGAAGATCTTCACTCGGTCCCGCCGAGCTCAAGGTGAAATTGATCCACTCTTTGAGTTACTGCAACAAAGACAATTTCGCCTTTCTCCCAACAAAGATTGCCTCTAATCGAACTAGAAGTTCTTCACTGCTCGAGAAACCGGATCCCTGTGGAAGGGGAAGCATCGCAACTTGTCGTGCACTACTCTTATCTCGATACTCTGATCCTCGTACGCACTCTTTTCGTAAGGATGGCGGTTCAACTCCGTGCCTTGGGGTGCAGCTATTGGTCCTCTTTCCTCGACTCCTCCATCAATGAGTTACCACGTGATCTCGTAAAAATATTCCCAAGTTCAATGGAGATGGGAAGCAAAGATCCCGACGAGCACATAAGATCTTTCTTTGTTGCATGCGGTGTTCTCGAGTAGCCCACGAAGATGTCTCCGTCCGACTCTTCGTTGAAACGCTGCAGGTGTAAAGCACCAATGGTTTTATCACCTCCCGAATGCATGCATCCCAAACTGGGCTACCATGCGACTAAGTTCAAGCACGTTTCAAACCAGCTGAAGATTCTCATGCTTTGTTAGCTCAGCTCACTCATATGAAGAAGGAATCGCATGAACCTATGCGGGAATTCGTGGCAAAGTTCAACAAGCTGATCCTAAGATTCCGTAAATAGTCAGATCTACTCTCGAAAACCAAAAATGCTTTTTCATCAATGCCCAACCTCCTGATATAAGCTTTTTATTAAGAAGGTCGGTTATCCCTGATTTGGCTACTGCTCAGTCAACAGCCTATGAAATAGAGGATGATCTCATCTTGGCCGTAAGGATCAAGAAAGACATACCCAAACTCAAAAATCAAGGTTCTTCTCAAGGTAACACAGATCCTATGTTTCAAAAAATGGCTAATGATTTGATTGCTTTAAAGAAGCAAATGTCCCAGCAGGTGAACAATGTTCCATATCGGGATATACCTAGGTGGAATTTCAATAATAACAATGGTGCACCTGTCAGAGATAGGCCACGGTTAACTCCTGCTCAACCGAGACTAGCAATTGAAGCTCCTCCCGTCAATGCAGCAGTGGAAATACTTGATGAAGAAGATGAACCAGAAGAACAAGAATCTCACGAGGCTTTCGAAGCTTCAGGATATGCTGATGAGTCTTATGATGAGTCAGCTGGCGACTCCAGCATTGGGTATTTGGAATACGATGAAGATGAATGTGCGCCAGATGGTCAATCATTTGCTGTCTTCACTCGGTCCCAATCTCAGAATCCCAGAAAACCTCTTGAAAGCACTAAGGAGAAGAATAAGGATCCTCCCATATCTATAGTTAAGAGGGGTACCCCTATTTCGGCGCAAACTGAAAGAGAGGTTACCAAAAAGGCAGCTGCTCCTTATTCTCCTTCTCCTAAGATCAGTGCCCCAGCACAAGCTCATGTAATTAGAATGGAGCCTACCATCATTCCTTCTTATACTGCTTTTGACATTATTGATCATGCAAAGAGAACCAAAATTCAAATGTCAGAGGCAGAATACCTTCAGTCGAATCCTGAACAGTTTGAAAAGCTGGCCAAGTTCATCAGGAGTAAAGCGGCCGTTCCATCACCTTCAAAAGGTCTCCTTCCAAATCCTACTCAACTCACACCACAGAATAATCTGACCTCTGCTTCTTCCTCAGGAAAGATTGAACCATTTTATTTGTCTCTACTTATAAATGGGTTTAAACTCAGCAATTGCATCATCGACTCAGGGGCCTCTGATAATGTTATGCCCGCAAAAGTGGCCCATGCCCTTGGACTTACTTTGACTAAGTCATATGGACGGTGCTATTCTATGGAAACTAAACAAGTCCCTTTGATAGGTCAAATCAAAGATGCACAGTTTGCATTTGTTGCCTTTCCTGAGAAGAGAGTGAAAATGACTATTCTGGTTGCCGATATTCCTGCAGCTTACGGTATCCTCTTGGGTAGAGGATTTTGTAAAGATGTCGGAGGAGAGATTAGTATGGATTGGACCAAAGCCAAGATCCCAGTCAAAGGGGTTCAACAGGTTCTTCATCCTGAACCGCAGGCAAAGTATTTGGTGACCAAATCAGATGATCCTAAGGCTCAGATTCTTTTCGAAGATGCTAGCTTCGGGAATTATTTCATGACTTCAGAGATACCAATTGTGGATGTTGAAGAAGAAGATCCCAATGCTATTTGGACGCTCGAATTTGATGGTAATGTCACCTCTCCGGGTCGTGGGCTGGTGTTGTTCTCATATCTCCTAGCTCCGAGATTTTCCCATCAGCTTATAAGTTGCAATTTGATAATACTAACAACACGACCGAATATGAAGCCCTGTTATTAGGATTAGAATTGGCCGCATGTAAGGGAATCAGAATCTCAAGGTTGGGGATGGAGCTGATTGTTAATCATGTCAGGGGTATATATCGTGTAAAAACGATCGGTTGAGGCATTACAGGAACAAAGTTTGGGATAGTATAGAATGCTTTGATGCATTTTCTATTAAGGCAGTTTTAAGAGATTATAATGACAAGGCTGATTCTTTGGCCGTGTCTGCATCTCTTCTTCTTCCTCATCCTCAGTTCAAGCAAGACACATACTCTATCGAGATTGTGTACCGTCCCAGTGTCCCAGATAATGCAACTCACTGGCAAGTGTTTAACGATGATCAACAGGTGTTGGCTTTCCTAGAAAAGGCTGACAATTTCAGTGAGCTATATTTTGAAGGTTCGGAATCAGCCTTTCGTGAAACTATTTCAGATCCATATCAAGAGGTTGATGGTGAATTTATCCAGCTGAAAGGCAACAAGATACCAAAAGGTCTGGTTTCCCTGGAGGGTCTGTTTGACAAGCATGATCGCTTTATCCAAAACAAAAGGCAAGTTGAAGGAGCTTCTTCCTCTGAAGTAGATCAAATCAATCTAGGTTCATCTGATCAACCTCGGATGGTGAATATTGGGAAATGTTGTTCTCCCGAAGAGAAGGCGAGATTCACTTCGCTTTTGAAGAAATACATTGATGTGATGGCCTGGTCTTATGCAGATTTGAAATCCTTCAAGCCCAAAGATGTTCAGCACAGTATTCCTCTGAAGCCCGATGTGAAGCCGTATAGACAAAAGCAAAGACATTACAATCCCAAGATCTCAGGAACTATACTGGCAGAAATTCAGAAGATGTTAGATGCTAGAATTATTTTCCCAATCCATCACTCCACTTGGATTGCTAACATTGTTCCCTCGCCAGAAGAAGAATGGCGAGATTCGGATCTGTGTTGACTTCCGAAACTTGAATCAGTCCTCGCTCAAGGATAACTATCCCTTGCCTATCATGGACCAGGTATTACAAACTGTTACTGGGTCAGAAATGTTATCCATGCTCGACGGATTCTCAGGGTATAATCAAGTCGAGGTAACCACAGAGGATCAACACAAGACGGCCTTCACGACCCCATGGGGTACCTTTGCTTATAGAAGGATGCCTTTCGGCTTGATCAACGCCGGAGCCACTTTTCAGAGAGCTATGGACTTGGCATTCAGAGATCTGATGGGCAAGGTCATAGTTGTGTATTTAGATGACTTGACCGTTTTCTCTAAAAAATGGGGTGATCATTATGGTCATTTAGAACAAGTACTTTTGAGATGCAGACGTCACGGGATTTCATTGAATCCTAAGAAGTCCATGTTCGGGGTAACCGAAGGAAAATTGCTGGGTCATATTGTGACTAAGGAAGGAACTAAAATTGACCCGGAAAGGGTAAAGGCTATTCAGAGCCTTACCTTGCCCACAAGTAAAACAGGAGTTCATTCTTTCTTTGGAAAGGTTAATTTTTTGAGAAGATTTGTACCTGATTTCGCTGACAAAACCAAGGATATCCTTGGAATGATGAAAGGAAAAGTCCCATTCAGATGGAGTGCAGAAGGGAAGCTTTCATTTGAAGAAATCAAAAGGGCAGTTGCTTCCGCTCCTATCTTAGTATGTCCAGACTTCAAGAAAGATTTCATCATGTATAGCTATGCTTCTGCTCACACAGTGTCAGCCATCCTGATGCAGGAAAATGGGGAAGGCATTGAAGCTCCCATCGCATTCATGAGTCAGTCCGTCAAGGAGCATGAATCAAGATGTCGCAGATTCAAAACATGCTTATGCGGTGGTGCGAGTGAAGCATTTCGTGTACTATGTGCTGAATTCCCATACTGCTTCGTTTCCCGATATCGTTAAATCCATTCTGACTCAACAAGAGCTGGGAAGTCAACGAGGTACCTGGATAGCTAAGGTTCAGGAGTATGATTTAGACATCAGACCTACCAAGTTGGTACGAGGAAGGGGCCTGTGTCAATTGATTGCAGAAAATCATGCTGAAACAGAGTGTGAAAAGACTCAAGATACTTCTTCAGAGCTGCCTATGGTGCTTTTTGTGAGTACGACTGATGAATGGTACACGGACATTGCTTTCTTCCTAACTTATGGTGAATGCCCTTCACATTTAAATCAAAAGGAGAAGAGGACCGTCAAGCTGAGATCTGCAAAATACCTTTTGTGGAATAATGCAATATACAAGAGAGGTATGATGGTGTTTTCCTCGCAGGTTGATAAATCACAACAGAAAAGTTATTAGAATCCTTTCATAGCCTTAAAGCATGTGGAGGACATTTTTCGTCCCTCTAATAACAGCGTATAAGATCCTACGGGCTAGGTATTATTGGCCTACTCTTTTCCGGGATTCAGCAGAATGGGTGTCTAAATGTGAAGCTTGTCAACATTTCGTTGGTCGTCCCAAGCTAGCAGCTCTTCCTCTCAAACCCCGTAGTGATCAAGAACCTTTTCGCCAATGGGGGATTGATTTTATCTAACATTGAATCCTCGCTTCTAAAAGGGACACAACTATGTGCCGACCGCATGATTATTTTACCAAGTGGGTAGAAGTTGCACCAATCAAGCAAGCAACTTCAAGTCGCTTTTGCAAGTTCCTGAAAGAAAATATAATCGTCAGATTCGGTGTGCCTCATAAGATTGTAGCTGATAATGCTTCTAATTTCTCATCACATGAGTTAACTGAGTTTTGCTATGGATTTGGCATCACTCTGGCTCACTCATCTGATTATTATCCCCAGGGTAATGGGCAAGCTGAATCCAGCAACAAGAACCTGGTTACCATAATCAGGAAACTAGTGGATGAAAATCAAAGGACATGGCACAAAGCATTGTATGATGCGTTGTGGGCTGATCGGATCACTCCAAAGCGAGCCATAGGGATGTCTCCTTTCCAATTGCTATACGGGATTGATGCTGAAATTCCTATCTCAAGAGAATTGCCGCCTGCACTGGCAAAAGCGGTCAAGATGTAGCTTTTGTAATTCTATCGAGAAGAGGGTTATGTACCTAACTGTGCTAGAAGAAGAGCGAATCAAGGTGGTTGATCATATATCAGATCATCGAGCAGGTGAAGAAGATTTTCGATAAAAATCAAAGCAGCCGCAACTTCCAGATTGAGACCGTGTGCTTTGGGATAAAAGGAGAGAATGTAAAGGAATGCATGGAAAGTTTGATTCTTTATGGAAAGGACCTTTCAAGATCCACGAGTGAATGGTGAAAATAGTTTCCTTCTATCATATCCGGATGGAGGGTTACTCCTTTGCCTTTCAAAGGGACAACATCTAAAGTCGTTTCCACCATTAATGCAAGATGCTCTCTTGCATTGTACATATTTTGCTTTTTGTTGTGTGTTTGCTTTTGGTTTTCTTTCTTTCTTTCTTCGTTTTGTTTTGTTTTGGTTTTCTTCTTTTCTCCGTAGCCCAATGAATAAGACCAGAGATTCTGAGTTCTCTTCCTTTGGTATTACAAAGAAAGTCCCCAACTGGAGCCAGCTGTTATCCCCGTTTTGAGTTCACGACAAAACGATCGGATAACCCCTACGAAAATTTTCAAGTTGATTTTGCATTATGGCCTCTTTTTAAGAAAATCAGGTTTTCGGGTTTTACCAACAGCTCGACATGAGTTTTAACATGCTTTATGTCGACTGTCTTCCGAAACCCGAAACCCGCCTCGTATTGAGAAAATCGGGTTTTCGGACCCGCGCATCGGAACATCCATAATCCAAAACATGTTTTATGCCCCATGTTTTCCGATTCCCGAAGTCCGCTTAATCCTTTGTATCGGGTTTTCGGGGCTATGTAGCATCTAAGCACCTCATGCTTTATGCATCATGTTTTCTCAAACCCAAACCCGACCGCACTAAGTCCCCTCGTGTCGGGTTTTCGGACCTCCCAAACATGCTGACATGGCATTCATGCCGAGTGGTCGGTGAGTTGGCACGTGCCGAGCTGAAGTGTATTAATTACCAATTTTCTTATAAATACGCGGATTTCCACGTCATTCTTACCATTCGTATTTTTAATTCGTGGAATTTTTGTGCGTGCTCTTCCATTTTCAAAACCCGAAAACTCACCTCGCTTCGATCGATCGTCTCTTTTCGATCTTACATTTCTCGAATCAAGGTATTTTTCTTTCCTTCTTTATTCTTGGTTTTTATGGATCGATGAGCGTATTTTATTCCCAATTTCTGCCGGGTCACGGTGTCAAGGTTTTCTTTCCTTCTTCTTTCTCGTGTTGCTTTGGAAAGGGTTTTAGGTTTTTAGGGTTTATCTCTTTTGAGACTATCCTCGTGTTGCTTTCTTCCAAGTTCTATTATATGCATGGAACATGAATAATAAAAAAGAAGGAGATTACATGTTTTGAATTCAACGAAAACCCCCGCTTTTTCTTCTTGGGTTTTGAAGATTGTTTTGCAGAGCCGAGACCCAAGTGTATTGACGGATTCGGGCGCACCGGCTTTCTCAAAGTTCAAGTATATCAAGTGTCGGGTTTTCTTCCAGCTTTGACATCCACAAAAGTGTCGGGGTTTCTTCCGTATCCGACATCAAAAGCAAGTGCCGGGTATCTCCGAGTTCCCGCTCATCAACGCAAGTGTCGGGTTTTGCCAAAGTTCCGACATATCAAACTTGCATTCAAGTGTCGGGTCGTGGTTTTCCGACATCACATCCTTTCAGATATTCGACACTCTTCTCGGATTCTTTATTCTTCAAAGCATATTCAATGATCGGGATTTTCAAATTTGTGGATAACATCATCTCCGAGTTTCAAGCCTTTCTCCTCCAACATTCTTCATGGACCCTCGGTCCATCTCAGAGAAGGCCGAGAAATCTAGCAGATGAAGTACAAATTCAAGAAGCCTTAATCTCCATCATATATTGATTGCAATTATGATATCGTGGACACCGAACTTGGCAATATAGATATGGATGACTTCTCGAATAGGTGAAGAGTTCCTCTCAAACCCCATGGATGACAAACTTTAGCTAACAAAGTTGGTTTGCCCTCGCAGCAGAAGCTTTCCCATGTCCGCCCAATGTCCAGAATTTGTTTTGGCTTGTGCATCTAGTTATGACTCGGCTTCTCGTTCCGTGAAGAGCCAGGCTGGTGAGGTAGTGATCAGGCTAGATGGAGCGTATTTTGATGATCTTCTAAAACTACCTAATTTCGAAGAGTATGGGGACCTGAACATCAAGTCGGCTCAGAAGGCCTGGGATAGTAATCAGGAAGACTGCATTAAGGATGTCAACAAGAAGTTCCTGGTCAAGGCTAAACCAGCAGTATCTAGATTTCCAAGGACTATCCCCAGATGTGATTTCATACAAGAAATCAATGATATTATCACCCTGCTGAGCCGGGTTTTTGGCTTGCCTGAATCAAATGTATTTCATGGATGGATGTATCAGTTTATGGTCACCATCAAGAAGAATCAGCAAGGGATTGACTGGGGGACCCTTATCAGCAATGAAATTGATTCTCAGATGACGACGGTCTTATCGACTGGAAAGTTTTATATGTTTTCATATGTGGCTTACGCAGTTGTAAGAAATGATGAGGAACTATCCCGGGATACTAAGGGAAGCAGTAACGACAAACCCAGCTTTATAAATATTTCCTCAAATAACAAAGAAGGGGTCCAAAGAACATTTTAGAAGGGTAAATGATGCCTTCTTCTACGAGAATATCTCACAAGCCGAACCTGTGGTTAAGAAAGACAAGAGTCTCGATGAGGCTTGACCGAAGTATCCAAATGGGGGTGTATCTTTCGCAATTCAAGAAGTTTACATATCTTCGAACACCATGTACTGGAGAGCCTTTCCGTCGCCTCGCTATCCAGGGATAGATTGATATTGATAGAATGGTCGATACTGTTGGATTTTCACAAATTCCAACAAAGCAAGCATAAGGCAGCCGTATCCTTCCCAATTTCTATCTAAGATATACTTGCTCGACAAGAAGAAAGGCCAAAAATGTTGAATGCGAACTTCAGGAAAAATTGAAAAAGCATATGAAGTCTCGGGATGGTTTTGACATCCGAGGAGTGCTTAGAGCCTATGGAGCCCAACATCTGCATGTGCCTAACATTGAGGATATATGGGTTGATCTCGCGTAACGAAGTTGCGGTTCGCGTAAAAGATAATAAGAGGTCGACTATTGATGAGATTCGACCGGAGCTTTCTCGATTTTGCCGATGGCACGACTGACAATGAAAGTGTGTTGGATATGTCCTATGATGGGCTTAATGAGGATCAATACGTTTTCCCACCTATTGATTGGTCAGCCAGCGAAAAAGCCTCTATTACAGATAGGTCGGCTCTCATTCTTGCTCGCACCAAAAAATGGCTCTCCTCTTGGGGAATGAATTTTAAAGATGACAAGTTTCCAAAGTTGGTCGCTTTGAGTGGGGCCCTCCAAAAAGGAAAAGGACAAAAAGTCTTCTAAGGCGCCTATAAAGGTCAAGATTGTCAAAAGAGGAAAGAAAGAGAAATCTCTTCAATTGTCTCTCCTGTAGAAACGGTGAATGTGCCAGAATCACCAACACCACCAGAAATAGGAGAAATTAATTTGGAAGAAGGAGGAAGCCAGCTCTTGACTTCATCATTTGTTGATTATCAAACTGAAGAAACTTTGTCTCTTGCATCCCAGGCTTTGGAAACTGAATCTGTGCCTCCCCCTCAACAACCACTCCAACCTCCTCATTCCCCATCCACTTCTTCAGGTATGGCCGGTATTTTCTCTGGACTCTCACCCCTCTCTGCTGGAACCCAAGTGATCACCAGCACGCCCCAACCTGTACCTCTCTTTGTTGCATCTACTACCACGTTGGCTACTGTTCCCCCTCCAATAGTAGAATCTTCTCCTTGAGAGTAGAATACCAGTTACTACAACATTGGCAATTTCCTCTGATACGCCACAATGGCTACTCGAGCAAACTCCGAGGAAGAGGAAAGTGATTGCACTCTACCACCTTTGATTTCAGCTCACTCAAGGCTTCTATCTGAAATCAGCCAAGAAACCCAAAACAGCTTTCAAGGGTTTTTGTAGATGCTTCAGAGATAAGTTCGCAGAGATCGCCACTCCTCACCGACAAAACTAGAGAGGATATAACAGCTGCTGATTATCAGGTAACCAGGGTGGCTCTAGGGAAAGTAACAGCAGAAGGGGCGCAACAAGATGCAAAGGATTCCATAGACGTCCTGTGCCAAAAGTTGAAAGAAACAAAGGACAAGCAGAGATGAACTTAAGAGAAAAGTGGAGCAGATGATGAGGTTTTGCTTAAATTCTCAAAACCCCTTGAATCCATACCACCTTCTTCTGTTCCTGTCGGATTCGATTTCTCATCAGTGCCTACGTAATTGAGAAGATTGCTAAACAAGGAAGGGTGGTTGATGAATGGGTCCAAAGGTTGCTCCAACAGGGGAAGGAAGTAATACAAAGCGTTGTGAAAGTTCATCAATCTGTGGGAGACATTCAGAAAGATGGAGAAAAGATGGATGAGGAGATTTCTCAAGAAATTGGACAGCTTGATTTGACTTATGAAGCTCTCCAAGTGTTAAAGCAAATACCAACACATCTCTTGGTCGAAGAAGGTATTCTCCCTCATACGGATAAGCATTTCCAGCTGACCAAGGCCATCAGATTTAGGGTGAAGATTCTCAACGAAGCCTGCGCTAAGTTGAGAGAATCAAGGGATAAACTGATTGATGGGAAAAGTGATTTAGAAGAAGAGTTGTCAAGATTTTCAAAGGTGTCGAGGGAAATGTGTACTATCAGTGGATGATCTCTTCAAACAATTCCAAGAGTCTGTTCAGCATGAATCAATGCTCGGATTTGATCTTGAAAAGATGGACCGGTTGGTAAAGATTGAGCATTCTTTGGAGGCCTTAAGAAAACTCAGCAAAGGATTGAAAAAGCTTTGCGCATGCTAAAGACCGCCAACGATGTTCATGAAACTTGCGAAATTTGGAATGATCATTCCACTGCACCTGATGAGAACGAAATGCAAGGCATAATTCGAAAGTTCCAGGAATTTCAGAGCAAACAGTCTCAGCAGGAGGAAGAAAAAGAGGAAGGAGCAAAAGATGATGATTCGGATTAAGTCCCAACGTCCCATGTCATTTCTATTTTTAGATTGACATGTCTTTTTTATTTCCGTTTTGTCATATTTTTGATTCATACTTTGACTTGATCTCCTGCGTGAGAATCATGCAAAACTGAACTCTAGTTAACATGCTACTTTTTAGGATCTGCCCTATTTTATCTCTAGTTCCTTTTGTTATAAATAAGGGATGCCTGTGCATTCAAAAGGGTCGAGATTTTTTGGAATATTTAGGGGCTATTGGAAAGGAGAAAAACTTTGTGTTTTCATTCAATCATTTTGAAGAATAGGAATTGATATCGTTTTTGCGTGACTTTGTGTTGTGGAATATATCTTACTTAAGACAAAGTTGTTCTTATGTTCATGATCTTAAGCTATTCTTTCGCATAGATCTTAGTGTTTCTGATTATTTCTGACATTATATTTGTGATCTAAAACTCGTATGATTATTTCGTGCTCTGCGTTTACTCGAAAGAAAATACGTTTCTCCCATTTCTTTTCTATTGTGCTTCTTTCATTGTAACAGTTTCTAATCCAGTTCATTTAAGAAAGAAATACCCTTGAATCTGTGAATGTGGATTTCGGGATTTCATTCCAACCCCCAATGGTTAGATTAGTGTGAATACTGTATATATTGTTTACCGTGTTTTAGATTAGCAATAAACAGGCAGCCTCACCTGTCTTTGAGGAGGGATTTAATCCCATGTACTGTGGTTGAACCTCATATTTTGGTTTGACAAAATATCCAACCAACAGGTCAGTCACTAGTCAAGTCTACCCTTGTGTCTTTTAATCACAATGTCGAAATCATGGTTGTTGTAATCCTTACCCTTCATCCGAAAAAATAGAAGAATTCCTCATGGACTCTGTACATAAGCCACTGGTATAATGGTTCATACTTGCCAAAATATGGGAGCTTGTACAACTGATAGACTCCAACCTACTTTTAAAACTTCTCCCAACGCCATCATATGTCATATCTTGGCATGTCCTCTGTTGTGTGTTTGTTGGTCTTCGTGCTCAACAACGCATCTAAATCCTTCTTGTTATCTGATGTGTGGTGGTTGTTATCACTTATTTTACACTTGCGGATGTGGGAATCCCATTCTTACCCAACTATAACATCTTCTGGGTACTACATCTCTGAAAAATTACTCTCATCGCAACTTCAACTTCTACCTCCACTTTCTTCTTTCCTTTGGCTCCTGTGGTAGGTACTTTCTTTGGTGTCATCTAAAAAACCCCAAATTTTTGTCCTCTGTAGTGCACAAATGCTTCTCCTTCTATCCTCTATAGTGAGTAGGTCCAAACCCTAGCTTGAATTTGTGTTCCCTAGTTGAAATCATGTGCCCTAACTCTTTTGTAACACTCCGCTTCGCTCAAACCCTTCACAAATGAGGACGCATTCACGTCTGGTTTCACACTCTTCACACCTCAATAATCTTTTCTCAACTCGGTCACACTTAGCTCGTTCAAATTCTTGTGATTACAACGGTAAAAATGAACTCACATCATGTTCTTATATAGATTTTCAAAAAGTTAGTGCATTTATTGCTCCTTCACCTACCAACAATTCTCTCATTAATTGACCATTTTCACAATTTTGTGCGGTACATCTTCGTACCTCAGCTATAACCTTCTAGCGTGCCTTCCTACCTTTTGGCTACATACTTCTCTTCAGCGTGCTTCCATGCGCCTGAGCACCTCACCATTGCACCTTCTCCTGGTAGTCTCCACAACCATTGTTTACCTCGCATTATATTGTCCCTTCATTTATCCCCATCTATGGTCATCATTTAGAAACAATATCTCTTCTAACAAACTCCTTTCCAAACTCAAATAACACATGTAACATTTTACTCCTTGATTTGTACCCAGTTGTAAACATCCACCCCACACCAATGGTATGTGCAATCCTCTATGCATAAAAATATTACAAATGGTAATTAGCTTCTGGCATGCAAACGCACTTATTTATACAAAACACCAACTAAATTGACAAAGCATAGCAATGAATAAGGAAATACATTAAGGGAATACATAATTAAAAACCTAATCTAAATGGAAACACTGCCTTATTACAAACACCAAGAAGTTTTATTTATAGTAGGGCTTCAGCCTACTTCCTTTGAAATAACCGGGTAGCCATATTCCATTAAGCACCTCTAACTAACAAGCACCTATTTCAATTATGTGAGTGATAACATACAGTCCTAACCAATGCACTTTAAGTTTTCCTGGATGGCGTAGAAACTTAGAATCATAAAGAAGCACCATCTGTCCAATCTCAAACTTTTTGTCCTTGATGTGCGGGTCATGCCATGCTTTCTTCCTCCCTTTTCTTTCTTCTGACTCCAATGTATTGTTGCTCATTGCTCATCTAGTTTGGTCAACTTTTCAATTTGTTATTCTAATGCTTACTCATCAGCTAGACCTATAGCGTACAATATGCAAAGAAGGTAACATGAATTCCATAGGAATAACTGCTTCCGCACCAAACACTAACTGAAACGGTGTGGATTTTTTCAAGTAAATATGTTGTTCTATATGCCCAAAGCATGGCAGAAACTTTATCATCCCAATCTTTCCTTCCAACATCACATATTTTTGTCAATGTCTGGCTCAAAATTTTGTTGAAGGCCTCAGCAGTCCCATTTTCTTGAGGATGATAGGGTGTAGTCTTATGGTGTGCAATCATAAATTCATCCAATAATATCCTGATTGTCTCACTTAAAAAGTGTGTGCCCCTATCACTTGTCAAACTTAGCGGGCATCCATACCTTGTAATAATATTTTCCCATAAAAACTGGTTGTTGTAGCTATTGTATAATCCTTTCTAGGTGCTAGTTCTACCCACCTTGTCAGATAATCTATGTAAGTGATGATGTAGCGCTATCCACTCCTACGTGCGGCTGGTGAAATAGGACCCACAAAGTCTATATCCCATTTTTCAAATGGTTCTACACTTGGAATAGGTCATAAAGGCATTTCATCTCTTTTCCCTAGTTTTCCAAGTGCCGACAATGATCACATGCCTTGCAATATACCTTACAATCCTTAAATATTGTCCCCACCATAATCCAACGAGTAGAATCTTGCGTGCTAGTGGCGTAACCTGCATAGTACACACCTGCATTACCACCATGAGCCTCTTCCATGATATCTGTGTGCTCATGTTCCAGTACACATCGCGTAATACTTCATCTCGGCCTAACTTGTACAGTCACCACTAAGCAACATAAACAGTGTCGCGCGAATGGCAAGTTGTTTCTTCTCTAAGGATTTCCTTCCTTCTAGTGCCATACCTATATGTATAAATACATCAATTTCCTATAATTTTGATGGTGCATTGTAACCTGTATAACTGTGCATTAAGCATGGTATCTTCAATTATCTGTGTGTCTTCTCCTAACTGTATTCTGGATAAATGGCCTAGTCCAGAATTAGTTTTCCCTGATTTCACCATAGATGTAAAATCAAATTATTAAAATAAGAGTACCCATCGACATTTGTGCCCCTGTAAAATGGGATTGTTTACCAAATACTTTAATGCCATGTGATCAATATAGAACACAAAAGGTGTCACTAGCAAGTATTGTCAAAAAATTTACAGGGCATAAATCATCAACAAGGACTCATGATCTGTTGTTGTATAATTCTACTCTGCAGGGGTCAATTTTCTATTAGCAAAATAGATAGGATGATCTATAATACCTTCTCCAAGATGAGATGACACTGCACCAATGGTAATGTCAGAGGTGTCCACATGTACATGGAACGGTTTGTCTCATGAGGGAAAGCACAAAATAGGCAATGTGGTAAGTTATTCCTTTAATGTCTTGAATGTGTGTTGATGCGTCTCCCCCAATAAAATGTCCCTTTTCCTTTTAGTAACTCTTCCAAGGGTGCGACAACCTTAGCATACCCTTTAATAAATTTTCTATAATACCCAGTGTGACCTAAGAATCTGCGCACCTCACTTTGATTAGTAGGCTCTTCTAGGTTGATAATGACTGCAACCTTAGCTCGATCAACTAACAAACCTTCCTTGTAAATGATGTGCCCTAACAATGTGCCAAATGGTGTAGCAAATATGCATTTCTTGATGTTCAAAGAGATGATTAATTGTCAAAATTTTTAAACATTAAGCACAAATTGTCACAATGATCCTTAACAATTCCATACACCATCCAATCATCTAAATAAACCTACAAGAAGTTGTGAATAAAATATTTGAACGCTTGGAAAACTATGCAAAAATACAACAGGTGCATTTTTCAAACCAAAAGGCATCATAGTATAGGAAAAACTTCCCCATTCAGTGGTAAAATTCATTTTCTCTTGATCCTCTGTGCAATTCAAACCTGATGATACCCAGAGAATCCATCTGTAAATGAATAGATTTCATGCCCTGCAACGCCTTCTAGTATCTCCTCTGTGAAGGGCGTAGGAAAGGGATCAATTACACATGTAGCATTTAGTTCTCTATAATCCACACAAATCCTAATCCGACCATCTTTCTTTATACTAATAACCATGGGACTAACCCACTCCGATTCTTCTAGGGGCTTGATGATGTCAGACTTCAACATCTTTTTGATCTCTTCCTTAATCTTTACATGCAGGTTAGGATTCATTCTATAGGGTCTCTTCCTAACTGGGTGCGCACCTTCCTTAAGCTTGATTTTCATCTCCCCTAATGATTCATGTATGCCTTTTAATTCATGGTATCCCCTAGGAAATAAGTCCTTAAAATCTTGTACTAACTCAATGATTTTTCCACTTTAGAGTCAGACTAATAATCCCCAATTATGGCCTCCTTATCCTCAGCATCCATGCTAATATTCACTTTCTTTGTTTTCATAGGCTCAAGATAGGCACGTGTGGTCTTATCTGCATTGTCCTAAACCTCATGCCTACCTATTGAATGATCTACATCCATATTTTCTACTTCTTCATCATCCACTAAGTAGACCATCTTTCCTTTTTCTTTCTCCAAGAAAGCGTGCTCAAGTTGTGTTTCATTTGTCCCTTCTTTTTCATCAAAGTGTGCTTCTGAGTCTATCCCACCAAATAACTCCTGGATGAGTTCTTCCACCTTAGCACTATCTCCCATAGTTAAGCACTTTATAACCTTTAATGCATCTTGTTCTGGAGGTTTAGTAGAGAAGTAGTCAAATGTATGGATCATTCCTGCACTCAAATCCTGCCAATTTCCAATCTCTCTATGGAGTTCTGCATATACATACCAAGCATGCGCACATCCTTGTAAAGTGGAATAAAATTTGTGCACCTAAAGTGATGGTGGTAAATCTTCCTGCCCCTTTATCCAGTCTGTCACTGCTGAACGTGGTGTTGAACAGGTTGATTACCATGATAAGTGTAGATTTGAGTAGGTGCATTGCTCCTGAAAAACTTAGTAGAAAGAGCAATCCTGATTTCATCTCATTCTGTAAGATTATCTCTGTGAACCACCCACTAGCGTGATGTTATCCCACGTAGGGTATATGTCAACATATTTCTTTCTCTCACTTGTTTGTCCATTGTTCCTTTATGGTGCGCAGAAATACCATAGGATCTCCTTCTCCAGTGTACCGAGGTACCGAGTTGTTACCTATCCCTCGATACAATGAGGTCTGCTCCTCCATGCAAATGTGGTCCTTACTTTGTGCCCAATTAGTTCATAAGTACCATGGGCCCAATTATTGCAAGCAATACTCGTAGTGTCACTAATAGACTGTGCATCTTCCCACTGAAGGATACCCTCCTTAGATGGCTCAAAGACCTCTGGGTCCCGAATGGCACGTACATAGATCCGGTTCAAATCTTCTTCACTCAAAGGCTCAACATAGGGTGTAGATTTCCTATCTGTTAAAGGGATAGTAACCCTTTCCTTCTTATTCTCAAAACTTATATATCCCTTATTGAACCAAAGATCAACATTATTTTCATAACACCAAGGGCACCCAAATAGAGTTGGGAAGTTCTGCTTCTACAAGTGCCAAAACCTCAAAGTCCCCTATGAACTTGACCCCTTGTATAGTAATGGATGCATCCTTTAAAACTCCTATGGGAGTTTCCTTGGTTCGATTAGCCATAAACAACACATTAGAATATGGCTATAATGGGGGTCTCCCCATCTGTACCCATGCATCTAAAGTAAGTACATTGACTTATGCACCTATGTTAATCAATATATTACTCAAAATCCATCCATCCACAATAGCATTCTGAGTGATTTCCTTGTCGTAGTCCAAGCTATGGGGGAGATTTGCATGCAAGATCTGTCGTCCAGTCTCAATACTTACACATGGAGTGTTTCCCTTTAGCCAATTCCCTAACAATGGAATAATATTCTCTTGGCGCAACATTTTGCACACCTCCTTCAAGTCATCAATATTAGATTGGAAAGTCTCTATTGCTTTCTTTTGTTCTATCTTCCGTGATTTCTCCTTTAAACATTGTATTTCACCCTGAAGATTTCTGAGTACCTCCATGGTTTCTTGATAAACCTCCTTCTGATGGGTAGGATCTAGGTACCGTGCATGTAGAACCTACTCCTTAGTGATGGTAGGCTTCCGATGTAACGATTCTTTGGCACGCGCTGCTTCAGCGCGTGTAGTGATCTTTACAGGTAATGCTTCAGGTTCCGGTATCAACTTCGGCATCCACTGATTTTCCATAAGCACGTTGTATCCTAACCATCCCTGTGACTTTTTTTTCTTGTTTATGTTGCTTACTAAGATGCTCATATAAGTCTGAGAATTCCTCATAACTATGATTCTTCCCACAAAAATAATAAGTAATATTCTGAGGACATTCGCACCTGTAGTGGTCAAGAGATCCGCATGTAAAACATGTTCCACGAGGAAGCTCACCTCATCCACCACCATGGCCTCAACCTCCAAATCCACCATGGTATACTCGACCTCTGCCACGACCTCCTTCAAAACGCCCTTCATTCGATCATAGCGTGCTTGATTGTGATCATGATGCTCCCCCTTTACTTTAGAGTTATTTGATACTACCATCTGTTGTACACCAATATATATATCATCATGGATCTGACCAATCAGTTGGTAGTCTTTCGTATCATGACTCGTGGATCTATAAATTTTACAATAGAAAGAGACATTCTTCCTTATTGCGCATTTGCAATAGTGGGCAGCGAATGACATCATGGTTCAAATGACATATCTCACAGTCCAGTAATAATGAACACACTGATCTGTGGGGACAACTATCCTTGGTGTGCCCTTCTACTTCACAATATGTACACCAAATCCCCGTGCATGTCTCATGTGCTGAGTTCACCGATAGTTTCTCCAATTATTTTTCCATATCTATAATTTGTGCTTCCAAAAATGGGCTCACCCAGTGTTTATGCTACCAACTGCCTCAACACGTAAAGTTGCTTCAAGTGTTTCACATGTGGATCAGTGTATGTCTTATGTGACAAAGCCCTTCTAAAAGGTGTGATCATACCTCCAACGAACCATTACGCATGTTGGCTTGTGTGAATATCATAAGAAAGCTTAGATAAAAGTGTTTTGAAATGGGCATCATACTCTAGACACTTTTAATAGTACCTTGTTTAATATCCTTGAGCACGCTTATACTCTTCTTCTCAAATTCAGGATATATAACTCTTTAAGGAATGCATATTTGAATGCTCCATAATCTATGCAAGTTTGATCAAGGTCAAACTTGCTATACCAACTGTGTGTGCGGCTCTACAATGTAGTTGCAAATTGACTTGCATTTCACTCAAAAACCGTGATACCGGAACCTGAAGCATTACCTATACTCTGGAAGATGAAGAGACATCTCCATGTAAATATTTTGGGGTTGGTGCGGACCTTTCCCACCTGATCCAGAACCTCCTTTGTTACCTCTGCCTCCAGAACCACCAGATCCACCATAACTAGAACCACCTATACCTCTTGATCCTTCACTTGTAGCCAAAAGCGAACCAAAATATCTACTTCCCTATGTCTCAATAGTAGTACTGAATTGAACCCCTATAGTCTACGAAGTGTTACCACTCCCAGAAGTGAGTTTAAAATTCTACGCACTTGAACTTTGTTCAGATGATGCACCTGAAAAGGTACCTCCAAACAATAATGAAGACATTTTACCTGTCATGGTTGCACTTGCCACCTGACTTACTCCTGCTCTCCCACTGCCTAAATTATCTTGATGACTACTTGTCATACTAGTTACTGGAAAACCAAGCGCAAGGGTGAGGTTTCCAGGTAGATTTAGATGCGCCCGTAGCCCAGGTTGTCTCTATTAGCATGCTTCCATGTGAGGCTGAGGGGGTTCCCTATCATGCATTCCCAAATGGGGGAGTTCCTGATGCTCTAGTTCCATGCCTTCTACGCATGAGCTCCAAATCCTTCATGATCCATCTCTCTCCACAATGCCATTCACTCTGCAAGATCCCATTGCTTCTCTATCTCCCTCTCGTGTGCCTCATTATATTTAAGTTGCATTTCTTCTCTTTTCCTTTCTATCGTTAGGTCTGTCATCTTTCACCAAACCTACTCCTGCCCCCACGTGTGGTGGTGTTTAGCTAGCCATAGGTTTTTCTTCTAAGTTTAGAGTTACCATCAAGATCTTAATCACTAGTGGAATCCCTTGCAATTAAGTTCCCCTGGGATATCGTAAAAACTGGAACGTAGCTACCTTTGGGAAAGAATAAGTGGAAATTGAATACTCCAAGATATAACTATTTAGAACACCACAAAACCAAGTATCCATAGCGTGTGTCCAAATCAGATCAACATCATAGAGGTCCTGAAATTCTTCTTGCATCCAGACAAGTGTGTGATACCTCAATTCTGTTTAGACGCAGAAGCAACCAGCCACTCGTACATCTCGATCGGAAAGATAGCAAAGAAGCTCTCATAAAAAAAATTGTACAAATTTGTTCCTCCCATATGCGTGTGTTAAATTCAAATCTGGTATTGAACCTCCATGCGTACTCTTCTTCTAGATCTTTTATCCACTCCTCAACACTTGTTAGGGTCAACCAGTATGTCTTCATTGTGAACCATCCTGAAAACAACTGAAAAAGAGGTCCGGAAATGGAACCAATGATGCATCCTAGAATTTACCATAAATAGCCAGGTGTGATGGCACATCACTCAGCCTAGACTGAGTGCTCACTTGAAGCGCACAAATGTACCAGCCCCTCTTTAGGGTTTCTTGTGTAGGATGTTAGCAAGATGAAGAGTTGATGCATTCAGATCCATAAATAGTATAAACATTCTACAGAGCATATTCCAGATATAGATCTAAATAGCAATGGATTTAAGTAATATCCATAATTAGTTCAACCATGCAAGAACTAGTTACGATCATGTTTAACACCTTGAATCAATCAATACACTCCATTATGTTAAACACAGTAAATACAAAGAAGATTCTTACAATATTCATCATCATAAACTTATGCGTGCATCAAGTCTGGTAGCATAATTCCATAATATCTCACTACTCACTCTCTCTAATCTATGCAAACTACTACATATTTATAAGGGTTGGGACTTTCCCTTCACCGCTTACATAATTCCCAAAATAGGTCGCATGTTGAAAATAGCCACGCCCCTTTACAATAATAGACACATGCAAGTTCGCTAATAATAGATCTCCTCTAGTTAACTAGAAGTAGTAATTCTATTATTAACTCGAACCCGTGTAAAGTGCTTAGTAGATGCTCTTCCAAAAATAGCCTATGCATGTCGTCCAAGTCTTTATCCGGTTTGTGTGCTCTGCATGCTATCTCCAAAAATAGCGCGTAATCATGAAAATGGCTAAGTCCCGAATTTGTCCCTATCTTTCGCATGCTTTTCCTTCCCTATCCTTTCATGCCTTTAAATGCACCCTGTTCCCATGTACAAAACTTATGTGTGCCTTCTGCTAAGTTTTATACTTTTTCTACTCAATAGGAACCATCTAGCTCGATCCATGAATAATTCAAAGAGTCTCAGACAGTTTTAACTCGTGAATTCTCATTTTGAAGCTCAAACAAGAAGGTAAAGGACCAATTTTTGTCTTAAACAAGAAAATGAAAATTTTGAAAAGGGAAAAATTGCACCAAGGACAAGAACTTGAAGAGACAAGCTCGAGAAAATGGAAGTTGGAATGTGAAAGGATTTGTACAATGGTTTGTGTCTTATATATAGAAAAAGAGACTATGAAATATCCTTCTGAAGTGAATGTTAATGTATGTTGGGACTAAACTGAAAATAATGAGAGAATGTTCTTAAGATCTGAAAACCGAGATCAATTTCAGCGATGAGACTACAGTGATGAACAATGAACAAGAGGCAAAATAAGTATAAAAATGAGTCAAAAGAAAGTTTGAATTCTTCAATAGATCTGAGAGTTGGTGAAGAGAGTCGGTTTGCAAATTTAGGGTCACAATCAAGTGTTTGTGCAACCAAGTTAACAAGGTTAATCAAATTTTGTATTCACACTAAGTTGTAGCTCAATATAATAAGAAAGTTGTAGATTTCTAGAAATTTTTAGCTTTTCTATGATCAATTTGTAGCTTGATTTTGAATTTTTAGCTTCATCAGTTGAATTGTAGCTCAACATATTTGTAACCATTGAGAATATATTCCTTTGGTTCAATGGGGTTTTCCCAATTTGGGTTTCCCACTTAAAAATGTGTCTCTCTCTCTTGTGTGTGATTGTTATTTAATTTAATGTGTGTTATTGGTAAATTTAGAAATCTTATTGAAGGGTAGATTGTGATAAAAAATTTATTTGAACATTGATTCACTCCACCCTCTCAATGTTCTAGTTTCTAACAATTGGTATCAGCGCGTGGCCATGGTGTTATGAGTTTAACATCTCAAGGGAGATACAACTAATTTAAAAATGGAAAGCAATCACTCAGCCAGTGGCTTTTCTACCTCTAAAGCACCCATATTCAATGGATCAAATTATGCCTTCTAGAGTGTCAAAATGAAGACGTATCTAATGTCACTTATATTTGATGTATAGTAGCAATCAGTTGATAGTGGCTACATTGTACCAGCTATACCTCCTACACATGCAACAAGAAAGAGAGAAAGTGAAAACAATTTCAAATCCATGAATGCAATTCACTGTGGGATAGTTGAGGCTGAGTTTATAAAGGATGTGCAGTGCACTACGGCTAAAGAAATGTGGGACAAACTAACGACAATATATGAAGGAAGACAGTAAAGTAAAATTGGCTAAGTTACAAAATTACCGTGCATAGTTTGAAGGCATGAAAATTAAGGAAGGTGAGAATGTTCCTTCATGCTTATAGAGAACGGATGAAGTTATAAATATGGTTAAAGGCTTAGGAGAGAAAATAGAAGAGAGTTTGGTTGTGTAAAAGGTGCTCAGATCATTATCATCAAAATTTGATTCCAATGTGTTAGCAATAGAGGAGTCCAAGGACTTAGCCACCCTAAAAATGGATGAGCTCCATGGAATATTAACAACATATGAAACGAGAATCAATGATACAAATTCAATCAAGAAAGAGGAAGTCTTTAAGGTTGATAAGGAATCATGAGGTAAGAAAATAAAATTTGAGTCCAATATGGACATAGATGATGAAAATGTGGAAGCCATGTTTGTAAGAAAGCTAAAAAAGAGGTTCAAGAAAGTACAAAGGCAAGCTCCCATTTAAATGTTTCATTTGCGGCCAAGTTGGTCATTTTGCCTCAAAATGCCCAAACAAACACAAAGGGGATCAAGATGATGAAGAATATTCTCAAAAATAAAAGAAGAAATTCAAGAAGAAAGTGGGCAAAAATAAATAATTCAAAAAAAAATCTCTACACACAAGAAGGTTCAAGCTCTTCACAGTCGAGAGATTCCAGCAGCTCTAAAAGTGATGATGAAGGGACACAAGTAGAAACCTTGTTTATGGTTATGGAAGTGTTTGTTGTAAGAAACTCAAAAGGTAAAATTTAGACTGAATATGAAAGTTCAGATGAAGAAGAAGCTAAATTTAATCTTGAGTTTGAACTAATAAGTGCTCTAGAAGAGTTGAAACATCAAAGGAAGAGGAATCAAAAAATTAAACTGATAGTGAAAGAATATGAAGGAAAAATCAGAATTCTTGAGAAAAAACAAAACAAAGAAGCTCAAGAACATGAAGAAATGGTTAAGGATTTTGAAGCACAAATCAAGAAAATTGAAGAATCTTTCAAAGTCAAGGAAGAAGAACACCTAAAGTTCAAAACTTAAATAGAGCTGATACAAATTCAATTAGATTAGACATTCCAAAAATTGAAGACCTATCACGAATTTGAAAAGAGTAAAACTGATCTAGATGATATTTTAGGCAAGCAAAGAGATGCAAATAAAAAATCAGGTTTAGGATTTGAGGAGTTGAATGAGGATGACAAATCAGCAAGCAAGAAGGTGACCAAGACAACTTAAAAACCCTCTAAATAAAAGAATTGATTTCAGGAAGAGACATCATCCAAGAAGAAAACATTATGCTATGAGGTATGCTCATTCATTTTATGGATATTGTTTTACATGTAATGAATTTGGTCATAAAGCCTCAAAATGTAAAATGAATGCTAAAGATCATGATAGGCATCTTAATTTTTATTACTTAAGAAGCAAGGATGAGTTGATTTCTTACAACTTCCAAAAGTATGGGCACATAGCCAAGTTATGTTATCAAGGACCTCCTAAGAAAATAAGAGTGTATATAAGGTCAAACTAGATCCTATAAGTACAAAAGAAAAAGGATTGATAACACAACCCACCTTTCACTCTTAGAGTGAAGACATGGAGTGGTATATTGACAAGTGGGTGTTCTAGTCATATGACAGGAAATAAGACTAAGTTATACCTCTAAAGGAAAATTCTTCTAGTAGAGTGAGATTTGGAGATAATACATTAACTAACATTGTTGGAAAAGGTAAGCTAAGTCTTGACAATGGAAAAACCATCACTGAAAATGTATTATATGTTGAAGGATTAAAGTGCAATCTTTTGAGTGTCATTCAAATGTGCAAACAAGGATATACAATATTATTTCATGACAAAGGATGTGACATAAAGAAATAAAAATCAGGTAAGGTGGTTGGAAAGGAAAAGAGGACCAAAAATAATATGTATGTTCTAAAGGAAGTAAACAAAGAAAAATGCTTCACAAGTAAAGTGGATGAGAGTTGGCTTTAGCACAGAAGACTGAAACACTTAAATTTTGATAATATTGTTAAAATTATCTCCATGGGATGTGTTAAGAACATTCCTAAGATCAAAAACCAGGTAATAAGCTTTGTAAAGCATGCCTTCATGAGAAATAGACAAAAAGAAGCTTTAAAAGAAAAGAATACTCTACTACACAACCTCTAGAGTTGATACATATTGATCTTCTAGGACCAAACATAATTGAAATCATACATGGAGATAGTTATGTCATGTTATTGATTGATGATTTCTCAAGGATGACATGGGTTTCCTTCCTCAAAGAAAAGTCAGAGGAACTAGAAAGATTCAAAGCTTTCAAAGAACTAGTAGAAAATGAAAATAATGGAAAAATAAAGAGTTTAAGGTCTGACAGAGGAGGAGAGTTTTGGTCAATTGAATTTGATAAATTTTGTGAGACTCGTGGAATAAGAAGACAATTCTCAGCTACAAGGACACCTCAGCAAAATGGGGTACTAGAAAGGAAGAACATGACTGTATAGGAAATGGCTATAACTATGTTTAATGAATCATAATTTTCTAATAGATACTTGAGAGAAGTAGTGGGTATAGCAGTATACATTTTAAATAGAGCTCAAATCAGAATTAATAATAAGAAGATGGCATACGAGTTGTGGAAGGGCATGCCTACTAGTTTGAAGCATCTTAGAGTATTCGGAAGCAAGTGAAACATCAAAAGAGATGAAGACAATTTGGGTAAGTTTGATTCAAGATGTGATGAAGGTATCTTCTTAGGCTACTTAGCCGTAAGTTCATCCTATAGGTGCTACAACAAGATCCACCAAAAGATAATAGAGAGTATTAATGTTTTAATTGATGAATATTGTCCAAATAAAGTTATAACTCAGACTAAAGAAACTCCACAAGCTGTTGCAAATCAAGATGATGAAGAAATCTCATAAATTGAACATGAAGAAGAAGAGAGACCGATACAAAAACACCCTTAAGGCAGGTTCAAAGAGATCATCCTCCAAGCCAAATCATAGGAAACAAATAAGTGGGCATTCAAACAAGAACATGGATGAAAAAATTTCAAAATAAAGAATACATTGCTCTCTTATCCAAAATCAAACCAAAAATGTAATGTAAGCAAGTAAGGATTAGAATTGGGTGAAATAAATGAATGAAGAGCTAGACCAAATTGACAATAATAAAACATGGGAGCTGGTACCTAGGCCAAAGGACAAGAACATCTTTGGAACTAAGCGGTTGTTCAGGAACAAATTAAATGAAAAAGGTGAAGTGACTAGAAATAAAGCAAGACTAGTCTGTAAAGGTTATGCACATGTGGAAGGAGTATATTTTGATGAAATATTTTCTCCTATGGCTCGGATGGAAGCCATTAGGCTCTTCTTAGCATATGCAGCTCATAAAGGTTTTAAATTATATCAAATGGAGTTAAAATCAAAATTTCTCAATGGGAACTTGAATGAGGAGGTTTATATTGAGCAACCAGATGGTTTTTCTCTTACTGATATCTTGTATTATGTGTGCACACTAAAAAAGGAACTTTATGGGCCTAAGCAAGTAACTAGGGCATGGTATAGCAGATTAGACAAGTATTTGACTGAGTAAGGATTCAGAAAAGGTGTAGCTAATAGAAATTTTTACATAAAGGAAGAAGAATAACACATGTTGATTGTTTTTATTTATGTGGATGACATCTTCTTAGGGCTGAAAATTCTTCATAATAAAGAAGGAATATTTATTTCACAACCAAAGTACATCAAATAAATGCTTAAGAGATTCCAGATGTAATATTGTAAGCCAATAAGCACTCCCATGAGTGTAGGGTGTAAACTCAACAAGGAAGATAGTTAACTAAAGGTAAATCAGAACCTATACATATTCATGATAGGCAACCTCGTGTATTCAACAGCATCTAGACTTGATATTATGCAAGAAGTTGGTTTGGTGGGAAGATTTCAAGAAGACCCAAGGGAAGTTCATCTCCAAGCAGTTAAAATAATATTCAGGTGTATCATGGGGACATTGGAATATGGTCTTTGGTATCAAAATGTAATGAATATCAAATTAAAACCTTCACAAATGTAGATTGGGTGGGTAACATAGATGATAGAAAAAGCAAAATTGGTAGAGCTTTCTTTGTAGGTAAGTGCCTTGTTTCTGTTATATTGTGGAGCCTATTTTCATGTGTGGAAGTGTTGAAGCATCTTCGAGTATTCATAATCAAGTGCTACATCAAAAGAGATGATGCCAATTTGGGTAAGTTTGACTCATGATGTGATGAAGGTATCTTCTTAGGCTACTAAGATTTTAGTTCAATATATAGGTGCTACAACAAGAGCCAACACAAGATAATATAGAGTACTAATGTTATAATTGATGAATCTTGTCCAAATAAAGTTATAATTCAGCCCAAAGAAACTCCACAAGTTTCTGCACATCAGGATGATGAAGAAATCTTGGAAATTGAACATGAATAAGAAGAGATACCTGATACGAAAACACCCTCAAGCCAGGTTCAAAGAGATCATCATCCAAGATAAATCATAGGAAACAAAGAAGCAGACATTCAAATAAGGAGGCTGAAAACTGCTCATAATTAAGAAGACATGGATCTCTCATCCAAAATTTAACCAAAGAATGTAATGGAAGCAAGTAAGGATCAGAATTGGGTGAAAGTAATGAATGAAAAGTTGGACCAAATTGAAAAGAATGAAACATGGGAGCTGGTACCTAGACCAAAGGACAAGAACATCATTGGAAATAAGTTGGTGTTCAGGAACAAATTAAATTAAAAAGGTGAAGTGACTAGAAATAAAGCAAGGATGGTTTGTAAAGGTTATGGAAAAGTGGAATCCATTAGGTACTTCTTAGCATATGTAACTCGTAAAGGTTTCAAAGTATATCAAATTGATGTGAAATTGACATTTCTCAATGGGCACCTGAATGAGGAGGTTTATATTGAGCAAACAGATGGATTTTCTCTTACTGATAACTTGGAGTATGTGTGTAGGTTGAAAAATGAACTTTATGGGCATAAGCAAGAACCTAGGGCCTGGTATAGCATATTAGACAAGTATTTGATTGAGAAAGGATTTAGAAAAGGTGGAGCTAATAGCAATGTGTACATAAAGGAAGAAGAAGAACACATGTTGATTGTTGTTGTTTATGTGGATGACATCATTTTTGGGAGAAACAATGAAAGCATGTCACATGGATTCTTTGAGGTAATGAAAAGGGAATTTGAAATTTCAATTCTAGGTGAACTCTCATTCTTCTTAGGGCTGTAAATTCTTCAAAATAAAGAAGGAATATTTATTTCACAAACAAAGTACATCAAATAAATGCTTAAGAGATTCCAGAAGCAAGATTGTAAGTTACTAAGCACTCCCATGAGTATAGGGTGTAAAATAAGCAAGGAAGATAGCTCACCAATGGTAAATCAGAACCTATACAGATCCATGATAGGCAACATCTTGTATTCAACAGCATCTAGACCTTATATTATGCAGGCAATTGGTTTGGTGGGAATATTTCAAGAAGACCCAAGGGAATTTCATCTCCAAGTAATCAAAATAATATTCAAGTGTCTCATGGATACATTAGAATATGGTCTTTGGTATCCAAAATGAAATGAATTTCAAATTAAAGCCTTCATAGATGCAGATTAGGTAGGTAACATAGATGTTAGAAAAAGCACAATTGATGGAGCTTTATTGTAGGCAAGTGCCTTGTTTTATGGTTGAGTAAAAAAGCAATCTCTTGTAGCTCTTTCTATTTTTGAGGTTGAGTATGTTGCAATATCCATTTTTGTACACAAGTAATGTGGATGAAGAAAACTCTTGAAGACTACAAAGTGGAAAGTGAAGGTCATATTCCTCTGTATTGTGATAACATGAGTGTTATAAGTGTATCAAAGAATCTAGTGTTGCATTAAAAAACAAAACATATACCCATCAAATATCATTTTCTGAGAAAACAAGTCAATGAGTAAATAATTAGGCTTGAACATGTGTCTACAAAAAAATGTGGCTGATATAATGACAAAACCTTTTCCTAGAGCTAGTTTTGAGTAGTTAAGGCATAAACTAGGGGTAAGATCAGCCCCTTACAATTACTAAATATCTCAAAATGATAGGGCAGTAGAGTTGAGTCTAGACAGGGGGAGCGGTTGTTCTCTAACCCAAGGAAAAAATCAAGAGGTCTATAAAAGACTTTAGATGAAAGTGTAAAGGTTGGAGGTAGAAGACACAAAAACTGAATTGTAGGGTACAAGGTGTGTTCCAAAGAAGTTGAAGTATGATGAATATTTCCTGATGGATATATAGGATTGAATAAAAGGTCTAACAAAGCTATAAACGAATACATATCAGAATGTATATGCTAATTCAAATAGAAGATGTCCTATGTGAAGACTGCAGAGGTGTATCACTTTGAGTAGAAAGTGGTAAGATGAACATTTGGAAAGTTGTGAGTATGGATATCCAAAGGATTAAGCTCAAGTGGAGAATTCCAGGTGTTAAATTGAAAAGGTCTTGCAACTACTTGTGTTCCATCAAACAAAAGAGCAACATCTTTCCAGGGGGAGAGTCTCGAGGTAAAAGCATATTTATTTGTGTTGTTTCTTTCTTACTACTTATGTTGTGTCCTATTATCGGTCCAAAATAATCCTTGTTCTGGATGGAAATATGACTTTAACTTGGACCAAAAAATGGGATTCCCTCTGAGTTGTGGGCATCTCGGAATGAGGGAAACCTCCAGAAGGGATGGCTCCCTTTGATGAATCACTGAAAAATCTATATTTTTTCTTAGTTGAAGGTTAGATGAAAGAAAAACTAAAAATAATAAAATATGATACACCAAATTTGTGTGGGACTTAAGCTTGCATGAAACACACTTAACGAAAAAATGAAAATTGATGGCTTAACTCCAATCACACTTAACAGATTTTGTACTTACTAAGGTATAAAAATACACTTATGTAATTACAAAAGAGTCAAATCCACTAAATGAAGGTGTTATGAGGCTATTGGCATGCAAAAGGATTAATATATTGACTTACAACCCACTTTTACATACTACAAAGAAGCTGGAGATTGGAGGAAAATCATACTTTATTAACAAAGATGTACAGTACAAAATCTCTATAGCATAATTCTGCAAGATTATAAGCCCCCCCATGCTTTTGAAAGCCATGGAAAATATATAGAAAAATTACCCTCACTCTTAGCCCCAAAAAATAACATGCAACTACAACTAAAGTGTCTATACATGCATAATTCCAGCCCTCAATGAATATAATAAAATAATAAAAGGGTAAGAATAGCCTATGTTGGACTCTCTAATATCTTTGGTCAACTGTTGTTGACTGCTTTTCCTTCCTCTTGGCATGTGTATATACTTGCCTTGGAAAAACAAAAGATAATAACATGTTAAAGAAAAGCTCTTGTTGGCCTATTTTCAAAAGTCTATTTTTGGGCATGTGCCCCTTGTCTCCATATGCAAAAAGTATTTTGTCTTTCTTGTCATGCTTGGTATAATGGGTCTCTTTTGTCATATATGTAAAAGATTATCTTGGATTTATTTTTGAACACCCGCATGCTTTAAATGTTCTAAGTGGGATGACTAATAGTTTGTTCCCCTGACTTTTGCAAAGATAAACATGCATTATTACATGTTGAGCATAGTTATCATGATCTTTTATCACCATTCACCCATAAATAAAACACTTCAAAAGGTAATTGACCACATGACCAATGGCAAGGGAAGGTTAACTTAACCATAGTAAAAGTGACCCACTCTGGTTAAGTCAATTCAAAATAGGGTTTTGAACCCTAAAAGTTTCATTTGTACTTACCATTTTCAGGAAACTTCATAACAATGAGGCTCTGCAAAAAATTCAGTGGGTGGCCCTTTTTTGAAGTTTCCACTTGGTTTTATGATTTTCTTTCTTAGCCACCATTGACAAAGGAATGGAGCTCATTTTTTAAGTCTCTTCCTCCATGAGAAATTTGGGTTCCTTTTCATTTTGGCACAAGGGTTTTATTTACTGATAGTTGCTTCATGTGTCGGCCATGGCCATTCTCATTAGTCCTCGTGGCCTCTGCATGTTTTCTTGGAACCCATGTGTGAGCTGGGTTTAATCTCCTATAGCTTCCATTAAAGAGGTAAAGTTCTTTTCTTTTAGTGGAGCATTGATTCAGGTTGGTATTTTGCTAGCACGAGTCACCTATTAAGTTTTTTCCATGCCTTGGAATACACATCTCATATTTTCTTATAGTTTTCCTATTTTAAGTGTGGCGAATGCCCATTGTTATCAAAATTTTGCCCCAATGGTTACCCAATGCCCTGAAATCATGGAAACTTGTGGGTTGAGCTTTGCTTTGTGGGTTGCATTTGTTTCCATGAGGTGGGCTTTCAAAATTTGGTCACTTTACCTATAAACTCGGGCTAGTCCTTTACGTTTTGCAAGTCTTCATTTCTTCCATTGATGATTGGACCCCCATTTGGGTGAGCTTGAGTTTTACTTGCTTTTATGATTTCTACTCTCATCTTGGTGTATCACAAATAGTTATTTATGCACCTCTGTAGCTAAGTATTTGTATTTTTCAACTCATTTGATTCTCAAAAATAGCTAAGTTTCCTAATACTTTATTTTCTTGAGATGGCTCGCTATATTTCTTGAAGTTAGCACTGTGACTCTTGATCATTCTTGAGCTTAAACAATTAGATAAACAATGTAATTTTGGAATCTGAAATTTAGAAACATGTTTATTTTCCAAGACAACACCTTCAAATTTTATAATTACAAATTTTGTTCTCATTCCTTTACAAATGATCCCGAAATGTATGAGAAAACCTATATCTTTTCTAGAAATTCGATAGAACTTGCACTCTAACATGGTATTCTCTCAAAAAGACAGATAAGGCTGCAATTTCATTTCTTTAGTTTTAGAATTTTGCAGTTCTTTGCTTTATCATGAAGATGATTTTGGGTTTTTTTTAACTCCAAAAATATGCATTATTGGCTTAAACCTTTCTTGATCACGTGGGTATGATTTAAAAACCTATTCTAAAGGTCATCCATGGTTGAGAGTTGGCATTTATTTATTTACCATGATCTATAAATGGCTCTTTTTTTATGGAGGTTGTCATTGTTGGGCTCAAAGATCTCTAATCTTCCTTGTTCTGTGAGGCCATTTTTGCCATTTTTCAAAGAAGGGCTCCAGCCACCATGCTTGCCAATCTGGGAGCTCTGTTTTTACAAATGACCGCCATCTTAAACATTGAGGGTTATGGTTCATTTGCTTGATAAAATGACAATGATTGTATTTAAACTCGCAGCTACCATTTTTGGAAGGGTGAGCTCTATCTTTAGTTCTAAGTATGCATGATTTGGGTATTCCTTTTTTTTTTGAAAAACTTATGTCTCGGTATGAAGTCACTCTATTTATATTTGGAATACACTGAGCTCTATTTTAAGCTATATGGTTTTTGAATTCCAACCGCCATCTCCTTGGTGTTTCGTCATTCTACTCTGCATTCTTGATGGTTTTTTGGGGCTTTGTGTTGAGTTGTTGCATAGCTTGCTCCTTTATTGATTTGTTTCACCTAGGCATACCTACATTTCCTCTCTATTTGCTCCAAGAATCTACAACTGGATATGTATATTGCTTTTAGTTTGTGGTTTGAGTTGTATGAATTTGAGATTCAGCTTTCAGCCAAGATTTTACTCAATACCCACCTCGTGGGTTATTATTGCATCACCATTATTTGAGCATGAAGTTATGGTTCCTAATTTTTCTGCAATTCTGGGCACTGAAGCCACCATTTAAAATGAATAAACCCCCACATTTCCTCTCTGATCTTGGGCTCAATTTATTTTTCCTTAGCTGTCATACTCGGAACTTGTGTTTATCTATTTTGATGGTAGATCTTCTTGTCTTGTATTTTGCATTGTTGGTTGATTGTGCTCGGGTATGGCCTGAATTAGAGACTGACGCTTTCTTGCATTCATGTTCTGGGTCTATAAATTTCCCTCTTATTATTGACCTGAAAAAAAGTTTTGATTGGTATTTTAAGAAGACTGTGACATGTTGTTTTCCTTTTCTCTACCTAACTTTATTGAACCCTCCATGTTGGCCTAGCTAGACTGTCTTGAGCTCAGTTATCTCATTGTAGGTCTTCCTTCACATTTTTTTGTTTCATTTCCATTATATATTTGTGTTTAACAAGCTCATATAAATGCTTTCTTCCAATTCATGGGGCTCTAACTTGGCTTTGTTTCATAGCTTTGTTCTCATTGATTATCAATTCATTTGTCAAATAGCTATTTGGAAATCTCTTCAATGTTTTCTAAGAAATTGTATGGTTGAAGAAAATTTGTAATATAATTCTACAACTTGATGATATATCTCGGTGAATTCTTGAAAAATCTCCAGAGAATTATTTGACTTGAACTTTCTCAAATTTATAGTTGATGTAGCTCACTTGTTAGTTGTATATGGCATTCTTTCATCTACTCATTTGTAGGTTTGAAATCTCATGGGTCTTTGTAGTCTTCACGTCTGAGATTCTCCTGGAATATGCATCTTTATAAGCTGACCCTTTTTATAATGAGCTGTAGAAATAGCTTGTTTATATCTTTCTGGAACTAACTATTGATTGCAAGGTATTACCAGTGACCAATTTCATAAAAGCATTTGTTTCTTTAAATGATGTCTATACCTCATCAATACTTGCAGTTGCTCTAATATTCCATAGCATGATAAAGATTAAAATCTAGAAAGAACACTCGTTTACCTTCTAAAAAATATGTTTTGTTTGAATATCCTTTTCCAACTAATGGTTATTTCACAACTGAGAGTGATGCACTATGAGAATCTTGCAAATGTACCTTCCAAAATATTGTGAAAGAATCGATATGACTTTGTGCTTTGATGATTTACAAATCTCTCTTTTATGGTGATCTACTTTTGAGTTATGAACCTTTATTTGAAATTGTGCCAATAAGATATATTTGTTGTCTTCTTATATTTGTTGCCCTTTTGATGGTTGAATGTCCTAACTTTACAAATTTGTGCACTTTTCTGGTGCAAGATAGTTCATTTCCAAACTTTAACCTTTCCATTGATAGACATTGCTCTCACAGGTTGGAAGAACTGAAACCAATGAAAATCTATAGCTGATTGAATAATTTTATTCATTACAGTCTTTGGGAAAGCTTTATATTTTAGAACTGTATGAATAATACTCTATTTCCTTTCCTAATTTGGAAATTAACTCATTCTTGAACTTACTTGGATGATTTCATATTGTAATTTGTATCATTATATCTCTTCTCGAGTTGTGTGTAATTTTTACAGCAATCTGTTTCACTTCTAGATCTCTATATAAGAAATGATTGTAAATTGATGACTCATTTGTACCTTCTTCTGATGAGAAATTACACTTCCCTTTTTTGAGAGTTTGACCTATTTCTTTATGACTCGTGAAAGGAAAACTATATCCTATATACATTGTAGCACCTATATGGTTGAGATGACTGTATCATCTTTGTTCATGAATATCCTTTTTTATGTAAATAGAAAGTATGTATGTAAAAAACTAAAAATATAACAGGGAAAGGATACCCCAAGCCCTAACATTTGTTTTCTTTTTTCAGGTATAATGGAGTGATGCAGCCTAAAATCTACTATGAATAACCCAGGCACACTGGCACATCACCCATCCTGAGCTGAGCGCTCACCCGAAGCGCACAAGGTATCAAGCCCTCTTTAGAGTTGTTTGTGCAGGATGTTAGTGTGATGATGATAAAACATATTTAGATCCATAATTAAACATAAACATTCCACAATGTATAATCCAGATCTAGATCTTAGAGAATCATGAATTAAACAATAACTATAATAAGATTAACCATAAAAGAACAGATTAGTTATGTTTAACACCATTATCCAGCCAATATTATCCATTGCATTAAACACTATAAAACACAAAAGCTTCTTACATTATAAAGTATCACCTTTAGTCATGTGTGCATCAGATCTATTAGCATAACTCTACAATATTTCACACACCTTTGTCCTAAAATTCATAGTTCAATACATATTTATAGAGGTGGGACCTACCCTTCACCGCCTATGCACTTCTCAAAATACTTCACATGTTGATAATAGCCATGGGCCTTTACAATAACATACATACATGCAAGTGTTCTAATAATAGATGTCCTACAATTAACTCTAAGAAGAAATACTATTATTAACTCAAACCATGCATGACACTTATCACCCTCTTGTTCCCAAAATACCATAACATGTAGCGAAAGTCTCCATCTCCATGTGTGCTCCACATGCTATCTTCCAAAAATAGCCCTTATCCATAAAAATGGCTAAGTCCTGATCCAAATTTTTCTGGCGTGCATTTCCTTTCCTATCTTCCCGCACCTTCAAATGTGCCTTGTTCCCACATGCACACCTTTTGTGTGCCTTCTCCTTAGAACAATATTTTGTCTTCTCAACATTACCCCACACTAAAGTACATTGTCATCCCAAGCAATGGGAATTTTTTCTAATGTTCCCAAATAATAAAGAATAAGTGATGAAATAATTAAAGAATCACTATACAAAAGAATGAACCCTCACTCTGCAACACCATCTTCTTTAACTAGGAGGATCAACTCTGGATACTCAGTTTTGATTTTAGCTTCCAATGTCTACCAATCACTCAAGCACAATCCTTGTTTTCTTAGGAATGTCTATGGCTATGGCATCTAGTTCATCCTGAGTGATTTGGTCCTTCTCATTTTGTAGTACTCGGACAACATTAGCCATACCCAACATCATTCCTTCCAGGAGATCCATCTTCTATGCTATGAGCTTCCTAATCTCATCAATCCTCTCCTTATGTGGATCTTGGGTTACTATGAGGGCTTTGCACTTTTGTTTCACCAGTGCCAATCTATCTACGCACCCTAATGTCTCATCTTTCATTGCTGCCAGAACTTCATTATCTTCAACTAGAGTTCTAGTCCTTATTACTACTTCTAGTGCCTGCACACAAATTGAGATCTTGGTCAGCTTTCTTTAGCTCATCCTTTAAATTTTGGAGCAATGCCTCATAAGTTGAAATTTTTCTAATCATAGAGGCCCTTGCCCTCTCTGCTTCTTGTTCAACATATTTTGGTGCGGGCATTTGAATTGGTCCATCTTCTAACACCAAATCAACCAAAGTGTGCATATAATGCATAACAAAAGGAAACTTTTCAAAAACCTTAGGTTCTAGATGTGGCCTTTCTTTCAAAATGTGATCACCAATATCCTTAGCCAAGCCAATGAAAGTCTCATTCTTTGTTCATTCTCGTTCCTTCTCTTCCTTTAGGCACGTTATCTCTGTATTTTTATCCTTGTTATCTTTCATCAATGCTCGAATGGTGGCGTCCTTATCAACATTTCTCCACACCACCTCAGTAGATACCTTGACCAAGGCATTATTGACCTACTCATCAGACATTAGAGTAGGATTTATTGTCATGTTCCTGCTCTAGGGTGCCTTCTTCACTCTTCATGAGACACAGGACTCCTCACACATGTCAAAATTTGGTTCATCCATGTGAGTCTGCATGGACCAGGATCACTGCTTCCTTGTGTGCATAGTAGACATATCTGGATCCATCAGCTCCCACCCATATAGCTCCTTAAGGACCACAATACTCTAAAACCGGGTGTAGATGATTTTTATTATGTCCTCGCATAGCCCATACTAGGGACAACATACTCCTCACTTGTTCTTTCTCTTTTTTTCTTGGCCCTTGGGAACCTAGGCGCCAAGGTCTAGAGTTGGTATTTCTCTTACCTAAGTAGTCATGGGCACACTGGTTTTCACACGAATAGTTTTCTATGCTTCTTTCACCCCTTCCTCTTCATCTTTCATCTCTTCATCCCGGGGTTCTTCCACATCCTCAGGTTGAACTGAGGTTCCTATCGCGCTCTCTTTAGACTCCTCCTCCTCGTTAAGCTTCAACTTTCTTCTTCTCTTCTTCTCAGGTTCCTCTTTCTGAGGGGAGAGTTGAGGGGACCTTCGTAAAGGTTGAGCTTTTCCAACACCTTGGGTCCTAGTTCTTTTGAACACCTTCTTAAACTGGTGCTCCTCTTGGACGGTATCCACATCCAAGTCTTCCTTTTATTGCACCTGTGGGGAGTATCTATGTGCTCTCCCTCCACTTTGTCTATGGGTTGCCTCCATCCTCTATGGTCAAATCCTTCATTATCCTTGTGTTCTTCTTCTTTGGCTATCTCTATGGTCAAGGTAGGATTTGGAGCTACTACATTTTCAATTGTGTGTTTTCCCTTAGGTGGCCCTGAGAGCATGAATTCATTCTCCACATACTTGTTATTTTCCAACCTAGGCTTAAGATAGAGATAGAAAAGTATGACTCCATTGTCCCCAATAGCCAAACTTATTGGCTTCATGTTTATAACATCATAAATGAGCCTCTCAATGTAGGAAGATTGACCTGGACATACATAAGTTTTTCTCAATGTACGGTAGTCACAATCTACCTTATCCGCATTGAAGCTCAACCGACATGCATCAGTAAACATGTGTACTAAGGCCTAGAAATAGAATGATGTGAAGGTGTATGGAGTTTGCACCATGGACTCCATGTCCCATCCTTCATTGCAAACTATGCGATGCAAAAGTGTTGATACACCGTGAATTGTACTTGCCTTACCTACTACTAATGGTAAATCCTTTGGAATGTGTCATTCCTCCTTAAAGGCCGTGCAGTTGATCATACCATAGGTATACCCTTTGTTTGAATGAGCCACTCATTGTTCCTTCACACAAGTAATTCTCAAACCTCTCAGCGAGGGACTTCTTCTCCATGGGGTATTCCAAAATTTTGTTCTTTGGCCCATCGGGCACTCCAATTTCTACAAACACAATAGATAAGAGGATAGTGCCAAAACTTATTTTTCACCTGTGCGCACTTCCTCAGTAATTATTTTTTGCTATGTAGCTTGCTAGATTGTAGACTTATCCTTGTGACATTTTCTTTGCAATATGTAGCCATATGGTATTTACCTATGACCATCTCTCTTGATCATTCAACTTAGTGAGCAGATGAGTGGTTGCCTGCACCACAGGGTACTTCCTCAATTTATAGATGTCCATTCTATGTAGACCCTTGGATTATCCAACTCCTTTCTTGTGGCTATAACATTTTCCTTATCAGTTAGATCACTAATAATACTTTTCCATGTTCCCTTCAATCCTATCAATGTGGCAATCAGGGCCATTGTGATCCTTACCCTCCATCTAGCAAAATAGAAGAAGCCCTCATGGACTCTGCTCATAATCCATTGGTATAAAGCTATCTGGTTTTCCAAAATATGGGAGTTCATATAGTTGATACACCCCTACCTTCTTGAGAAACTTCTCCCCAGCATCGTCATATACTGGCATGTTGTCCACCGTGCGCTTGTTGGTCTTCTTATTCAGCAAAGCATCCAACTCTCCCTTGTTGTTAGTGGTGCGGTGGTTGTAATCACTTACTTTTCATCTATGAATATGGGAATCCCAATCCCATCCGATTATCACTCCTTCTAGATATTACATCCCTAAAAAATTACTCTCGGGAGAATCTTCGACCTCGACCTCCACCTTTTCTTCCCCTTCATACCTGCAGTGCTTTCTTTGGTGCCATGGTAAAAATCTTGTCTTTTCTTCTCTATTGAGTAAGCCCTCTATCCCTAGCTCAAAAATGCATGCCCTAGCTCAAAACCTCGTGCCCTAGCTCGAAACCTTGAGCCTTAACTCCTTCTCAATGCTTCTGCTTCACTCAAACCCTTCTCTAATGGGGACGTAAGCCACTTCTACGCACAAATCCACTCTCCACGTCTGGTTTGCAACTCTCGCACCTCAACATGTTTTTCTTGACTCGGTCACAACTAACTTGCTCAAATACTTGTGATTGCAAAGGTAAAAATGAACCCGCATCACATCTTTATATAGATTTGTGAAAAGTTAGTGAATTTATTACTCCTTCACCTACCACCAATCCTCTCATTAATTGACCATTTTCCCAACTTCCGTGAGGTACATCTTTGCATGCCCCAGTTATAACCTTCTAGCTACAGACCTCCTTCTACATGCTTCCATGCACCGAAGTACCTTACCATTGCGCCTTCCCCTGGTAGTTTCCAGACCCACAGCTTACCTCGCGTTATATTGTTCATTCATTTATTTCTAGCTATGGTCTTCTTTAGGAGCAATTTCTTTCTAGTACCTTCCTTCCATTTTTGAATAACACCTGTAACAATATGTTCTTATGTGTACCCATTTTTTAATAACAAATAACAACCACCCCACACCAATGGTATGTGTAGTCTCTACGTATAAACATACTTCATATTGTAATTAGCTTCCAATGCATAAGTGCGCTTATTACACAAAACACCAAACTAAATTGACAAATAGTAGTGAAAAGAAGGAAATACATTAAAAGAAATACATAAAGGGAAATCTATACTAAATGGCAATATTGCCTTATTACAAACACCAAGAAGACTTATTTATAGTAGGGCTTTAGCTTACTCCGTTAAAGTAACTAGGGTAGTTGTATTTCATCAAGCGCCTCTAATTGACAAGCGCCTGATTCAAGTATGTGAGTGATAACATATGGTCCCAACCAATGCACCTTAAGTTTTCTGGATGGCGTAGAAACTTGGAATCATAAAGAAGTACCATCTATCCAACCTCAAGCTTCTTGTCCCTGATGTGTCTATGTCATGTCATGCCTTCTACCTGGCCTTTTCCTTCTTCTGACTCCAATGTGTTATGACGCCTCTCATCTAACTGTATTAACTTTTCAATTCTCTCTTCTAATGCATGTTCATCAGCTAGAAATTAACATGAATTCCATGGGAAGAACTACTTCTACATCATACACCAACTGAAAGGGTGTAGCCTTATTCAAATTCTTGTAGGTTGTTTTATATGCCCAAAGTACAACAAAAAATTTATCATCCCAATATTTCCTTCCAACATCACAAATTTTTGTCAAGGTCTGGCTGAATATCTTATTAAAAGCCTCAGCAGTCCCATTTTCTTGAGGGTGATAAGGTGTATTCTTGTGGTGCATGACCATAAATTCATCCAATAATATCTTGATTGTCTCATTCAAGAAGTGTGTGACCCTGTCACTTATCAAACTCAATGGAAATCCATACCTAGTAAGAAGATTTTCCCATAAGAAACTTGTTGTTGTAGCTGATGTGAAATCCTTTGTAGGTGTTACTTTTGCCCACCTTATAAGATAATCTATGTAAGTGATTATGTAGCACGATCCAGTTCTACGCGCGGTTAGGGAAATAGGACCCACAAAGTCTATAGCCCATTTTTCATATGGCTCTACACTAGTAATAGGCCTCAAAGGCATTTCATCTCTTTGCTCAGGTTTTCCAAGGTGTTGATAGTGATCACACGCCTTACAATACTCCTTAAAATCCTTGTACATGGTCTCCCACCATAATCTAGTGAGTAGAATCTTGTTGTGTGGTGGTGTCACCTGCATAGTGCCCACCAGAAATATTGCCATGATCTTCTTCCATGATATCTATGCACTCATGTTCCAATACACACCGACATAATACTTCATCTCGGCCTAGTTTTTATAAGTCACCACTGATCAACATGAAAGGTGCGGCATGAATTATAAGTTGTTTCTTCTCTAAGGATTTCATTCCTTTCTGGCATTGTATCTTCAATTATATGTCTGTCCTCTCCTAATTGAATCCTTGATAAGTGGTCCATGCTAGAATTACTTTTACCTGGTTTCACCACGATGGTAAAGTCAAATTCTTGGAATAAGAGAACCCATCGACATATGCACCCCTATAAAATGGGCTTATTTACAAAGTATTTTAATGCCATGTGATTTGTATAAAATACAAAGGGTTTTGCTAGCAAATATTGTCTAAATTTATGCAGCGCGTAGATCATCTACAAGGCCTCGTGCTCTGTAGTTGTATAATTTTGTTCTACAGGAGTCAAAATTATACTAGTAAAACAGATAGGATGATCTATAATACCTTCTATAGAATGAGCTAATATTGTGCCAATGGTCATGCCAGAGGCATCCACATGTACATGAAAGGGTTGGTTCCATGAGGTAAAACACAAAATAGGTGTTGTAGTAAGAATCTCATTCAATGCCTCAAATGCACGTTATTGCGGTTCTCCCCAATAGAATGTCCCTTTTCCTTTTAGTAACTCTTCTAGGGGTGTAGAAATATTTGCATATCCTTTGATAAAATTTTTGTAATACCTTGTGTGGCCCAAGAATCCACGCACCTCACTCTAACTGGTAGGCTCCTCCATGCCTATGATAACTACAACCTTAGTTGGATCTATTAACAAACCTTCCTTGTAGATGATATGCCTTAGTAGAGTTCCAAAATGTGTAGCAAACACACACTTCTTGATGTTTAAAGAGATGTTTAACTATCTACATTGTTCAAACATTAAGCACAAGTTGTCATAATGATCCTTCACAAGCCCATACACCATCCAATCATCCAAGTAAAACTACAAGAATTTGTGAATAAAATCATGGAATGCTTGCACAACTATGCGTGAAAATACATCAAGCATGTTCTTCAAACCAAAGGGCATCACAGTATATACAAAACTTCCCCATTCAGTGGTGAAAGTCATTTTCTCTTGATCCTCCTGTGTAATTCTAACCTAGTGATACCTAGAGAGGCCATATGTAAAAGAGTAAATTTCAAGCCCTACAACGCCTTCTAATATTTCCTCGGTGAAAGGCGTAGGAAAAGGATCAATCACACATGTAGCATTCATCTCCCTGTAATCCACACAAATCATAATCTGACCATATTTCTTTATACTAATTACCATGGGGCTAACCCACTCTGATTCTTCCATGGGCTTAATGATTCCATATTTTAACATTTTTTCAATTTCTTCTTTAACGTTTACGTGTAGGTTAGGGTTCATCATGTAAGGTATCTTCCTAACCAAGTGCACACCTTCCTTTAGCTTAATCTTCATTTCACCTAATGACTCATACACTCCCTTTAACTCATGGTAGCCCCTAGGGAATAAGTCTTGGAAATACCGTAGTAACTCAATTACCTTTACTACTTCAGAATCAGACCAATAATCTCCAATTACCTTAGGTTCAGTATCTGTGCCAATGTTCACTTTCTTGGTCTTCATAGCTTTATGATATGCGCGTGCATTTTTTATCAACATTGTCTAAAACCTCATGTGTACCTACTGAATGATCTATGTTAAAATTTTATACTTCTTCATCATCCACTATGTAGACCATCTTTCCTTTCTCCTTCTCAAAGTAAGTGCGTGTAAATAGTTAGGCATCAGTATCATCTACTTTATCAAAATGCATCCCTTGTTCTTCCTCACCAAATAACTCTGAATGAGTTCTTCAGCCTTTGCATTGTCTCCCATAGTTAAGTGCTCCATAACCCGTAATGCATCTCTTACTGGAGGTTTAGTAGAGAAGTAGTCAAAAGTTTGGGTCATTCCTATAGTCAATTATTGCCAATTTTAAGTCTCCTATGCAGTTCCACATAAACATACCAAGCACGTGCACAGACTTTGCAAAGTGGAATAAAGTTTTGTGCACCCAAAGTGAAGGTGGAAAAGATTCATGCCCCTCTATCCAAAGTATGTCACACTGCTAAATGTGGTGTTGAATAGGTTGATTAACATGATATATGTAGATTTGAGTAGGTGCATTGCTCCTAAGAAACCGAGTTGTCAGAGCAATTCTTACTTCATTCCATTCTATGAGATTATCCCCATGAACCATCCATCAGTGTGATGTCATCCCGCACAGGGTATATACTAACATATTTCTTCTCTCCACTTGATATGTCCACTGCTCCTTCATGGCGCACAAGAATACCATAGATTTCCTTCTCCAGTGTACCGGGGTATAAGTTGTTACCTATCCTCCTAATACAATGAGATTTATTCCTCCACACAAATGTGCTTCTTACTTCATGCCTAACCATCTCATAGGTGCCATGTGCCCAATTATCAAAAGTAATACTTGTAGTATCACTAATAGACTGTGCATCTTCCCACTAGAGGATTTCTTCCTTAGATGGCTCAAGTACTTCTGGATATCGAATGACACGCACATAAATTATGTTCATATTTTCCTCACTCAAAGGTTCAACATAAGGTGCAAATTTTCCATTTGTCAAAGGGATAATAATTCTTTCTTCCTTGTTCTCAAAAATTATATACCCCTTGTTGAACCGTAGATCAGCATTATTTGCATAACACCATTGGTGCCCAAGTAAAGCTAGGAAGTTGTCTGCTTTTGCAAGTGCTAGTGCCTCAAAGTCCCTAGTGAACTTGGTCCCTTATATAGTAATGGATGCATCCTTTAAAACTCCGATTGGAGTGGCCTTAGTCTGATTAGCCCTAAACAGTACATTAGAGGATGGCTATAATGGAGGTCTTTCCATCAGTACCCATGCATATAAAGTAAGCACATTCACTTTCGTGCACGTGTCAATCAATATATTGCTCAAAATTCATCCATCAACAACAACATTCAGAGTGATCTCCTTATCATAATCCAAGCTATGAGGGGGAAGATTAGCATGTAGATCTTCCATCCATTCTTAATACATGCACGCAAAGTGTTCCCCTTTAGCCAATTCCCTAGTAATGGGATAATATTCTCCTAGCGCAACATCTTACATACCTCTTTCAAATCATCAACATCAGACTTAGACTATTTTTCTGCCTTCTTTTGTTCCAACTTCCATGATTGTTCCTTTAAACATTGTATTTCACCCTGAAGATTTCTGAGTACCTCCATGGTTTCCTGATAAACCTCCTTCTGATGTGTAGGATCTGGGTACCTTACATGTAAAATCTCCTCCTTAGTGATGGTAGGCTTCAGGTGTAACATCTCTCTGGCATGCACAGCTTCAGCGTGTGTAGTAATCTTCACATGTACTACCTCAGGTTGGTGTCAACTTTGGCATCCACATATTTTCTATGGTGCGTTGTATCCTAACCATCCTTGCACCCTTGTTTTCCTACTTATGTTGCTTGTTAAGATGCTCATATAAGTCCGGGAATTCCTCATAGTTATGATTCTTCCGACAAAAAGAACAAGTAATATTCTGAGGAAATTTTCTCCTGTAGTGGTCAGGAGTTCCACATGTATAACATGTTCCATGAGGAAAATCGCCTTGTCCACCACCATGTCCTCAACCTCGAATCCACCATGGTATCCTCGACCTCTTCCATGACCTCCTTCAAAGCACCCTTCATTTTCGATCGTAGCACCCTTGAGTGTGGTCATGATCCTAGTGCTCTCTTTTACTTTTAGAATTATCATATACTCATGTCTGTCATACACCAATATCTATAGCATCATGGATATGACCAATCAACCTGCAGTCTTCTATATTGTAGGTCATGGACCAGAAAATCTTACAATAGCAAGATACATTATTTCTTATCGCGTGTTATAATAATGGGCAACGGGTTGCATCATGGTCTAAATGGCATATCTCATAGTCTAGAAACAATGAACGAACTGACCATGGGGAAAACTATCCTTAGTGTGCCCTTCCACTTCACAGTCTATACACCAAATTCTAGTGTGTGTCTCATGAGTTGAATTGGCCGATAGTTTCTCCAACTGCTTTTCCATAGTTGTAATATGTGCTTCAGGAATGGGCTCACCCCAGTGTGTATACGTTTGACTTCCTCAGTGTGTAACACTACTTCAAGTGCTTTGCGTGGGTCCATATATGTCTTATGTGATAGTGTCCTCCTAAAAGGTGTGATCAAGCCCCCAACAAACCACTATGCATGTTGGATTGCATGATATCATACAAAATCTTAAACAAAAGTGTTTTGAAATGGCATCATATTCCAAACGCTTTCAGTAGTTCCCTGCTTAATATCCTTGAGTGCGCTTATACTCTTCTACTTGAACTCAGGGATATGAAACTCCTTAAGGAAAAATTCTCGTAATGCTGCATAATCTATGCAAGTCTGATCATGGTCAAACTTCTTATACCAACTGTGAGTGTATCCCTGTAATGTAGTTGCAAACTGACTTACCTTGCACTCAAAATTCATAATCCCTTTTGTGTGCCACAATATCTCACACATGTGCACGTGCTCAACAACATCTTCTATTCCCCTATACTCTAGAAGATGAAGTGACATCTCCATGTAAATATTCTGGGGTTGGTGAGGACCATGCCCACCTGATCCAGAACCTCATGTGTTACCTCTACCTCTAGACCCACCAGATCCACTAGAACTAGAGCCACTATGCCCCCGATCCTCCACCTATAGCCTGGAAGTGGACCAGTGGATGTATTTCCTTGTGTCCCAACAATGGTACTAAATTGAACTCCTATAGTCTATGAGGTGGTATTACTCCAGAAGTGAGTCCAAAATTTTGTGCGCTTGAGTTGTGTTGACGATGTGCCTAAAAAGGTACCTCAAACAACAAAGAAGATGTTTTTCCCATCCATAGATGTGCTTGCTATTTTATTTACTCATGTTCTCCTACTGCCCAAACTAGCTTGTTGACTACTAGTTAGTTGTACTATATCTGGAAAACCAAGCACAAGAGCTAGGTTTCCAGGTAGATTCAGATGCGCACCCAAGGCCCATGTCATTTCTTCTAGCGTGCTCCCATATGAGGTTGAGGAGGGTTCCCTGTCATGATTTCCGAATGGGGAAGTTCCAAATGCTCTTTCTCCATGCCTTTTACGTGAGCTCCAAATCCTTCATGAGCCATCTCTCTCCTCAACACCATCTATTCTACAATATCATGATGCTTCTTTATCTCCCTCTTACATGCTTCATTGTACTTAAGTCACCTTTCTTCTCTCTGTCACTAGGTCCGTTATCCTTCACCAAACCTACTCCTTCCCCCACACGTGGTGGGGTTTAGCTAGCCATCACATTTCTTCCAAGTTTAGGGTTACCATCAAAATTTTTATCACTAGTGGAATGCCTTGTAGATAAGTTCCCTTGGGATAGCATAAAAACTGGAGCTCATCTACCTCCAGGCACGAGCAAGTGGAAATTAAGTACTCCAAAGTATAGCTATTGAGAACACCATGGAACCAAGTGTCCACAGTGTGTGTCCAAACTAGATCAGCATCATAGAGGGCCTAAAATTCTTCCTACATCCAAATAAGTGTATGATACCTCCAATTCACTTTAGATGCATAAGCAACTGGCCAATCATACAACTCTACCGGAAAGATGGTAAAGAAACTCTCATATAGACAGTCATATAAATTATGCTCTACCCACATGCGTGTGTTAAACTTAGATCCAATGTTGAACCTCCAAGCATACTCTTCTTCCAGATCTATTATCCACTCCTCAATACTTGTTAGGGTCAATCGATACGTCTTCATCATGAAACATCCTGAAAATAGCTGAAAAAGAGGTCTAGACAACAAAACCAATGATGCAACCTAGAATCTACTATGAATAACCTAAGCGCGTTGGCACATCACCTAGCCTGAGTTGAGCACTCACCCAAAGCGCACAAGGTATCCAGGCCCCTCTTTAGAGTTGTTTGTGCAGGATGTTAGTGTGATGATGATAAAACATATTTAGATCCATAATTAAACATAAACATTCCACAATGTATAATCTAGATCTAGATCTTAGAGAATCATGAATTAAACAATAACTATAATAAGATTAACCATACAAGAACTAGATTTAATTATGTTTAACACCATTATCCATCCAATATTATCCATTGCATTAAACACTATAAAACATAGAAGCTTCTTACATTATAAAGTATCACCTTTAGTCATGAGTGCATCAGATCTATTAGCATAACTCTACAATATTTCACACACCTTTGTCCTAAAATTCATAGTTCAATACATATTTATAGAGGTGCGGACCTACCCTTCACTGCCTATGGACTTCTCAAAAAAGGTTGCATGTTGATAATAACCATGCACCTTTATAATAGCATGCATACATATAAGTGTTCTAATAATAGATGTCCTACTATTAACTCTAAGAAGAAATACTATTATTAACTCAAACCATTTATGGCGCTTATCAACCACTCGTTCCCAAAATTCCATTGCGTGTAATGCAAGTCTCCATCTCCATGTGTGTTTCACACGCTATCTTTCAAAAATAACCCTTATCCATAAAAATGACTAAGTCCTGAGCCAAACTATTCTAGTGTGTGTTTCCTTTCCTATCTTCCTGTGCCTTGTTCCTGCACGCGCACTTTTTGTGTGCCTTCTCCTTAGAACAATATTTTGTCTACTCAACATGGATTATCACCTTAGAACAATCCGAAGAAACATGAAAGTGTCCTCCAACCATTCAGGAAATGACAGATGCTCTTTATCCTTTTACGTTTCTATTTTTATACTTATTTTCTTTCTTTTACATGGCCATATCCCACAACTTGTGTGGGATAAATGTACTCCTTATGAATAGATGAAATTTTTGTTTGCAATGAGTTGTTTGATTTCCTTTTGCATTTCTATTCTATACTCATAAAGTGGAATGAACTTAAGCATCTCAAAACATAATGCAATTTCACCTAAGCATAAGGAAATAACCTGAATCAATTGTACTTGTCCCTCAAATTTGTCAGTTGACTGTAGTTCCAAAATGTGATCCTGATACATGTTTCCCTTTCTGCCCTCCTCTAGGCCCTGCAATGGTCTTTCATGGTTGTTGTACATCTCTGATGAGGGTGAAAACCTAGAATGACAGAATCTGTAAGGCATGGCCTTCTGTAACAACACTTGAGTTACAGATTTGATGATATGTCATTCCCAAAACCATCTAAATGAGCAACCATGGGAAAAAATTTATACCCCTACCCAATGATTGACCAAAATGGTCATAATCTTGGCAAATTTGTGGATTAGGTTTCCTGCTAACTTGTAAGAACCCTTGAAAATGGCTATTTCAGCCATTAATGCTAACTGAAGACATGTAACATAGCCTGAATATGCATGTCAAAGGCTGCATATTGCTGATAAAACTGATAATTCCTCCGAAAAATGGAAAAACAACAACAACGAAACCTGTGAAAAATTACACAAGGGGAAAACAAAACCTCTACGAGGCATGCCATTGAAGATGACAACCATTATTGAAAGAAGGAAAAATTACGTACTTACTAACCTCCACCTTGTTGGTCCTCCTGGGTCAAAATGAAAACTTGTGATTTCATCTCCGTGAGGCTACAAAAAAGGAATAAAACCTCTAGTTTTCCCATAACCCATACTTATGGGTTTCACAGGCACGCTGCAATCTATCTTATCTTGGATGAACATATCTCCAATGAACACCCACTCAACTGGTAATGCAATCTGGATGTCTTAATACTTCATGGAAAACTAGGAGCTATCATCCTTCTCGTCTTCACCTGTAAGTTCTTCCAACTCATCTAGGAGATGCATATATTATTCCCAATCTTTATCACAATCTTTAAGAGACAAATTATGATTAAACTCCTCTTGAACCTAATCCTTCTTGTTTTCCCTCAAGTTAAAAATCTCCTCAAATGAATGAAGAGGTCTGCAAAGAATTTGCATCTCATCAAGGAGCTGAATATTCTCCTCCCAATCTTCATCTGAATCTTCCACATGTTGTCCCAAGATCATTTTTGGGCTATAAGAGCTTGCTTTCTTTTCAATTGGGGATGCAAGTACCTCTGAACTATCAACTACCACAATTTGACATTGATCTTCCTTTATGAATTTAACCTCTAATTACTGCAGTATGTCCACAACTGTAACTTTGTAGAATGGGCATGTATCAAGGTCAAACATGCAAGCATGGACTGCTCTTCCTTCTCAATATAGCATTGAATTTCTTTTAATCCACAAAGATGATTTTCTCTTTGGGTTACCTACAAAAAATCTGTAAGTTATCCTTTAGGAGTATCAATTTCCATCTCATCTTCACACACATTTGCATTAAAAATAAACCCCTCAGCTTGTTCTTCCCTAAACTCATGGGGTTCAGCCAACCTCTACTCTAAATCTGCCATTAAACCCTCATCCTCTTGAGTGTATGGGGAAAGAGTACAATGTTGTTCCATATCTGTTTTAACTTGAACAATGTGGGAAACCTCAACGCTACAAGGAGAAGAGAAGCTCATAAAGCTTGGAAAATTGTACTTCTTAATTTATTCCACTACCTTTAGTTGGGAAGATGCACTAGAAAAAATAGAATTCTCACGACAAAATCTAGGAATCATATCACCTGGTTGAGTAGACCACTTGCTCCAAGGCTGAGAAATATGGGGAACATTGGGTATGACAGCTGAAGTGGATGAAGGAAAATTTTCTTTATAGGATGGTAGAAAACTTGGCACCTTTGATGGTGTAGGTATGTCAACTTTTGGATCTTCCCACTTAGGTGCCAAACAAGGTAAAATAGGTGGGCATGGTGCTTGAAAAGTCTGATTTTAAGGGGAATAATGGGAAACTTGGGGCTGGTATGGTGGTTGATAAAGTAGGTAAGGTTGGTAATCATGTGGGTAGGGGAGATATGGGTTATAACCAGACTGGTAGGGATCATAATGGGTTGAAGAAGACTATTGGTAATATTGTTTCTCCTCTTCAACCTGTCTCAACCGTTGTTCAAAATATGCCATTATCTCCTTGATGTTAGGTGGCCTAGCATCAGATTTGGGAGGAGATTAAGCTTGAGTGGGATGCCATGAAGATTGAGCAAGGATGGGGAGAGTTTCATTCTGATTGTAATAAGTTGGATATTCATGATTATAATAAGAACCTTAATGTTCATGATTACTATAATATTCATACATCGTTTCTCTTCAAAACATGAATAAATGAAACAAAATCCAACCTTTTACATGTGGTTATACCAGACTGCTGAATGGGCTACTTAGACTAGCCAAGTAACCAGATGCCTATAAAAATATGCCTCTAAAGGATGAAATCTACTAAACATGCATCAAACTTGGTGAAATTGTGACAATAATGAATTGTCCCACCAGGCATGCCAAAAAAATGTTATCGGTCCAAAATACTCCTTGTTCTAGATGGCAATCAGAATTATAACTTGGACCGAAACAATGGGATTCCCTCTGAGTTGTGGGTGTCTCGGAATGAGGGAAACCTCCAGAAGGGCTGGATCCCTTTGATGAATCACTGAAAATATGTATTTTTGTTGAGTTGAAGGTTAGATGAAAGCAAAACTGAAAATAATAAAAGGTGATACACCAAATTTGTGTGGGACTTAAGCTTGCATGAAACACGCTTGATGAAAAAATGAAGAATTGATGGCTTCACTCCAATCAAGATTAACAAATTTTGTACTTACTAAGGTATTAAAATACACTTATTGAATTACAAAACAATCAAATCCACTAAATGAAGGTGTTATGAGGCTATTGTCATGCAAAAGGATTAAGATATTGACTTACAACCTACTTTTACACATTGCAAAGAAGCTTAAGATTGGAGAAAAATCGGTCTTTATTATCAAAGATGTACAATACAAAATCTCTGCAGCATAATTGTACCAGAAAATAAGCCCCCCATGTTTGTGAAAGCCATGGAAAATATATAGAAAAATTACCCTCACTCTTAGCCCCAAAAAATAACATGCAACTACAACTAAAGTGTCCATACATGCATAATTCCAACCCTCAATGAATACAATAAAATAATAAAAGGGTAAGAATAGCCTATGTTGGACTCTCTAATAGCTCCAATCAACTATTGTTGACTGCTTTTCCTTCCTCTTGGCATATGTATAGATTTGCCTTGGAAAAAATATATAATAGCTAGTTTAAAGAAAAGCTCTTGTTGGCTTATTTTCAAAAGTCTATTTTTGGTCATGTGCCACTTGTCTCCATATGCAAAAAGTATTTTTTCATTCCTATCATGCATGGTATAATGGGTCTATTTTTTCTTATATGTAAAATCTTATCTTGGCTTTATTTGTGAACACCCACATGCTTTAATATGTTCTAAGTGGGATGACTAATAGTTTTTTCCGCTGACTTTTGCAAAGATAAATATGCATTATTACATGTTGAGCATAGTTATCATGATCTTTTATAACCATTCAACCTTAAATAAAACACTTCCAAATGCAATTGACCATGTGACCAATGGCAAGGGAAGGTTTACTTAACCATAGTAAAAGTGACCCACTCTGGTTAAGTCAATTCAAAATAGGGCTTCGAACCCTAAAAGTTTCATTTGCACTTACCATTTTCAGGAAACTTCGTAGCAATGAGGCTCTATAAAAAAAAAATCAGTGGGTGGCCCTTTTTTGAATTTTCCACTTGTTTTCCAATTTTCTTTCCTAGCCGCTATTGAAAAAGGAATGGAGCTCATTTTTTAAGTCTATGCCTCCATGAGAAATTTGGGTTCCTTTTGATTCTAGCATAAGGGTTTTATTTACTGATATTTGTTTCCTGTGTCGGCCATGGCCATTCTGATTAGTCCTCATGGCCTCTTCTTTTTTTCTTAGAACTCATGTGCAAGCTAGGTTTGATCTTCTATAGTTGTCATTAAAGAGGTAAAGTTCTTTTCTTTTCGTGGAGCATTGATTCAGGTTGGTATTTTGCTAGTACGGGTCACTTATTAAGTTTTTTCCATGTCGTTGGAATACACATCTCATATTTCTTATGGATTTCTTGTTTGACGTTTGGCGAATGCCCACTGTTATCAAAATTTTACCCCAATGGTTAGCTTATGCTCTGAAATCATGGAAACTTGTGGGTTAAGATTTGCTTTGTGGGTTGCATTTGTTTCCATGGGGTGGGCTTTCAAAACTTGGTCACTTTACCTCTAAATTCGGGCTAGTCCTTTACATTTTGCAGGTCTTCGTGTCCTCCTTTGATGACTGGACACCCATTTGTGTGAGCTCGAGTTTGACTTTCTTTTTATGATTTCTACTCTAATCCTGATGTATCACAAACAGATTCTTTATACACCTCTATAGCTAAGTATTTGTACTTTTCGACTCATTTGATTCTAAAAAATAGTTAAGTTTCCTAATACTTTATTTTCTTGAGATGGCTCACTATATTTCTTGAAGTTAGCACTGTGACTCTTGATCATTCCTGAGCTTAAAAAATTGGATGAACAATGTAATTATGGAATCTGCAATTTAGAAGCATGTGTAGTTTCACAAAACAAGGATGGTAGCCTGTGTATTTTATTAATGTGAAATCAACCAAATTACATATGTATGAGCTGCAATATTTATAGGTATTGTACAGATGAATACAAACAAGAAACTAAGTTGCACAGGTGCAACAATATTCCGATTACATAAGCTTCCAAAATATCATATGGGAAGCACAAATGACATAATTGTTATAACTACATAACAATTATACCCGTGAAAATAATAATCCAAATATGGTTGATAAAACCATATAAAAATATACAACAATAATTAATTAATAACAATAGTTAAATAATTAATTATACAATGCATAATTAATTATCCTAACATTCCCCCTTAATTTTGCATTGTCTCAAGGGATGAGGAGAGGAACTCTCTGAACAACTTGAACTTATCATGTGCAAGTGACTTCGTGAAGATATTTTCCCATTGTTCAGTTGTTGGACAAAATTGAAGTTGGATATTGTGCTTCAACACATGCTCGCGTATGAAATGAACCTGTACCTCGATGTGCTTTGTTCTTTCATGAAAAAATGGATTGTGAACAAGTTTGAGAAAACCTTCATTGTCAACATACATGGTGGTTGGTTTTCCTATGGTATTCCAAGTCCTTCAAGTATGCGATGTAGCCAAATTGCTTCACAGATAGCTTCTCCTATAGAACAATACTTGGCTTCTATGGAAGAACGAGAAACAAAGTGTTATTTCTTGCTTCCCTGTGATATTGGCCAAGATCCCATAAAGAACACAAATCCTGAAGTGGATTTTCTGTCATTAATATTTCTTACATTATCTGAATCCAAATATCCTAACAAGAATAAGTTGTCGTTCTTATTGTATTCTAGACCAAGATCCACTGATCTTTTGAGATATCTCAAGATGCGCCTTGTTTCTTTCCAATGACACACTTTAGGTTCCTACATAAACCTAGATAGATAGCTTGTTAGGATTTCATATTATTAGTGCTCACATTATTATTAAAGTTAGATTATAATTATGTGATGTAATTGAGTTGGTATTACAACTCATATTGTTATAATATATTGTTTCAACAATATATTATTATAGAGTTTTGTTGTACCCGTAAAATTATAAACGGGTAAGTTGTTTGTTGACTTCCTATTTTCTAGGAAGTAGTTCTTCTATTATATTGGCTATATATTAGCCAAACATGTTGTGCAGATATATAGAAAATATAATATTATTGTGTGTTATTTCCTGTGTAAATCTTTTGCTGCAATTATATTTGGTATCAAGCGATATGAGTATATGAGATCATGTGAGGGATAATAGTATCATGCTTCATCCCTGTGAATGAGAGGAATTTTATGCAGGAGAATTAGTATTTCAGAATAAAGGATCTTCAGGAAGCACATGAGGAGTCAAAATCTGTTATGAAGGCATCTGTTATGAAAGCAATTAAACAGCGCATGGAGAAAGATGTGGATGAAGTGGGGAAAATTACACAGAATATCAAACAAAAAATTGAATCTCTAGACGCAGATAATGTAAGCAACCGAAAAAAGGTTGGATGTGAGAAGGGCACTAGTGTTGATCATTCTCGAATGTCAATGACTGCAACCTTGAAAAAGAAATTGAAGGATTACATGTCAGATTTTTAGATTCTAAGGTAGATGATTCAGGACGAATATTGAGAAGTAGTTGAACGGAGAGTGTTTATTGCTCAATCCTCTCCAATCTCATCCAACTTGGCTCTCTATAGCAATACGACCCCTGTCCACCACATACACAGTTTGTAAATTGAAATATGTGGTATTTAGTTCCTAGTTTTTTTTTGGTGTTATAGGTGATTTTAGTTTTTTAAATTTAGTTGTATAATGATTGTTATTTAAATTCATTTAATTGTTGGATGTATAATCAAGTCTAGTGAGTAAAGTTTATTTTTGGTCAAACAACTTGTGTTATTTGAGTAACCATTACTCACTAAATCTAATTTTTAATTGGATTGAAGTTTTGTCCCTTTAGTGTTGTAATTCTCTATTGATACTTATTTCTTTGTTAAGATAGTGTCAAAGTTATCCTGTCATTGTTCCATTCGTGTCATTAAATTGTCATTGTCAAAAGTCTTGTAGTCATCAAAATTGAGTCAAAAGTGTGAAAAGTCATGAAAATCCAATCTTTAATTGGATTTTGTTATCATCAATATAGTTTCCATCATTGATGTCATTTTATTTTATTCTTTATAGTGTCAATATTGTCAAGTTTTCATGACAATACAAAAGTGTTATTTTTATTTATGTCTTGTTATCAAATAGGTGATTCTAGGTTGTCATCATGAGTCAGAGTCAAAAATTGTAAAAGTCTTAAAAAAATTGACTTATGGACGCATTTTCGGTGTTACCCGACGTCCGACAAAATAAAGTGTTTCACATTGCGGGAGGGAAGAAAAGAATAAACTCAATGTGGAAACAAATGTGCTTCATGTTCACATCTTGCTGAGTTAGCAGCGCATAAATCGAGAGGATGGAGGCATCGGAGGTTGGAGGTCATTCAGTGACCTCTCGTCAGTTGCCAACGACGGGGCCGCATATCAGCTTTGGTGACATGTGTGTGCAATTTGATTTTAGTGCTTCCAGTGTGGTACAGTTTGTAGTTTTCAATAAGTGGAAATTTCACATTGAGGGGGGGAACATGATCCAATGTTCCATTTCCATTATGTCATCTTTTTCTATGTATGTACAAGCAAGCAGCAGATTTCAATAGAATTCCTATGTTATTCCCTGCAGTGAAATGTGATGAGGGCCGATGATAGTATTTGGCACATCATGATGTGGTTGTAGGTAAACCACTTGAAAACCTTCATTTGTGGTTTGTGGTAAACCAATAGCAAAACCACCATTCTTGGTTGTTGGTAATCCATTCGCAAAACCATCACTTTGTGGTTTGTGGTAAACCAATTGCAAAACCACCATTCTCGGTTTGTGGTCAACCGTTTGCAAAACCATCCTTTAGGTTTGTGATCATCCTGTGAAAATCACCAGATCATGAGCAGGTGCAAGTATAAGGTAGGTTTTCCCCATGTTTGCACTAAGGGGGGGAATGTTAGGATTTCATATTATTAGTGCTCACATTATTATTAAAGTTAGATTATAATTATGTGATGTAATTGAGTTGGTATTACAACTCATATTGTTATAATATATTGTTTCAACAATATATTATTATAGAGTTTTGTTGTACCCGTAAAATTATAAACGGGTAAGTTGTTTGTTGACTTCCTATTTTCTAGGAAGTAGTTCTTCTATTGTATTGGCTATATATTAGCCAAACATGTTGTGCAAATATAGAAAATATAATATTATTGTGTGTTATTTCTATGTAAATCTTTTTGCTGCAATTATATAGCTTATCTGCAAAGGTGATATCTACGGTCTAGTGTAGGTCAGGTAAATGAGACTCCCAATCAATTGTCGATAGAGGGTGGCACTTACCTCAGGAGATGGATTTGAATGAGATAATTGTAATCTATTCTCCATAGGTTTAGCAATTGGTGTGCAATCCATCATCCTGAATTTCTTGAGCATTGTCTTGGTATATTTCATCTGAGAAAAAAAAATGTGATTCTCTTCGCCATACTTCCAATCCAAGACAATAATGCATCAGCCCGAGATCGGTCATGTTGAATGATCCATTAAGGTCTTTCTTCATTGCATCGATCATCCTCACTGAACTGCTAGTGATGACTAGATCATCGACATAGACAACGACAATCACAATCTCCCCCTTACTTTTTGAGGTAAATATTGGGATCGTATGGATTTCTAACAAATCCATGTTGTATGAGATGCTCATCAATTTTGATGTACCATGCCGGGGTGCTTGTTTGAGACCATAGAGATATTTCTTGAGTCTTCATACCTTTGCTTCTTGACCAGGTACAACATATCCCTCAGGTTGAGTCATGTAGACTTCTTCTTGTAAATCTCCATTCAGGAAGGAACTTTTTATGTCCATCTGATGGACTTTCCAACCAAATTGTGTAGCTAAAGAAAATATCATCTTGATCATATTGATATTAGCTATGGGAACAAATGTCTCCTCGTAGTCAATGCCCTTTTTTGTGCATACCCCTTTGCTACAAGTCTTTCTTTATGCTTGTCCATTGTCCCATCTGCTTTGTACTTCATTTTGAATATCCATTTACATCCAATGGGTTTCTTCCCTGGTGGAAGATCGACAAGCTACCAAGTGTTATTTTTCATTATTGACTGATATTTAGAGTCCATGGCATTTTTCCAAGATTTTGACTGTAGGGCTTCCTGGACTATAGAGGGCTCATCAGACTCAATAACTCTACTCATCAAAGAAAAGTTAACTTCTTCTCTTGCTTTACTACGAGTTCGTGGTCCGGGGTGGATGTATCTGGTGGAGCATCCATTTTTACATCTCGTAACATGCTAGTACACCACTTTGGCATACGCTAAACTATTCATGTGGGTCATGGTTCTATCTGATCAACACCATCATCCCCATCATCACTTTCATCATCTGTGGGAACATCAGCTTCAGTTTTTACAACTGGTGAAAAATCTACATCTGGTGAGTCTGGAGGAGGATTCTTTGCTTCCTTCTTCTCAAAAAACTCAACATCTCTACTGGTGTAGACTTTCCTGGTCTTAGGATCCATCAATCTGTACCCAATATTTTCTTCATTGTACCCAATGAAGATGAGTTTTTGTGATTTCATATCCAATTTCTTTCTATTCTGCTTAGGTATGTGCATACTTGCTTTGCACCCGAATACTCTAAGGTGTGCAACAGATGGTTTCCACTTTGACCATGCTTCATGTGGCGTTACTCCTTCAAGAGCAAGCTGTGGGAACTCTATTCAACAAATAAACTGATGTCTTTGTTGTTTCTTCCCAGAATGTCTTTCCAAGTCTAGAGTCATCGATCATGCATCACATAATTTCCATGATAGTATGATTTCTTCTCTCAACAACACCATTTTGTTGCGGTGTGTGTGGAGGAGGCATTTGTCGATGAATCCCATGAGTTTGTAGGTAGTCTTTGAACTCATTACTGGTGAATTCCCCCTCGATCTGAGTGGAGAGTTATGATGTGATGACTAGTTTTGTTCTCAACTGCTACTTTGAACTTCTTGAAAGTTTCAAAAGCTTCACTTTTCTTACGAAGACAAAAAATCCACATTTTTCTTGAATATTATTCAACACATAACATGAAGTACTAAAATCTAGAATGACTTGGTTGCATCGGACCACAAAGATTAGTATGAACCAGATCAAGCTTACCATGAGCTCGATATGTACTCTTCTGGAATGAAGCTCTGTGTTGTTTTCCTGCTAGGCAGTGAGGAAACTTGTCTGTATCCTTCTGAAGAGATGGTAGCCCATGTACCATATTGCGTCGGCATAGTGTATCGAGATACTTGAAACTAACATGACCAAGTCTCTGATGCCACAATTGTGTTGAGGTAGAGTTCTTAGCCACAAGTGCCGATCATCTCTGTGGAAAAATCAAGCTGGAACATGCATCCCACATTGGAGGCTTTTGCAACTATTTTCGAGCCTCATGATTTATCTTGAATCAAACATGTTTTCTTGCCGGAATGAGTATCAAAGTCAATTTTTAGGTTTTGATCTAGGATTTGACTAACTGAAAGAATATTCTTTGTCAACCCAAGGACATATAAGACATCGATATAGTCTACAGTTGTGTGAACCAAGGGGTAGAGAAGTGTTCCCAATCCCCTGAATTGTATATGAAGAATCATCACCTAATGAAACATGGTTTTTTGAAGGCGTGTCCCTCATTGAGGAAAACTAGTCTATGTGGTTGGTCATATGTTGAGTGGCTCCTCAATCAACATACCAGACATCACTAGATGATGTGGATGGTTCACTTAATCGAGCAGTGTACAAGAAGTCTTCATTATCTTAATGTTCTTCTTGGTCAACAATATTTCCTTGCTGATGGGGTCTTCTTTTCCAGTTGCCCTTTTTCTGCCCTTAATTTTAGTTTGAATGTCCCTTGTGAGATTTTTGTTGTAGAGGTCTAGAGTTTCTTGATGAACCTTTCTTGTAAGTATTGTACCAAAAATTTGGTAAGTCATGTCCTCTTTTTACATTACACATTGCTTCTTCTGTTGTTTGTCCCCGTGATACTGATTATGATGTTGGGACTTTTGATAGGAGTTAGGTTTTCCTTTGCCTTTTCCTTTCCATTTTTGATGTGAAGAAAGTGTTTGTTCCTCTTCATCATCTTTATTTTGCATGGCTTCCTCTTGTTGCAGTAGGTTTACCATTTTTTCAAAACTAACTGTTGTATCTGACATGTTTAGTGTTGTGACAAAAATGGGGTAAGAAGAGGGGAGTGCTCTCAGAACAATGGGAATGAGAGCATCACCTGTGACCGCTTCTCCTAGGGCTAGAATTGAAGCCCTCAACTCTACAACTCTTCTTAAGAAAGCTTCAATTTTCTCATTCTTCTTGAACTTCAATGTGTGTAACTGACTCTGCAAATTTAGTATGACATTCTTGTTTTTGGCCTCATATACTATGCACAATTTATCCCACGCTTCTTTGGTTGTTTTGGCATCTCGAATGTGGGGTTGCACATCATTGGACACTCCAAACAAGATGATTAGTTTGGCCTTCTGATCTGCTTTATCAAAAGTTGTTGTTGTTGTGTTGTATCGTAGTTGATCTGGTCGAGTACCATTCACAAGCAATCCGGATCTCTTCAAACTCAAGTTTTGTCTTTATTTTAGTCTTCCATGTAGCATAGTTGTTTCCTCTAATTAGTGGTGAATCTGGAAGAAAAAAATTAGGGGCATTGGTGCCCATTTTGCAGAAATCACTGATAGTGTTTGGATCCTATCACTCCAGGTATAAGGTCTCCCAATCTATATACCATCAATCGGCATACCAAACCTTTCTATATGTGTGCCCTTCAGATATACCTGGCGGCACGTGCAAGAATCTCACCCTTTCTATATACCCAGTGGTACGTGAAAGAGGCGTTAACGTACGTGAAAGAATTCAATACGTGGTACCAAGATAGTACTGAAAGGGGTATATGCAATTATTGACACTAGCTCAAAGAAATATCCTCATACATGCGCGTAACTTCGCTATATACTAGGATAATTTCTTAGTCTGGATTTATGTCGTGCAATCATTCACAGATGGATCGGATGGCTCATAGTGTGTCCATTGTGAACTTATTACTCCCCGTCGATTTAAAGGGTCGATGCCTAGACGACGTTGTTGCAGCTATATTGGCATCAAGTGTAGTAGTAGTCACAATGGCTTTACCCATAAGCACTTCCCAGAGGCACCGTATATACCAAACATTGCAAATGAGATCTAGGATCTCGTGAGTGTTACAGGACCAATTTTTACTATTTTGGATTACAACTCTCTGTCATTTTCTGAGTAGTTATAATATTTGTGGTTGACTATGGAAACCTGTAAATTAGTACAATATATTGAAGAATGTAATTACATTCAAAAAATCTAGAAAAATTGAATGAAAAAAAATTGTTTTGCGGGCCCTGGTGGCCTCTAGAGCCCAATACGACCCTCTATGCCAAAACCCATTAAAAAGTAGCCCAGAATGAGGTTTTTAGACAGTCTTATTTTTGCAAATGTTGCCCGAAATCAAAAAATAGGCCTATTAGGAGAAAAAAATTGCCCTATATTAGGGTTTTTCTCACTAAAATATTTAGAGGCCTGTTTGGTTGTAACTAGCGGTATAGAGGAGGTTTTTCCACCAAATTCTCCTCCAATTTTGGCAATTTTCCAAATTTTCCACTAAATTTCATAAAATTGTTTGAAAAACAAATTGTGGGTGGGGGTCGAACCATTTACCTCACACACCCAAGTCTTTCCCTCTATCCACCTTAGCTCTATGAGCACTTAAGATAAAATGCAAGGCATATATATTTAAAGAAGATGAAAATGACTCACCTTTTTAAAATGACGTGGCAGAGGTGGAGCTCCACATGGTCGGCGTGTATGGAGGAGTGTGAGTTTAGGGTTTCTCATGCATGAAAACTGGATCTCCTTCGTTATCTTGGCTACTTGCAATGGAATCGGCCTCCGTTTGTATTTGGCATTCACTGTTCTTTAATGTTTTGTTGATTATTGACTTTTTTTCCTTTTTTTTGTTTACATGCAGGTCACAAGCTCTGACTTGGCCGTGTTAATGCATAGCTCATTGGTTTTGCATGTAGGTCACAGGGGGAATTTGGACATGAAGCTTATATGCACTGCTCACCAATGTTGGCCCATCCACGAACTCTCTCCAACGTTTGTTGCTTAATATAGATAGCTCGATGGATGAGCTCTTGGCTCGACAGTGGAAATAGGGTAGGGTTTGGTGGTGGTTGTTCTTGCTAAGGGAAAAGGATAAGGTCATTTAGATCAGCTTTTATTACAACAATACAGGTAGCTTAGTGACAGAAAACTTGGTTTGGCCTTGAAACAATGCAAGGCTCGGTTGTTGAATGCAAAACTCTCTCGCTAGGAGCTCGATCCAAAGGGACACTAATTCAGCCACTAAGAAACAGCTCAATCAGAGGCTTTGGCTTGGTGTAGAGTTGGATCAACCCACCTGCTCTAAGAAAAAAACCAACTCGCTAGTCAAAGAAAACAACCAACCCGATATGCAAATACAGAGCTCGGTATGAGCCAAAGCACATTTTCAATCTTCTGAGCTCGCTGGTAACCCAATGGGGGCTCTTCAAACAACTCAATGCTTTTCTCTATGGATTCCTTCCTCCATGTTTGATAAGATAGATAATATTATCTGTAGCTAAGCAATTTAGAGATAAAACCCTAATGGGGAAAAAAATTAAATTCTGTAGAAAATTTTACTGGTCTTTGGGTGCACCAAAGGTGAAAAAAAAATATTTGTGTTCCAAACACCTGGAACTAAAGAGGGGGTTGTGGGGATGCAGGGATGTTTAGGAAGTTGTTGGAGGCAACACAAGCTCTCCTAAAAAGAAAATTCACGAAAGAGGGGGTTGTGGGGATGAAGGGATGTATGGGAAGTTGCTGGAGGCAACACAGGCTCTTCTGAAAAGCAAATTCTTCTCCAAGACACTTCTCTTCCTACTACAACCTCTCCTTCAACCCTTTGTTGCTTCACAGGTCCAAATTCCTGCTCTAGTACCAAATGTAGTTTCACAAAACAAGGATGGTAGCCTATGTATTTTATTAATGTGAAATCAACCAAATTACATATGTATGAGCTGCAATACTTATAGGTATTGTACAAATGAATACAAACAAGAAACTAAGTTGCACATGTGTAACAATATTCCTGATTACATAAGCTTCCAAAATATCATACGGGAAGCACAAATGAAATAATTGTTATAACTAAATAACAATTATACCCGTGAAAATAATAAGCCAAATATGGTTGATAAAACTATATAACAATATACAACAATAATTAATTAATAACAATAGTTAAATAATTAATTATACAATGCATGATTAATTATCCTAACATCATGTTTATGTTCCAAGATGGCACCTTCAGATTTTATAATTACAACTTATGTTCTCGTTCCTTTACCGTTGATCCCGAAATGTATCAGAAAATCTATATCTTTTCTAGAAATTCGATAGAAATTGCACTCTAACATGGTATTCTCTCAAAAATACAGATAAGGCTGCAGTTTCATTTCTTTAGTTTTAGAATTCTTCACTTCTCTACTTTATCATGATAATGATTTTGGGTTTTTTACTAACTCCAAAAATATGCATTATTGGCTCAAACCTTTCTTGATCACTGGTATGCTTTAACAACCTGTTTTGAAGGTCATCCATGGTTGAGAGTTGGAATTTATTTATTTACCATGATCTATAAATGGCTCTGGTTTTTATGCAGGTCGTCATTGGTGGGCTCAAAGATCTCTAATCTTTCTGTTCTGTGAGGCCATTTTTTCCATTTTTGAAGAAGAGCGTGAGCCACCATGCTTACCAATATGGGAGCTCTGTTTTTGCAAATTGCTGTCATCTTCAACATTAAGGGTTCTAGTTCATTTTCTTGATAAAACGGCCATGACTGTATTTAAACTCGCAGCTACCATTTTTCGAAGGGAGAGCTCTATCTTTAGTTCTAAGTATGCATGATTTGGGTATTCCTTTTTTTTGAAATACTTGTTTCTCGGTATGAATTCTATCTATTTATAGTTGGAATACATCGAGCTCTATTTTAATATGTACGGTTTTTGAATTCCATCCACCATCTCCTTGGTGTTTCGTCATTCTACTCTGCATTCTTGATGGTTTTTTGGGGCTCTATGTTGAGTTGCTTTGCACATCTTTCTCCTTTATTGATCTATTTCACCTGGGCATAGCTACATTTCCTCTCTATTTTCTCCAAGAATCTACAACTAGATCTGCATATTACTTTTCGTTTGGGGTTTGAGTTGTATGAATTTGAGATTCAGCTTTCACCCAAGATTTTACTCAATACCCACCTTATGGGTTATTATTGCATCACTATTATTTGAACATGAAGCTCTGGTTCCTAATTTTGCTGCAATACTGGGCACTGAATTTGCCATTCAAAATGAATAAACCCCCACATTTCCTCTCTGATCTTGGGCTCGATTTATTTTTCCTTAGTTGTCATACTCGGAACTCATGTTTATCTATTTTTTGGTAGATCTTCTTATCTGGATTTTGCATTGTTAGTTGACTGTGCTCGGTATGGCCTGAATTAGAGACTGACACTTTCTTGCATTCATGTTCTGGGTCTACAAATTTCCCTCTTATTAGTGACTGAAAATAAATTATTATTGGTATTTTAAGAAGACTATGACAGGATGTTTTCCTTTTTTTTACCTAACTTTATTGAACCCTCCATGTTGGCCTAGCTAGACTGTCTCAACATCAGTTATCTCATTGTAGGTCTACCTTCAATTTTTTGTGTTTCATTTCCATTGTGTGTGTGTGTGTGTGTGTGTGTGTGTGTGTGTGTGTGTGTGTGTGTGTGTGTCTGTGTGTGTGTCTGTGTCTGTGTCTGTGTCTGTGTGTGTGTGTGTGTGTGTTTAACAAGCTCATATAAATCCTTTCTTCCAGTTCATGGGGCTCTAACTTGGCTTTGTTTCATAGCTTTGTCATAATTTATTATAAATTCATTTGTCAAATAGCTGTTTGGAAATATCTTCAATGTTTTCTGAGAAAGTGTATGGCTGAAGAATTTTTTTTAATACAATTCTACAACTTGATGATATATCTCGGTGAATTCTTGAAAAATTCTCCAGAGAATTATTTGACTTGAACTTTCTCAAATTTATAGTTGATGTAGCTCACTTGTTAGTTGTATATGGCATTCTTTCATCTACTCATTTGTAGGTTTGAAATCTCATGGGTCTTTGTAGTCTTCATGTCTTAGATTCTCCTAGAATATGCATCTTTATAAGCCGACCCTTTGATAATGAGATCTAGAAATAGCTTGTTTATATCTTTCTAAAACTAACTGTTGATTACATGGTATTAGCAGTGACCAATTTCTTAAAAGCATTTGTTTCTTTAAATGATGACTATACCTCATCTACCTCCTCAAGACTTGCGGTTGCTCTAATATTCCATAGCATGATAAAGATTAAAATCTAGAAAGAACACCTGTTTACCTTATGAAAAAATTATTTTGTTTTAATATCCTTTGCCAACTGATGGTCATTTCACAACTAAGAGTGATGCATTATGAGAATCTTGCAAATGTGCCTTCCAAAACATTATGAAAGAATGCATGTGACCTTTTGCTTTGATGAGTTGGAAATCTCTCTTTTATGGTGATCTACTTTTAAATTTGAACTCTTTATTCTTCAAAGATCATTATGAACCTTTATTTGAAATTGTGCCAACAAGATATATTTTTTGTCTTTTGATATTTGTTTCCCTTTTGATGGTTGAATGTCCTAACTTTACAAATTTGTGCAATTTTCTGGTGCAAGATAGTTCGTTTCCAAACTTTAACCTTTCCAATGATAGACCTTGCTTTTATAGGTTGGAAGAACTGAAACCAATGAAAATATATAGCTGATTGAATAATTTCATTCATTGTAGTCTTTGGGAAAGCTTTGTTTTTAGAATTGTATGAATAATACTCTGTTTCCTTTCCCGATCTGTAAATTAACTCATTCTTCCACTTACTTGGATGATTGCATATTGTAATCTATATCATTCCATCTCTTCTAGAATTATGTGTAATTTTTATTGCAATATGTTTCACTTCTAGATCTCTGTATGAGAGATGACTGTAAATTGATGACTCATGTGTACCTTCTTCTGATGAGAAATTGCACTTCCCTTTTTTGATAGTTTGACCTATTTCTTTATGACCCGTGAAAGGAAAATTGTATCCTGTATGCATTGTATCACCTATATGGTTGAGATGATTGTAGCATATTTGTTCATGAATATCCTTTTTATGTAAATAGAAAGCATGTATGTACAAAACTGAAAATATAATAGGGCAAGGAATACCCTGATCTCTAACATTTGTTTTATTTTTTAGGTATAATGGAGTGATGCATCCTATAATCTACTATGAATAACACAGGTGCGTTGGAACATTACCCAGCCTAAGCTGAGCACTCACCCGAAGCACGCAAAGGTACTAGGCCCCTCTTTAGAGTTGTTTGTGTAGGATGTTAGTGTGATGATGATAGAACATATTCATATCCATAATTAAACATAAACATTTCACAGTGCATATTCCAGATCTAGATCTTAGAGAATCATGAATTAAACAATAACTATAATAAGATTAACCATACAAGAAACCAGATTCATTATGTTTAACACCATTATCCAGCCAATATTATCCATTGCATTAAACACTATAAAACATAGAAGCTTCTTACATTATAAAGTATCACCATGAGTCATGCGCATCAGATCCAACAACATAACTCTATAATATTTTACACACCTATGTCCTAAACTACATAGTTCAATACATATTTATAGAGGTGGGGACTTTCCCTTCACCACCTATGCACTTCTCAAAATAGGTCACATGCTGATAATAGCCATGCACCTTTACAATAACATGCATACATGCAAGTGTTCTAATAATAGATGTCCTACAATTAACTCTAAGAAGAAATCCTATTATTAACTCAAACCATGTATGGCGCTTATCAGCCGCTCATTCCCAAAATTCCATTATGTGTAGCACAAGTCTCCATCTCCATGTGTGCTTCACACGCTATCTTCCAAAAATATCCCTTATCCATAAAAACAGCTAATTCTTGAGCCAAACTATTCTCGTGTGTGTTTCCTTTCCTATCTTCTCACGCCTTCAAATGTGCCTTGTTCTGTGCGCACACCTTTTATTTACCTTCTCCTTAGAACAATATTTTGTCTGGTCAAGCATGGAGTATCACCCTGGAACAATCCAGAGAAACATGGAAGTTTCCTATAACCATTCAGGCAATGACGGGTGCTCTTTATCCTTTTATGTTTCCAGTTTTATACTTCTTTGCTTTCTTTTACATGGCCATATCCCACAAATTGTGTGAGATAAATGTAATCCTTATGAATAAATGAAATTATTGTATGAAATGAGCTATTTGATTTCCTTTTGCATTTCTATTATGTACTCATAATGTGGAATGAAACTAACCAATTCAATACCTAATGCAATTTCACCTAAGCATAAGGAAATAACTTGAATCAATTATACTTTTCCCTCAAATCTGTCAATTGACTTTAGTTCTTAAATGTGATCCTGATACATGTTGCCCTTTCTACCCTCCTCCAGGTCCTGCAATGGTCATTCACGGTTGTTTTACAACTCTGATGAGGGTGAAAACCTGGAATGGCGGCATCTATAAGGCATGGCCTTCTGTAGCAACACTTGAGTTACATATTTGATGTTGTGTCATTCCCAAAACTATCTAAATGAGAAACCATGGGAAAAAATTTCTACCCCTATCCGATGATTGACCAAAATGGTCAACATCTTGGTGAATTTGCGGGTTTGGTTTTCTGTTAACTGTAAGAACCCTTGAAAATGACTATTTCAGCCATTAATGCTAACTGAAGACATGTACCATAGCCTGAATATGCATGTCAAAGGCTACATATTGCTTATAAAACTGATAATTCCTCCTAAAAATGGATAAAACAACAACAAAAACCTATGAAAAAATGCACAAGGGGAAAAAAACCTCTATGAGGCATGTCATTGAAGATGGCAGCCATTATTGAAAGTAGGAAAATTACGTACTAACTAATATCCACCTTTTTGGTCCTCCTGGGTCAAAACGAAAACTTGTGATTTCATCTCCGTGAGGCTGCAAAAAAGGAAGAAAACCTCCAATTTTCCCATAACCCATACTTATGGGTTTCACAGGCACGCTGCAATCTATCTTATCTTGGATGAACATATCTCCAATGAACACCCACTCAACTGGTAATGCAATTTGGATGTCTTAATACTTCGTGGAAAACTAGGAGCTATCATCCTTCTCGCCTTCACCTGCAAGTTTTTCCAACTCATCTAGGAGATGCATATATTATTCCCAATCTTTATCATAGTCTTCAAGAGAAAAATTATGATTAAACTCCTCTTGAACCTAATCCTTCTTGTTTTCCCTCAAGTTAAAAATCTCCTCGAATGAAGAGGTCTGCAAAGAATTTACATCTCATCAAGGAGCTGAAAATACTCCTCCCAACCTTCATCTGAATCTTCCACATGTTGTCCCAAGATGATTTTTGGGCTACAAGAGCTTGCTTTCTTTTCAATTAGGGATGCAAGTACCTCTAAACTATCAACTACCACAATTTGACATTGATCTTCCTTTATGAATTTAACCTCTAATTACTGTAATATGTCCACAACTGTAACTTCGCAGAATGGGCATGTATCAAGGTCAAACATGCAAGCATGGACCTACTCTTCCTCCTCTATATAGCATTGAAGTTTTGTTAATCCACAAATTTGATGTTCTCTTTGGGTTACCTATGAAAAATCTGCAAGTTCTCCTTTAGGAGTATCAATTTCAATCTCATCTTCACACACATTTGTATTAAAAATAAACTCCCTAGCTTGTTCTTCCATAAACTCATGTGGATCAGCCAACCTCTACTCTAAATCTTCCATTAAACCCTCATCCTCTTGAGTGTATGGGGAAAGAGTACAACATTGTTCCATATTTGTTTTAACTTGAACAATTTGGGAAACCTCAACGCTACAAGGAGAAGAGAAGCTCATAAAACTTGGAAAATTATACTTCTTAATTACTTCCACCACCTTTAGTTGGGCAGATGCACTAGACAAAACAAAGTCCTCACGACAAAAGGTAGGAATCATATCACCTGGTTGAGTAGACCACTTGCTCCAAGGCTGAGAAATATGGGGAACATTGGGTATGACACCTAGAGTGGATGAAGGAAAAATTTCTTTATAGGAAGGTAGAAAACTTGGCACCTTTGATGGTGTAGGTATGTAAACTTTTGGATCTTCCCACTTAGGTGCCAAATAAGGTAAAATAGGTGGGCACGGTGCTTGAAAAGGCTGATTTTGAGGGGAATAATGGGAAACTTGGGGCTGGTATGGTGGTTGATAAAGCAGGTAAAGTTGGTAATCATGTGGGTAGGGGAGATATGGGTTATAACCAGACTGGTAGGGATCATAATGGGTCGAAGAAGACTATTGGTAATATTGTTTCTCCTCTTCAACATGTCTCAACCGCTCTTCAACATATTCCATTATCTCCTTGATGCTAGGTGTTCTAGCATCAGATTTGGGAGGAGATTAAGCTTGAGTGGGCTGCCATGAAGGCTGAGCAGGGATGGGGAGAGTTTCATTTTGATTGTAATAAGTTGGATATTAATGATTATAATAAGAACTTGAATGCTCATGATTACTATAATATCCATATATCGTTTCTCTTCAAAACATGAATAAATGAAACAAAATCCAACCTTTTAGATGTGGTTGTATCGGAGTGTTGAATGGGCTGCTTGGACCAACCAAGTAACCATATGCCTGTAAAATATGCCTCCAAAGGATGAAATCTACCAAACATGCATCAAACTTGGTGAAATTGTGACAATAATGAATTGTCCCACCGGGTGTGCCAAAAAACTGTTATCGGTCCAATATACACCTTATTCTAGATGGCAATTTGACTTCTAACTTGGACCAAAATAATGGGATTCCCTCTGAGTTGTGGGCATCTCGAATGAGGGAAACCTCCAGAAGGGTTGGCTCCCTTTGATGATTCAATGAAAATATGTATTTTTGTTGAGTTGAAGGTTAGATGAAAGCAAAACTGAAAATAATAAACGGTGATACACCAAATTTGTGTGGGACAAAAGCTTGCATGAAACACGCTTGATGAAAAAATGAAGAATTGATGGCTTCACTCCAATCACGATTAACAAATTATGTACTTACTAAGGTATTAAAATACACTTATTGAATTACAAAACAATCAAATCCACTAAATGAAGGTGTTATGAGGCTATTGTCATGCAAAAGGATTAATATATTGACTTGCAACACACTTAAAACCTACTTTTACACACTACAAAGAAGCTTGAGATTGGAGTAAAATCAGTCTTTATTATCAAAAATGTACAATACAAAATCTTAGCAGCATAATTCTACCAAAAATAAAGCCCCCATGCTTGTGAAAGCCATGGAAAATATATAGAAAAATTAACCTCACTCTTAGCCCCAAAAATAACATGAAACTACAACTAAAGTGTCCATACATGCATAATTCCAACCCTCAATGAATACAATAAAATAATAAAAGGATAAGAGTAGTCTATGTTGGACTCTCTAATAGCTCTGATCAACTGTTGTTGACTGCTTTTCCTTCCTCTTAGCATGTGTACGAACTTGCCTTGGAAAAAAAGATAATAGCATGTTTAAAGAAAAGCTCTTGTTGGCCTATTTTCAAAAGCCTATTTTTGGGCATGTGCCACTTGTCTCCATATGCAAAAATTATTTTGTCTTTCCTGTCATGAATGGTATAATGGGTCTCTTTTGTCTTATATGTAAAATCTTATCTTGGCTTTATTTGTGAACACCAGCATGCTTTAAATGTTCCAAGTGGGATGACTAATAGTTTATTCCCCTGACTTTTGCAAAGATAAACATGCATTATTACATGTTGAGCATAGTTATCATGATCTTTTATCACCATTCACCCATAAATAAAACACTTCAAAACACAATTGACCACGTGACAAATGGCAAGGGAAGGTTAACTTAACCATAGTAACAATGACCCACTCTGGTTAAGTCAATTTAAAATAGGGCTTCAAACCCTAAAAGTTTCATTTGCACTTACCACTTTCGGAACCTTCGTAGTAATGAGGCTCTGCAAAGTTTTTTCAGTGCGTAGACCTTTTTTGAATTTTCCACTTGTTTTTTTATTTTCTTTCCTAGCCACTATTGACAAAGGAATGGAGCTCATTTTGTAATTCTCTGCCTCCATGATAAATTTGGGTTCCTTTTGATTCTAGCACAAGGGTTTTATTTATTGATATTTGTTTCTGTGTCGACCATGGCCATTCTGATTAGTCCTCGTGGCCTCTATTTTTTTCTTGGAACTCATGTATGAGATGGGGTTGATCTCCTATAGTTCTCATTAAAGAGGTAAAGTTATTTTCTTTTTGTGGAGCATTGATTCAGGTTGGTATTTTGCTAGCAAGAGTCACCTATTAATATTTTTCCATGTTGTTGGAATACACATCTCAGATTTTCTTATGGCTTTCTTGTTTGAGGTTTGGTGAATGCCCATTGTTATCAATCTTTTTCCCCAATGGTTACCTGATGCCTTGAAATCATGGAAACTTTTGGGTTGAGATTTACTTTGTGAGTTGCATTTGTTTCCATGAGGTATGCTTTCAAAATTTGGTCGCTTTACCTCTAAAATTGGGCTAGTCCTTTACGTTTTGCAAGTCTTCATGTCCTCCTTTGATGATTAGACCCCCATTTGCGTGAGCTCGAGGTTTACTTACTTTTATAATTTCTACTCTCATCCTGGTGTATCACAAATAATTCTTTATGCACCTCTGTAGCTAAGTATTTGTATTTTTCAACTCATTTGATTCTCAAAATAAAGTTAAGTTTTCTAATACTTTATTTTCCTAAGATGGCTCAGTATATTTCTTGAAGTTAGCATTGTGACTCTTGATCATTCCTGAGCTTAAAAAATTGGATTAACAATGTAATTCTGGAATCTACAATTTAGAAGCATGTTTATGTTCCAAGACGACACCTTCAGATTTTATAATTTGAGCTTTTGTTCTCATTCCTTTACAGTTGGTCCCGAAACGTATGAGAAAACCTATATCTTTTCTATAAATTTGATAGAACTTGCACTCTAACATGGTATTCTCTCAAAAAGATAGATAAGGCTGCAATTTCATTTCTTTAGTTTTAGAATTATGCACTTCTTTGCTTTATCATGAAAATTATTTTGGGTTTTTTACTAACTCCGAATATATGCATTATTGGCTCAAAACTTTCTTGATCATGTGGTATGCTTTAACAACCTGTTTTGAAGGCCATCCATGGCTGAGATTTGGAATTTATTTATTTACCATTATCTATAAATGGCTCTGGTTTTTATGTAGGTCGTCATTGTTGGGCTCAAAGATATCTAATCTTTCTGTTCTATGAGGCCATTTTTTCCATTTTTGGAAGAAGGGCTCGAGCCACCATGTTTGCCAATCTAGGAGCTCTGTTTTTGTAAATTGCCAACATCTTCAACATTGAGGGTTCTGGTTCATTTTCTTGATAAAATGGCCATGACTGTATTTAAACTCACAGCTACCATTTTTGGAGTGGCGAGCTCTATCTTTAGTGCTAAGTATGCATGATTTGGGTATTCCTTTTTTTTGAAAAACTTGTTTCTCGGTATGAAGTTGCTCTATTTATATTTGGAATGCACTGAGCTCTATTTTAATATGTATGGTTTTTTAATTCCAGCCACCATCTCCTTGGTGTGTTGTCATTCTACTCTGCATTCTTGATGGATTTTTGGGGCTCTGTGTTGAGTTGTTGCATAGCTTGCTCCTTTATTGATCTATTTCACCTAGGCATGGCTACATTTCCTCTCTATTTGCTCCAAGAAATCTACAAATGGATCTACATATTGCTTTTAGTTTGGGGTTTGAGTTGTATGAATTTGAGATTAAGCTTTTAGCCAAGATTTTACTTAATACCCACCTTGTGGGTTATTATTGCATCACAATTATTTGAACATGAAGCTCGGTTCCTAATTTTTCTTCAATTCTGGGAACTGAAGCCGCCATTTGCATTGTTGGTTGATTGTGCTCAGGTATGGCCTGAATTATATACTGACACTTTCTTGCATTCATGTTCTGGGTCTGTAAATTTCCCTCTTATTATTGACCTAAAAATAAGTTGTGATTGGTATTTTAATAAGACTATGACAAGCTATTTGCTTTTTCTGTACCTAACTTTATTGAACCCTCCATGTTGGCCTAGCTAGACTTGTCTCGAGCTCGGTTATCTCACTATAGGTTTGCCTTCACGTTTTTGTGTTTCATTTCCATTATATATCTGTGTTTAACAAGATCATATAAATGCTTTCTTCCAATTCATGGGGCTCTAACTTGGCTTTGTTTCATATCTTTGTTCTCATTGATTATCAATTCATTTGTCAAATAGCTATTTGGAAATCTCTTCAATGTTTTCTGAGAAAGTGTATGGCTGAAGAAAATTTTGTAATACAATTCTACAACTTGATGATATATCTCGGTGAATTCTTGAAAAATTCTCCAGAGAATTATTTGACTTGAACTTTCTCAAATTGATAGTTGATGTAGCTCACTTGTTAGTTGTATATGACACTCTTTCATCTACTCATTCGTAGGTTTGAAATCTCATGGGTCTTTGTAGTCTTCATGTCTGATATCCTCCTGGAATATGCATCTTTATAAGTTAACCCTTTGATAATGAGCTATAGAAATAGCTTGTTTATATCTTTCTGGAACTAACTGCTAATTGCAAGGTATTAACAGTGACCAATTTCTTAAAAGCATTTGTTTCTTTAAATGATGTTTATACCTCATCTACCTCCTCAAGACTTGCAGTTGATCTAATATTCCATAGCATAATAAAGATTAAAATATAGAAAGAACACCCGTTTACCTTATGAAAAAATTGTTTTGTTTGAATATCCTTTGCTAACTGATGGTTATTTCATAACTAAGAGTGATGCATTATGAGAATCTTGCAAATGTACCTTCCAAAACATTGTGAAAGATTGCATGTGACTTTGTGCTTTGATGAGTTTCTAATCTCTCTTTTATGGTGATCTACTTTTAAATTTGAACTCTTTATTCTTCAAAGATCATTATGAATGTTTATTTGAAAGTGTGCCAGTAAGATATATTTTGTTGTCTTCTGATATTTTCTTCCCTTTTGATGTTTGAATGTTTTAACTTTACAAATTTGTGCACTTTTCTGGTGCAAGATAGTTCATTTCCAAACTTTAACCTTTCCACTGATAGAACTTTCTTTCATATGTTGGAAGAAACTGAAACCAATGAAAATCTATAGCTGATTGAATAATTTCATTCATTGCAGTCTTTGGGAAAGCTTTGTATTTTAGATCTAAAATTTAACTCATTCTTCCACTTACTTAAATGATTGCATACTGTAATCTGTATCATTCCATCTCTTCTCAACTTATGTGTAATTTTTTTTGCAATCTATTTCACTTTTAGATATCTCGTATGATAGATGACTGTAAATTGATGACTCATTTGTACCTTCTTCTGATGAGAAATTGTGCTTCCCTTTTTTGAGAGTTTGACCTATTTCTTTATTAATCGTGAAAGGAAAATTGTATCTTGTATGCATTGTAGCACTTGTATGGTTGAGATGATTGTAGCATATTTGTTCATGAATATCCTTTTTTATGTAAATAGAAAGCATGTATGTACAAAATTGGAAAATATAACAGGGCAAGGAATACCCTGAGCTGTAACATTTGTTTTATTTTTTTAGGTATAATGGAGTGATGCATCCTAGAATCTACTATGAATAACCTAAGCACGTTGGCACATCACCCAGCCTGAGCTGAGAACTCACCCAAAGCGCGTTAAGGTACAAGGCCCCTCTTTAGAGTTACTTGTGTAGTATGTTAGTGTGATGATGAAAAAACATATTCAGATCCATAATTAAACATAAACATTCCACAATGTATAATCTAGATCTAGATCTTAGAGAATCATGAATTAAACAATAATTATAATAAGATTAACCATACAAGAACCAGATTCAGTTATGTTTAACACCATTATCCATCCAATATTGTTCATTGCATTAAACACTATAAAACATATAAGGTTCTTACATTATAAAGTATCACCATGAGTCATGCGCGCATCATATCCAGCAACATAACTCTACAATATTTCACACACCTTTTTCCTAAAACACATAGTTCAATACATATTTATAGAGGTGGGGACCTGCCCTTCACCGCCTATGGACTTCTCAAAATAGGTCGCATGCTAATAATAGCCATGCGACTTTACAATAGCATGCATACATGCAAGTGTTCTAATAATAGATGTCCTATAGTTAACTCTAAAAATAAATCCTATTATTAACTCAAACCATGCATGACACTTATCATCCGCTCGTTCCCAAAATACCATTATGTGTAGCAAAAGTCTCCATCTCCATGTGTGTTCGCACGCTATCTTCCAAAAATATTCCTTATCCATAAAAATGGCTAAGTCGTTATCTAAATTATTCTGGCATGTGTTTCATTTCCTATCTTCCCATGCCTTCAAATGTGCCTTGTTCCCGCGTGAGCACCATTTTATGTGACTTATCCTTAGAATGATATTTTGTCTACTTAACATTACCCCACACTAAAGTACATTGTCATCCCGACAATGGGAATTCTTTCTGATGTTCCCAAATAATAAAGAATACGTGAATGAAATAATTAAAGAATCATTATACAAAAGAATGAACCCTCACTCTACAGCACCCTCTTCTTCAACTAGGAGGATCAACTCTAGATACTCAGGTTTTGATTTCAGCTTCCAATGTTTGTCAATCATTTAGTGTGGTCCTTGTTTTCTCTGGAATGTCTGTGGCTATGGCATCTAGTTCATCCTAAGTGATCTTGTCCTTCTCATTTTATATTACTTAGACAACATTAGCCATACCAACATCATTCCTTCCAGAAGATCCATCTTCTGCGCTATGAGCTTACCAATCTCATCAATCCTCTCCTTATGCGGATCCTGGGTTACTACGAGGGCTTCGCGCTTTTGTCTTACCAGTGTCAATCTATCTCGTGCACCCTAATGTCTCATCTTTCATTGCTGCTAGAACTTCATTATCTTCAACCATAGTTCTGGTCCTTATTACTACTTCTAGTGCCGCACACAAATTGAGAGCTTTGTCAACTTTCTTCAAAGGATTCTAGGGTTAGGGTTTGTAGGAGGAAAATATTTGAAACTCAGTCTTCAACCAATGAAAAATATTGAGTTTTTATAGAAATATCTACATAGGTGATACAAATATGTTGCAAAAAGAATTTTTTGAGTTCATGCCTCGAGGAGGGAGAAAATCATGACAAAAGTTTTGAAAACCCGTGGAAGGTGCATGTTCTAGGTGCTCGAGATTGCAACCAAATTTTTACATTCCCAGGTGAAAGATACAAGACAAAATCTTGTGCACAAGTATGTTCAAAAGGTATAGAAGGCTCTCAAATTGGTTTGAAACAATTTATCACTCCATAGAAGAAGATATCAATTGCATAAGTTCCCATGCTCGTGCAAACTAGGTGTACAAAGTTTAAACTCATTTTTCTCTGTCATGACTTCAAGGCATGCTTTGAATTATTTTAAGTGTCTAGGTTCATCAAAATTCAAATGGAGCATTTCCCTCCAAAATGTAAACTTTGAATGTGGAGGCCATTTTTGGCTTGCTATTGTTGTTTTCATGAACTCTTGGAGCTTGTAGCCTTGAAAAAGGATGGAGTGAGAAATAATTAAGTGTCTTAGGTCCTCTTTAGGGACTAGAAGTCATAATTTGAATGAGAAAACAATAATTAGAGTCTTTAAGTTAGGAAATCTAGTGTAAAACTCTTGTGACCAAGAGGTCTATTCGGTTATAAATTGGTGAAAGGACTATATATTAATCAAATGTAACTATTTTACCTCATTCTATCTGGATATAAATCAAACAAATGTGAAGGCTTCAAGCCAGGACCATCATGTGTGAAGTATTAAGGCATCATATATCTCCATGAGATACATATGATCAAATTCATGTATGAGAATAATGAATTTTATTCCATGAAAGGATGATTTTAGAGCTAAGAAATGTGAGGGGATGATCTTTATATGGAGCACCTTGTTTCTAAGAATGAGAAATCATTCGAGTTCACTTGATGCAATTCACTTGGTACTATTTATAAAAACTCATTCAACACCTAGTAGTGTGATCACAACTTAAGGAGGAGGCACATTACAATCACCTCATTTTTCCCATAGGACATGAATCCCATTTAGAGAGCAATCCTCTATCTACAAAGTGAGGATCTCATTTTAGTAAGAAGTAGACAAACATCATAGAGTTGATTTGTGGTCACTAAAGTGAATTATGGACCAAATTTAAAAATTGGTTCCAATTCAAGTAGTGGCGGGGCCAAAATCCAATCCAGAAGGTCAAAAAACCTACAAAACGACTATAGGTTTTCCCAAAATAAAGGTCGACTACAATATATATGCCCTGAAAGTTTTAGGTCCTTGAAATCCTAAAAATGAGTAAGTACTGACCAAATTAGATTTTGAAAAACTATCTTCTAGATTATAATTGTTAGAGCTATGGGACCACTTCCATTAGGTGCAGAGTGACCCTAATTTCTTATATTTACTAAAATTATAAATCTTAATAAAAGTATAAAGAAATAATAAAAGAAATCTTAATAAAAGTATAAAGAAATAATAAAAGAAATATTATACTTAACATTTATTTTAGTAAATATGGCTCCTTTGGGCCCTTCCACACTTCATATCACTCAAAACATGTATGTGTTATAATGCGTACGTGTTTTAGGCTCGTGAACCACCAAACCAAATAAAATAAATTACGTACGCGTTATTGCAAAACAAGTACGTGTTTTACTTATTTTCATATTTTTGTCCACTTTTTGGCCCCCACATATGTGCACTTACCCACCTAGGGCACGATTCCTCACACACACATACACATATAGAACTACATTGGGTCTGAGATTTAGTGTAGCGCTCAGTAGTAAGTTCATCATTGTGACAACTAAGAATAGTCTGACCCCTCATTCAGCATCTTTCTTTTTTAGGATTTGATGTCTATTTAGGGGTTTCGTAGGTTCATATTTCATTGTAGGTTTCCAACAACCTCAAATAATATTTTGCGACCTCATAATGACAAAATGTGACCAACAATGAACAACTTGCGACACCACAGAGGAGGTTTTCTGAGCTTTTCAGAGACCCATACACCCGAAACAGGCCCTAAGGCACCCACGGTGCCCCTGTCCCTCTCTAGGTGCCCCAAGATAGCCTATCTATCTAAATCTACATTTTTATGGGTCTCTGTGCAATTCTCTTGTTGTTTGTTCACCTGGTCAGCACCTCGGTACAATTTAGATTTCATTACGAATCATCTAAGTACCTCTTTCTCATCCTTGCAGCTAGGGTTTCGTAATTTATTGCATAGTTTGCTTGAGTATCATTTCTGCACTTAATTGCTACATTTATTTACTACTACAATAACATCAAATTAGGCATATATTTTCATATTTATCTTAATCATTTTGGTGAACCCGACCTTCGAATCCACCTTCTCTCTAGGGCTTCCTTCTTATTCCTGTCACCCATAGTGGTCGTTTTGGGTATTTTCAACATTGTGAGCTTCCTTCATCTTCTGTATGATTTCCAAATCAATGGATGATGGCTCTTCATCAATGACCACAACTGAAAATCTGTTGTTAACTCTCACAATGTTCCCCTTATAAAAATAGAAGCATATGATACTGAAAAATCATACGATGAAGACATTAATGTCGATAAAGAGCAATTAGAACCACTCACCAATTTTTGACAAGATTTGTGTAATAATCCCACTCATATGTTGCACAATCTACATACTTTTATTGTTTCTAAGAACACTTGTTATGCTTCGACACCTCTTGTTTCTCACTCTTTGGATCCTATGGTATCCACTAAATCCCTTTATATTCCAACTTCCATTCCTACCACTACCACTCCCATTATTTACCCTAGCACTCCTAATGCACGTCATGACTCTTCTTCAAATAATCATGATTTCACTTCTTTATATTAGGATCCGCATATACAAATTTTCAGCTTCAACTCGCTACCTCTCATGTATCTCTATCTTTGGACTCCACTTCACATCTTCACACTCCTTTCCCACCCATCATTTCTACCTATCCGTTATCACCTAACTTCATCTCCCCCAGATTACCCATCTTTAAAGGCCATGGTGACCCACAAGAGCATCTTTGAGCTTTTCATGTGGCATGTCTCGACTATATGGATGATCATATTATATTAGCAAAGTTATTTCCCCACAGTTTACAAGAGTATGTGATGAGTTAGTTCTATGACCTACTTTTTCATTCAATAACATATTTCACGCATATAGCTGATGATTTTCTTACTCATTTTCTAACAATATCGACTCTAAGATCTCATATGTAAAACTTGCACAACTTAAACAATGATCTAATGAGAATCTAACATATTATGTATTACAATACAATAACAACCTAGTTAAGATGTCTAATGTACTTGTGAACTCTGAGCTTCAATATTTATTCATTAGGAGTTTATTGTCACCTCTCTAGGAGAGTGTTCTATTCAAGACATCTCTTTCATTTGATCAAATCACACACTCTCAAACTACGGTAAACAAAAATCTTATCTATTGGAAAGCTTAAATATCAAGAGCAAGCATCATCTTCTATGGGATTTCAAAATAAATCAACATTTAAGCCATCAACAACCAAACCTACTGAAGTGAAAGTCACTGTTAATGTTGTATCTAACACCAAAGACCTTCAATGGCAACCACCTAGGTGTACATACACAAAACTAACTATTGCTCCACAAATCTTACTACCACAACTTATCGAGAGTAGTCTTATCACCCTTCTTCCATTAATTAATTTAGATCCATATTGTCCAAAAGCTCATAGCTATGATGAAAACCTTCATTGTGACTATCATTAATGCGTAGGGCATTCTACAGATCGTTGTTTCAAGCTTCAAAATATCATTCAAGATTTGATTGATAATAATAAAATTGAGCTTCCAGAGCCTACAACTTCTGCACTAGTAAATTAAAATCATAAGCTCAAAATATTCGATAATCTTCTTCCAAAACATAAAGCGGCTGACTCCTCGACTAATCATATATATCACACAGTACCTCCTCCTACATCAGGGGTTATTGATTTCCTAATTGCTCATGATGACATTTCTCCACCAATCATTTATTTCTCTAATCATGATTATCATGTTGCATTCTCTTCTGATCACTTGCACATTAGTGCTTCTATCATATCTATCCTTATCAATAACACAAAATTTGATCCATCATGGCCTATCAACGCATGTTTTTTTCACTTCTTGTTGTTATTAGCTATCCACTTGTTAGTGCTCGATTTGATCTCACCCTTTTATCCAGTATATACCTTTGAAAAATTATCTCTGATAGGTCTGACCCTGTAGGAAAGTTTGTGTTGAATGTGAATGAAAGTCTCGTGTTTAGGGTGTGAATCCTATTTTCCGGTTGAGGAATGTAATGGTTGTGATTTCCCCTAAAAATCCCTATGAAAATTGGCCCCTCTTTTTCTTTTGGTGTTCTTTTCTATTTTGTGGGACTTAACTTTGCCTAAGTGTGGAATTGTATATGGAAGGTATCCATGTGTCCCTTCAACACATCTTTAGAAAGGCACAAAGAATTGGATACTCTCAAGAAATGAGGATCGACCGCATGGAAAAAATGCAGCAATGCATCCCAAGTAGGTTGAAAAGTCAAGTCAAAGAAGAAGAGCTCGCAGGCCTCCACGTATTGCCTAGGTGCACAGATTCAGAAAGAGAGAGAGAGAGAGAGATAGGGAAGCCCCAAAGATGCGTAAGGTCTCCACGTGTCGTGAAAAGCAACTACCACTATCGGAAGAACCAGACAAAGAGGGAGAAGACCCGATGCTCGAAGGATTAAATGTGGTTTTGGATCATGAGGCATGCAGTTGAAGATGTGGTTGAAAATCAGAGTTGAGGCTCTCAAATGAAGAAAAAAAAGTGGTGGGTTAACAAAATCATGGGCACCATTGATATGAGACTAGATGAATTGCAGAGTTATAATCAAAGCCCCGGGAATGCTAGTATGAGGTACTCTGAACATGTAAACCTTGATTTTTCAACACCATACAGGATCATATGAAGGAAGATAAAAATGCAACTATAAAAACCGATGACCAGGCTTAGGATTGTTTTTTGAAACTCTCTTTTCATCTTATCTCGATTATTACTCTTGTCTCATGAAAATTGAATATCACTTTGAAATTGTTGCTCTCAAACATGAATGTAATTTGATGCGACACATTAGAATTTTATATAGTTTTAATAGAATTGTAAAGTACATTATTAAGCATATGTATTAATGTAACAATTTGAAGTTTCTTATGTTGTGGATAAAAGACAAGAAGGGGATTCTATAGGGGCCCTGCCCAGAAAAGTGACATACAATTTGGAAATTATGTAAAAAGAACACAAGAAGAGAAACACATCTTAGTTATCCTCCACTTTTACGTTAAAATATCCTCCGAATGGGGGATCGTGTTCAACAACTTATTCTTCCTGGATATGAATTCATTTAAACCCTAAAATGTCTGAGCAAACACAACTGACCCCACCAGGTTTTGAGACATCCCCATATCCATCAATGACTCAACGGTCATTTTGGGGCCATCCAAAATATCCCTCAGCTCAATCTTCTTCTGATAAGAAGATATCCAGTCTAGAAGATCTAAACCACCACCAAGAAATGTTATTTTCCCTTTTGCCTTATAGGGAATAGAACTAGTTGAGCTGAGCAGAAGTAAGCTGAGAAGGAACATCTAGAGTGGCTGGAAGAGCAAATAGTACAGGCAGGGGACCTCATGGATCAAGGGATTTGGAACTAGACCCACCCTTTTACATCCTTGTGAATGGTGGACACTTTCTTGGCAGAGGAACAAGCCAATGTCCTAATAATGTTTACTCCGTTAAAAAATCTCAATGCATTGGAATAGAAGATGGAGAGTAGACTTTACCTTACCCTCTCGAGTGATACATAATGATGATTTGGAATGGTGGGGAGATGAAGGCCCTACTTCTTCCTCATACAAAATAATGATTGGGGTTTGAGAGCTTGGTTATACCCTCTTCCTTATTGGGGATGGTGCTTGTATGGTGGAGGGTTGGGATGGTATAGGTCTTACCTGACCCTTTTCCAAAGAAGTGATTTTATGCTTTAATTCATCCACCTTATGAGAAATTGCGGGCACAGTATCAATGGAAGATTTTTTCTAAAGTACATAAGACTCCTTGGGAACCTCTTTCAACATAAATTCTTCATTTCACAGAAAGGGACACTTGTATTCAGTCATTCCTGTCACAGCAGGCCTCTTCTCAATCCAAAACTTCTTCAACTCTTCTATAGTTTTCTGGTGTTCCCACCAGAAGAGATGGTAATACATCGATTAGAAGGTAGAGAAAACATGATTGATTTTGATCAATCTCAAAAGGAGTGAGAGTCAAACTTACCGATATGTCAAGGGTCCCTTACCATCCCTTGGGTCTATAATGTCAAAAAAATCCCTAACAAAGGATTTATCTGGATGGTTCAAGTTGAAAATTTTATTCAAATCTTCCGAAGATATTTCCTTCAATCTATTTCCACAACTACCCTCACCATTGTGCTAACAAGGAGCTCTGCAATAGTCTCTCATGTTCAAGACTGGAAAAAATATGCATATGGGGGATAAAGTAAGAGTGGAACTTATAATGAAAATGTTGCAAGTGAATTGAATTGAATTAAATCATTTCAATCAAATGGATAGATATTTTTCTCTACTCGCACGAAGGAAATAATGATGAAGTGATTGACTACCAACTGGAAGAAGAGATGATTAAGAGTGACAAAAAGTTACACATGAGGAACTACTCAAATCAAGAGCCCTAGTGATCATTGCACACGTTCCAAAACTAATGTTCGAAAGTTAAGACTGATAATGGTCACATCATATCCATTTGATAACTTCGAGGAGCGTACCTATTCTACCAAATATGAAGATAAAAAGGCAACTTGGCATCCTAGTCATTATGAGAAAACAAGAAAATGTGAGTCACTTATAATACTTCCACCTAGCAACATAAGAATGGAATATTTGTAAAGGAACAAGAGTGGATCAAATTACGAGCTATAAAGGAGAATATTCCTTGGAAAATTCAAGCTTTTTGGGGGAAAATTGAAAAGTGATTGAGTGATTGAGATTGTATAAATGCAATGAGAATACTCTTGTATTGGGGGTTAAAATTTTATGAAATTTTAGAGAAGAAAGGTGTAAATTGAGAGAAACCATTTTTCCAAGAACTTGTTTGAGAAACTGTTAATTTCTTTAGCTTTCAAATTGAATCATGTCAAGATGGTTGTAAGTGTACAACCATTGACAAGCATTTAGACTGCAAATGAAACTTTCCCTTGCTGATGAATTTGATGAGTCTTGGGTTATTTGTGTTTGATCATGAACATTGTTGTGTCTACTTTAAAGTTGAGATATTTCAAAATAGATATTCATGTTCATGTTGCAATCTTATGTTATGAATCCCTCTAAATCACACAAGATCTTGTCCTTGTGGTAGCATCGTGGTAATTGCAATTGTGTTGTGAGGAGAGATTTCATTTCATTGTGCAATAAATAGTTTTAAATTTAATTTGCTTCCATTCTATTGATAAAGGTTGTTTGTAAGTCTATGATTGTATCTTAGGCTAAATAGATCGGGGATTACTAATGTTTTATTGAGTTTTTGGCATGAGATTTTATGTTTAAATTCTCAGATATTGTGTGAAACCTGTGTGTTCCTAGGCTTCCACGGATGCACATCTTCTAGTTGAAGGTTCAGTGTTAGTTATTTGAAGTGTTTTTATCCTCTTATCCGGAAGATCTCCCAACATTTGTTAAAAGTTCTCAAATATTTGGTATAATCAACTTTATCCTACTTAATTTCCCACCACAAATACATCCATAACTGATAAAATCCTACAAGAACTACCCCCGCTTGTATTGTTTGTCCATAAATGCTAAGGAGATTTATTGAATTTACCCATCCTTTACCCAAAATGTGCAGGAGAATGATGATTTTATTATTGTCTTTAGTAACCTAAACCTTGTCTAGGAGACATCTGCATTTTCTAGGGTGACAACTCGTGAGAGTTAGATTATGTTGCATTGACCATGTCTTCCCAAGGTTATTTCTCAATGTCTTAAAAGGATAGTCAAATATTGTTGATCCATTATTTTCCCTTACAAATACAAGTTACAAAATTGGTCCTCTCACCCTGGTTGAAGGCACAACCTAAAGTAGTAGGGTAGGTCAAACCTTTAACACAGTGTTATCCAAATTTTCCAAACTCGAGTGACAAAGAGGTAGTTAGATCCTTTCCTGGCTACAAAAAGACTTAAATTTTGATCTATCTTTCTCTAAGCATCTAGCTCATCCTGTTGATGTTTCTTGACTTGAAAGGGAGAACCAATTTGGGTAAAAACACCACTCTAGCATTGTTGTCGGGGATTATTTGTGTAAATACAGATAAATATTGACCTCTCGTAATGTATTAAACATGTTTAGATGAAAATACATGGTTTAGACATCATCCTTTGTTGATATTTACAAAAAGTGAGCTTAATCAGAAGTTGTTTGCTTAATATTTTTCTAGTTTAAGTAGGCTTTCCATTAAATCTACTTGGCTAGGGGCAAATACTGACAAGGGATACTAAGATTTGTCAAGCTTTGTTGAAATTGGTCATTAAGTTTCATTTGACAAGTAATTTGCAATGATTTATACATCTAAGGTGCAAGACCTTAGTGGTGACTCCACATTGTTCAGAATTTTTGTAAATACCAGTGCTTCAAGTTTCAATTTATTGAAATTTGTCATTAATATTTATAAAGATGGAAGGAAGAAGATCCTTCTTCAAGACAGATCCTACTAGAAAATTGTTTACAGATCTAGGAAGGACAAATCCAATTAAGAAACAAGTCTGGAGACATTTGGGAGATCAAAGGTCGGAAGAGAAATTAGTGCCTGTGGTTAAGAGTGATCAACCTTTGATAGAGGATTATTCTAGTTCCTCATATAGTTCTGGATCGAGCAGTCCATGTAAAAATCTATACACTCCAAAGCTAGTGAGGGGCCTTCATTTGCAATTGATATAGGTGTTTCTCATCTTCCTCTTTTATCACTTAGACGTAATAGAGTGTTTGTGAAACCGAATCATTGAAGGATCAATATTTTGAGGAACATACCCCATTTCCCGAACATCTCCTATCCTAAATCATTTTAATCCTCCTATTAGGACACTTCCTCAAAATAATATGGCACTCCCACCTCCTAGATCCCCATTTGTTGTTAATGTATATAGACCTATAGATTTCACGGTATGGTGGGTTATCCCAATGTAGTCCCTAATGATGCAAGGAATAGATTGCAAAAAATTCAAGGGAATAATGTCATTAGTGGTGACCAACACCTCAGGCTCTTTACTAATATTAAGCATGAGGATGTATACGTGAAGTTTTTATTCATACTCTGGAAGAGGATGCTTGTGATTGGTATAAAGCTTTTCCAGAAAATTATATTGATTCATGGGTAGAAATGAAAAATGCCTTCAAATTGTAATATGGGGATAAGACTGATCCAAGGTTCCTTCTCTCAGAGTTTGAGAATATCAAAAATAATCCCAATGAACTTGTCCTAGATTTTAATGCTAGATTCAACAAAACTTTGAACAGACTACCTGTAATATTGAGACCAAGTGATCAATCTTGCCTAATAAAGTATTTTGATGCCTTTGACAAGAAAGAAGCATACTATTTAAGAGACAAAAACCTCGGGACTTTGAGGCAATCTTTCTCCATGGCAGTCTAGATAGAAAATAATATCAAGATAGTAGGAAAACCTCCTAAAAGGGAGGGTGTCAAATTAATCAATCCTAAAAAGTATCAAACAAGTAAGGGAGTTGGTCTAGAAGAAGTAGTTAAAACTATGGAAAGAGCAGTCAAGGAAATTTCCTATAAACTTGCTAGAGAAGAGAAAGGAATAAGATAGAGCTCTCAGGGCCAGCACCAACCTCATGGCCAAAATAGATTTGGGAATCATCCTAGAGTAAATAACAGATCAGATGAGAGAGGAAAGGGGCCCATGGGATCAAGAAATAAACAACCACCAAGAGAAAATAAATTAGTCCCTAATCCATTAACTGCTAGGGTTTCCTTGGTAGAAGAAGCTCATGTCATTGACTGGTGTGATAAATATTTCCTCCCACATGCCCCATGTGACCCTACTGAGGAAGAAGAAGAGGTTTATGATAGTATTGCTTATAGCGACGTCTAAAGGATGGAATGCACTAATAGCTCCCAGCTAGGAGCTACTTCTACTTAATTGTTGAGCGCAAGAACTGTAGAGAACTTTTGGGATTGTATATGATGGATAAAATTTGTCCCTCCTACTGCTAACATTGATATTGATATGGTCTAGGATTTTGATTTTCCTAATCATGATTTTGAATATCTTGAGATCATTGATGGTTAAGAAATATGACAGTGTAATTCCTTCTAAGGATGATAGGTAATTATTAATGAATGCAGTGGTGGCTCAGGAGAAAGAATATAATCTAAGAAACAATATTGTAAAATGGGAGGGTCGCAGCCCAAACAAAATATTCCTCTCCTCATTAATATTTCAAAGGATCCCCCCAGGAAGGATGTGCCAACCAAAATCCTAGTTAATGTCAACAAACCCAATAACCCTATGCCCAAGCTATGAGGAACATTATACCCCAAGAGATATCGGTTACCCTACCCCTCAATATAGCTTTACCCAAGTATACCCCCTATGACATGGCTCAAATTTCAAGTCAAATCAAGGTCATTGTACCCATTGTTGAGTTTCTTAGGATCCCTGAGCATAGAAGAATAGCCTTCTAGTACTTAGGATTTAAGGAAGAGGTGGTAACCCCAGGAAAAGATGTTAACAATGTTGATATCCCTCCTGTTATTAAAGAATCAGAAGTGCCACAAACATTGGAAAATTTGGGGGAATCCTCTAAAGTGTCCTTAGGCACTGCCCTTGTTGAATCTCAACTTGATGTTGATACCTTTTATACTACTTTGATTATTAAAGACAGACTTGTTCACAATTTCATGTTTGATTCAGGGGCTTCACATAATGTGATGCCACTTGAAGTGATGAATGAGCTAAATATTAAAGTAACAACAAATTTTGGGAAGTGCATTGCCATGTATTCTAGAGAGGTACCAGTAATTGGGTATGTCAAAGGTTTGGTGGTGTAATTAGCAGCTTACCCTAGTAAGTACTTGACCATGAATGTAGTTATTGTGGATTGCCATGCTAAATGGGGTATGTTGTTGTCAAGGAAATGGATCAGTGTTAGTGGAAGTGTGCAAATGAATATGTCATACACCACCATACCAGTAGAGGGTAAATTGGGAAAGTTATATGGGGATAAGAAGATGTTACATCTGCTTGAAGATCCTAACAATGCTTCTTATGAAGTATTATATACAAATGTAGATGTCAATAACTTTGTTGGTTATGTAGACTTTAAGGAACACTATATTATTGAGAGTAAAATGCCTTGAGCAGATTGGTGTCCCCTGTACTTTGATGTTTGATGGAGCTTGATCCAATATGGGGAATGGTGTTGGAGTTGTCCTTATTTCTACAAATCAAGAGATTTTTAATTTCTCATTTAAATTAAAATTTGAATGCACAAACAATATTGCAGAGTATAAGGCACTACTTTTGCATTTGAGGATTGCTTGGAAATACGGTATCAAGGACATAATTGTTAAAGGAGACTCAGAGTTGGTGGTCAAACAAGTTAGAAAATTATATGCTACTAAAAATAAAAGGATGAAATAGTATAAACATGCAGTTTGGGATTTTATTGAGATGTTTGACTCTTTTAACATATTGTATCATGAGAACTCAGAATGTTGCAACATATAGGTTAGTGGTGCTTGGATCTAGGTTTGAAAACTACATTGTTTCTCCTTATTATGACTGTGATATTGAAGTGTCGTCAAGACCATTTGTCCCTTATAATGTAAAATATTGGCAAGTTTTTGAAGATGATGCCCAAGTTCAGAGGTTTTTGCACAATAAAGGAGAATTCACCAACCGGTGTATGGAGTGGGAACCTATGGTTTTGTTTGTGATGGAAAGGAAACCTTGTTTGGCAAGTACATTATTTAGTTAAAAACCAACACCATTCCTAGGGGGTTGGTTGCTTTAGAGTCAATTTTTTATAATGTAGATAGGGTATTCCATCGACACATATCAACTTCAAGGGATGTGGAGGAACATAATTTGGGAACTAAAGAAAATCCTAGAAAGATATGGCTAGGAAGTAATTTGAGTAGAGAGGAAAATCAATCCTATTTTGAGTTGTTAAAGAAATACCAAGACTGCCTAGCATGGTCCTACTTAGACCTAAAAACATATAAGGAGGATCTATTTTAACGCAAGATACCTTTGAAACCTAGTGCTAAACCATTTAGGCAAAAACAAAGGCCCATTAATCCACTTCTCTCCCTCAAGATGCAAGAAGAGCTCAAAAATCTAAGGGATGGAGGGATAATATAACCAATAAGATGTTATTCATGGGTGGAAAAGTTAGTACTAGTGAGGAAGAAAAATTGAGACATAAGGTTGTGTGTGGATTTTAGAAACTTGAATAAGGCCTCACTTAAAGATAACTATACATTTCCTAACATGGATAATATGCTATAATTGGTCACTGGGTCCAAATTATTGTCTACATTAGATGGATTATCAAGGTACAATCAGGTGGTAGTAAAATAATTAGATATAATTAAAATTGCCTTTACTACCCCATGGGGTACCTATGTGTATGTGAGAATGCCTTTCAGTTTGATGAATCTTGGGGCTATGTTCCAAAGAGCAATGGATGTTGCATTCTCAGGCTACATAAACTATTTTATTTCGGTTTATCAAGATGATGTAACAATGTTCTCTAAACAAAGAAGTGATCATTTGAGTCATGTTGAGAAAATGTTGATGAGGTGTAGAGAATATGGCATCTCATTGAATCCTAAGAAGTTCCATTTTGGGGTTCAAAAGACAATTTTTGGGGCACATTGTATCAAAAGAAGGGGTTATGATTGATCCTGAAAGAGTAGAAGCAATTGGTAAAGTTCCTATCCCAAAAACTAAGAAAGGGATTCAGTCCTTCTTTGGTCAAATAAATTTCATTAGGAGGTTCATTTCTAATTTTGCTAAAATGACTATCCCTATTACAAACATGTTAAAAAACCAACTTATCCAATGGAAGGAAGGAGCTCTTAAGCTTTCAATGGAATTAAGGAAGCATTAAAAAATGCTCCAATGTTGGCAGCCCCTGATTACAAGAAAGCTTTTCAGATATTTTCCTTTTCCTCTGAAAATACTATTGCATCTATGTTACTACAAAAGGATGAAGAGGGAAATGAAAGGCATGTTTCTTTTTTCTAGTAAAGCATTGTAGGGGACTGAACTAAAGCATACCATCATGGAGAAGCATGCTTATGCTTTGATGAGAGCAACTAAAATTTTCAGGCCTTATATCTTGAGTTCTAAGATTGTGGCCTATGTTCCCCACACTATGGTCAAAGATATTTTATCAGAGATGGAGGTTTCTACCAAAATATGTCTTTGGGTGAACAAGCTTCAAGAGTATGACATGGATATATAGACCACCAAACTAGTTTGAGGTTTGGGATTTGCAAAACTAATGGCAAAAAGCAACCTGCAGGTGATGGAAGTCAATGAGATTGAGGAAGGAATTATGGATGTCCATGAAAAATTAGTTAATTCCATATGGTACAAGGACATAATATTCTACCTCATAAATTTGGAGTGTCTAGGACATCTAGACAAAAATCAGAAAAGGACACGCAAACTAGCCTCCCAAAAATATATCATAACTGATTATGGGTTGGCTTGGAAGAATTATGAGGGGGTTCTTTTGAGATGCATCACAGAGGAAGAAGCTCCTGAGCTGATTGCAGAATTTCATGGGGGAGTATGTGGAGGCCACTTTTCTGGCAGAGTGACTACCCACAAGATCTTAAGGGTAGGTTATTGATGGCCCACACTTTTCAAATATGCAGCCATGTTGGTTAGAAAATGTGACAGTTGTCAAATATTTTCAGGAAGAATGAAATATTCAAGTGTCCTTCCTTTGCAACCAGTGTCAATAGAAGATCCTTTTAAACAATGGGGCATGAATTTTATTAGAGAGCTCTTAGATCCCTCAAGTGTAGGGCATAAATGGATATTGGTGGCCACATATTATTTTACCAAGTGGGTTGAAGCTATTCCCACCAAAAAGTAACTCATCAAATTGTCATGGATTTCATCTTGAATCACATAATTTATAGGTTTGGGTTACCTGCAAAAATAGTTGCAGACAATGCTATGAGTTTTAGAGCTAAATCACTTGTAGCTATGTGCCAAAACTATGGAATAAACCTGACATATGCATCCAATTACAATCCACATGGGAATGGTCAAGCTGAATCAAGCAATAAAATTTTGTTTAATACTATTAGGAGGAAATTGGAGATTAATAAAAGAAAATGGGGTGGGCTATTGAAATTTGCCTTATGGGCAGATAGAATTACTGCCAAAAGGGCTAATGGAAAGAGTTGATTTGAATTAGTTTATGGAGTCCAAGCTCTTTTACCCCTACATATGTAGTTTTCCTCTTATCAGTTCATACAGTAGCTTGAGGATGTAGAGGTGAATCCCTATGAAGTAAGGATCAATCAGATTATGGAGTTGAATGAAGAGAGAAGAGAGTCTCACCAAAGACACCTTATGTTTAGAGAGAAATTCAAAAAATTGTTTGATAAAAAGATGACTCCCAGAAATTTCAATGTTGGAGAACTTGTTTTACTATGGGACAACAAACACAAGGACAAGGGAAAACATGGAAAATTTGATGCCTTGTGGATGGGTCCCTATTCCATTAACATAAGAATTGGTGAGCATACCTTTTTCTGAAACATCTAGATGGAGATCTGTTTGAGTTGCTTGTTAATGACAGGCATCTGAAGCACTTCTTGGATTAATTCTAAGCAAGGTACAAACTCTTGTACAATGTATAGTCTTTTGTTTCATTTTTTGTTTGTCATTTTTATTTTCTGGTCTACAGTGACCAGTTGCCTCGGTATCTTGGTTTGTTTTTTTGGTTTTGGGATGGTTCGGTTTGACCTTGTGCATGTTTTAAATTGACTCCTTAACCCAATGGATTTTAGGCACTTGGTCTGTTTATGTTTGGTTTGTGTGGTTCTTGTGGCACCCACAGGGGGTGCCCATCCCCAAGTCAGAGTCGGTGTTAGTGCTCGATTTGATCTCACCCTTTTATCCAATATATGCCTTTGAAAAAGTCTCTCTGACCGGTCTGACCATGTAGGAAAGTATGTGTTGAATATGAATGAAAGTCTCATGTTTAGGGTGTGAATCCTCTTTTTTGGTCGAGGAATGTAATATTTATGATTGCCCCTAAAATCCCTGTGAAAACTAGACCCTCTTTTCCTTCTGGTGTTCTTTTTTGTTTTGTGGGGCTTAATTTTTCCTAAGTGCGGAACTGGATGTGGAAGGTATCCATGTGTCCCTTTGGCACATATTTGGAAAGGTGTAAATAATTGGAGACTCTCAAGAAGCAAGGATCGACCACATGGAAAAAACATAGCAAGGTATCCTAGCTAGGTTAAAAATTCAAGGCAAAGAAGAAGGGCTCGAAGGCCTCCACGTGTCGCCCAGATGCATTCAAAAGAAGAGAGAGAGAGAGAGAGAGAGAGAGGGAAGCCCCAAAGATGCTCAAGGTCTCCATGTGTCATGCAAAGAAGCTACCGCCATCAGAAGAACTAGACAAAGAGGAAGAAGGTCGATGCTCGAAGGATTGAATGAGGTTTTGGGTCCCGAGGCATGCAAGTTGAAGACATGGCTAAAAATCAGAGTTGAGGCTCTCAAATGAAGATAGAAAAGCAGGTGGGTTAACAAAATCATGGGCACCATTGATATAAGACTAGAGGAATTGCAGAGTTACAATCAAATCCCTGAGAACAAAAACAAGAGATGGGCTAGTATGGGGTACTCTGAATAGGCAAACCTCAATTTTTCAACATCATACAGGCTCATATGAAGGAAGATAAAAATGCAGATATAAAAACTAATGAGTAGGCTTAGGCTTGTTTTTGAAACTTTCTTTTCATCTTATCTTGATTATTACTCTTGTCTCATGAAAACTGAATATCATTTTGAAATTTTTGTTCTTAGACATGAATGTAATTTGATGCAACACATTAGACATTTTATATGGCTTTGATAGAATTATAAAATCCATTATCAAGCATGTGTATTGATGTAACAATTTGAATTTTCCTATGTTGTGGATAAAAGACAAGAAGGGGATTATATAGGGCCCACTGCCCAGAAAAGTTACATACATTCTAGAAATTATGTCAAAAGGACACAAGAAGAGAAATAACGCTCAATTATCCTCCACTTTTACCTTAAAATCTCCTCCGAATGGGGGATCTTATTCAATAACTTGTTCTTCCTGGATATGAATTCATTTGAACCCTAAGTTATCTGAGCAAACAAAACTGACCCCGCTAGGTTGCGAGACATCCCCATATCCATCAATGACTCAACAGTCATTATGGTACCATCCAAAATATCCCTTAGCTCAATATTATTCTGATAATATGATACTCAGTCCAGATGTACTAAACCACTACCAGAAATGTTGTTTTCCCTTTTGCCTTATAGGGAATAGAACTAGTTGGAGTAGGCTGAAAGCAGGCTAAGAAGGAACATCTAGAGTGGCTGGAAGAGAAATTACTACATGTTGGGGACCTGATGGAGAAAAGGATTTGGAACTAGACCCACCCTTTTACATCCTCATGAATGGTGCATGCTCTCTTGGCAGAGGAACAAGCCGAGGTCTGATAATGTTTGCTCCATCAAAGAATCTCATTGCATTGGAATAGAAGGTTGGAGAGTAGACTTGCCCTTACCCTCCCGGGTGGTAGATAATGATGCTTTGGAATGATGGGGAGATGAAGGCCCTACTTCTTCCTCATCCAAAATAATGATTGGGGTTTGAGATCTTGGTTCCCCCTCTTCCTTCTTGGGGATGGTGTTGGTATGATGGAGGGTTGGGATGGTACATGTCTTTCTTGACCCTTTTCCAGAGAAGTGATTCTCTTCTCTAATTCATCCACCTTATGAGAAATGGTGGGCACAATTTTAATGGAAGATTTTTCGTAAAGTACATAAGGCTCCTTGGGAACCTCTTTCAGCACAAATTCTTCTTTGCAAGAAAGGGACACTTGTATTTAGTCATGCCTGTCATAGTAGGCCTCCTCTCAATCCAAGACTTCTTCAACTCTTCTAGAGTTTTCATGTGTTCTCATCGAAAGAGATGGTAATACATTGATTGGAAGGTAGAGAAAACATGATTGATTTTGATCAATCTCAAAAGGAGTGAGATCTGAACTTGCCGATATGTCAGGGGTCCCTTACCATCCCCTGGGTCTGCAATGTCAAACAAAGCTCTAAAAAGGTTTCATCTGAACCAGTCAAGTTGAATATTTGATTCAAATATTCTGAATATATTTCCTTCAAGTTATTCACCGCAACTACCCGTGTCATTGTGCCAACAAGGAGCTCTGCAATAGTCTCTCACTTTCAAGATTGGAAAAAGGATGCATATGGGGGAGAAAGTAAGAGTGAAACTTATAATGAAAATGGTGCACGTGAATTGAATTAAATGAAATCATTGCCATCAAATGGATAGATATTTTTACTCAGCTCACACAAAGGAAATAATGATGAAGTGATTGACTACCGACACACAAAAGAGATGATTAAGAGTGATAAAAAGCTACACACGGGTAAGTACTCAAATCAGGATACCTAGTGATAATTGCACACGTTCCAAAACTAATGTTCGAAACTTAAGACTGATAATGGTCACATCATATCCATTTGATAACTACGAGGAGCGTACCTATTCTACCAAAAGTGAAGATAGAAAAGGCAACTTGGCATCCTAGTCATTCTAATAAAACAAGAAAACGTGAGTCACTTGTAATACTTCCACCTGACAACATAAGAATGGAATATTTACAAAGGAACAAGAGTGGATCAGATTGCGAGCTATAAAGTAGAATATTCGTTGGAAAACTTCAATTTTTTTGTGGGGAAAACTAAAAAGTGAGTGAGTGATTGAGATTATATAAATGCAATGAGAATACTCTTGCATTGGGGGGTTAAAAATTTCTAAAATTTAAGAGAAGAAAGGTGAAAATTAAGAGAAACCATTTTCCCAAGAACTTATTTGAGAAACTGTTATCTCTCAAAAGTGCACCCTGTAAAGAGATGGTTGCAGGTGTTCTAAGCTTGCTTTGGATCTCTCTCTTTCGTAGATACAATGGAAACACCTCAGGTCTGTCGGTATAGCTATTGTTGAGGTGAGTCTCTCGGTATCAAGGCGGTTCCTTCTCAATGTATCCTAAACTAATTTTTGGGGTTTTGAGGGTAATAAGATGACTACAAATGAATTGAGAACTAGGGTGATACACCAAAATTATTGAGGGCTTTGACTGAGTACATGCACAAATATCTGAGAATGAATTCTGGATGCACAAACCAATAGTTTTCAGTAGAATATTAAGGTAGACACTTAATGTATTGAGGGAAAAATTCACAACAATATTGTTAGGATACACATGCACACTAATATCATGCAAAAATTACTAAATTTGCAACAAGGTAGGGTGATTAACTAGGAATTTGACATTCACAAGGATTAATAAGACATACACAAGACTGCAAATTATTGGAAAGGAAGAATATAATTCTCATTCAAAGGGCAATAATGGCAAAATCTACTTTAGCACTCCTATCAAAAATTCCTCCTTCGTGCTTTGCCAATGCACACAATATATAGCAAAATTATTCATCCCACCCTTCCTAAAAATAGACTAAAAATTTACTCACCCATGCATCCTATTTTTATCCTTTATTATGAATAAATAAAGGAATAAAAATAAGCATGCTAATACAATGAGGCATTAATAGCCTTGTTTACAAAAATACAACTTAGTCAAACTACAGTTGACTGTTCTATTTTTAATGAAGTTGGGTGAATAATTGGCTAATAATAAACTTTGCTTCATGAACAAGTCTTCTCTAATGCATGTAACCTCTATCTTATTTTTCATGATGTGACATCTGTAATTTGATCCACTTTTCCCCTTGGATGCACATGTAAAATAATATGTCCCTGTGTGTGAGCAAAAATAACTCTTTATTAGCAATACTTGGAAAAATATTCACCCATGTATCCATCTTGATGGGGACCACCTTGTAGGCTCTGATGTTGACATCCCTTATGTATTCTTGTGGTCACATGAAAAGATAATCTTGTGCAAGAAAATAATGCTTTTGCTTTCAAAACTTAGCAAAGTATAAATCACCCCAAAGTGGGGACCACCTGAGTGCTATATTTCCCCTTATATTTAGCCACCTTTTGGCAAGGTTAAGGTTATTTGAATATTTTAAGGTATTTGACCTTGCATAACTCTATATTCGAATCACTTTTGGGAGATCACTTTATTTGAATGAAAAGGTACTTTGTAAAAGATAGGTCAAGGGACCCCTTTGCATAATCATTTGAATATAATATGTTGACCCCTTGGGATGTATGGCACAAGGCATAATTTGGTTCTAATAATCATTTGATTGATTTTTTGGTGTTTGATTATTCGACATATATTATAAGACCTTAACCAAAGGTCAATGCAATGATTTATTCAATGGGGTTGGTCCCCTACGCTTTTATCATTGGCATTAACTACGATTAAATTTTTAACCCCAAGGTACGGTTGCGAGTTTGCAATGTAGTCCTTTCGATATCCATGTTTTGATCTTCCTGTTGATCTCTGAGCTCTGGTTAGATTGGGTAGTTGGGAAGTTTTAATTACAAGCCAATTTGACCAGTTGATCTGCGTACCCTAATCATTTCTGGTTGTTGATATTTGTACCCTTTGTGGAGTTAGGGCTTACTTTCATTTCAGGCCTGAAGTTTGTATGGAGATTTGTGAGTGAATGATGGCCGTTTGATTCTGTACATTCAGATCTCCACCATCGATGTTGATATGTGGAGTTAACAATTGTGGATCATTTGATTTTACTTGATTTGATCTTAGCCGCTGATGATAACTCCTAATGAGTTAATCCATTATAAGCTCATCGAGCTTATCACTTGTCATTTTTATTTGCTCACTCTGAGTGGCGAAGACCTGGAAAAATTTTCTAGGAAGCCATTGTTGATCCCTTAAGCTCGACTCTTTTGCGGATTGGTCTTTATGAAGCTCTCATGCATCTGTATTTTGTTATTTTTTTCTCTGTTAGAGCTTCTGAGTGAGTTGGTTGTGAATGTTCACCACCATTGTAGTAGCCTTCAAGCTCAGTTATTTGTGAAGAAGAACTCTGAAAATCAGTCTTATGAGGTTCATGTGCTTGGATTCGGCCATTGTCGATGTTTGAGTTCTCTGTGATCTTTCTGAAGTGGCCACCATTGAACTTATTTCAAGTTCTCTACTTCATCTTCCTGAGCACGATATCTGGCTATTGGGAGGCACCACGCATGCATCTTGCCATTCTATGAAGCTTTGTATCACCCTAAACGAGAAGATGGTGAGTTCTTGATGTTTGAGCACTGTAATGTTTCATTTTTCATTCTTGGCCTCTTTATGCACTCATACTTCCATTAATACATGTATTTTCCCTGTGATTTCATGAATGATGATCAATCCTAGATCTGGAAAACTTGTTTTGTTCATTGATTGCCCTTTGTGACTTGTGGGTTTTGCAAACTTGACCTCTCTGGTAAGTCGGCAAGTCTTGCCTTGAAATCTTTTTTGAGAAAATTGTAATGATTTGAGTCAGCCATGACATATAATGAAATTGTTAGAGTTAAAATGTACCCACAATTTGGGTTTTACTTATCTCGATTATTTTTCCATTGTTTGGCCTTTATCAATTCTGCACACCTGAATTTAACTTCATTAGCCCGCCCTTTTAAAAAGGTGTTCTATTCAAGTTCTAGTTTAAGTTGATGATAGCTCCATTTTGTTATTCTTCGCATGACCTAGGTTTTGTTTATTTCTTCTAAAAATGTGCTTTATTTGAGATGGACAATGAAGCTTTACTTTGAAATTTTAAGCTCATTGTGAGCTGAATTCAAATTTATCATCTTTATTTCTGTTGGGTTTGATTTTCACCGTAATTCGAACTTCTGCTCTGTCTCCTTTTACGTGGTCACCACGTTCTTTTCCATGAGGGTTTGGTTTCTGTACCAAAATTCTCACCATTGAAAAGTATCTAGAGGAACTTTCTTAATCATGGCCGACCTTGTCATAAGGTAAGTTCATGGTTTTCCTTATATAGTCGCCATTGTTTATGATATTGGATCTCTAAAACTATAGATCCAGATCTCGTGTTTTGAGATGTCCTTTTGCTCTGACATTTTGCTTAATATGCATCCTTTCTTTGACTCATCTCAATCTCTAAAATCTTGATCCAGGTATATTGGTCATTGAGTGACATGTATTTTCTATTTGGAGATCATTTCCTTTTCCATTTTTCAGTTATGTATTTGGGGAACTATCTTTTAAGTCTAACCCATTCGTGAAGGGTTCAAGCTCGGTCGTTCAGTGTTTGATAAACCTTTGTTCCCCATTGTATGAATTTGTAAATTTACTTTCTTTTGGTTATGACCTACACTGGTTGACCATAATAACCTGCATAAAATGATTCTCATTTTAGTTGTTGTTTGTGTATGGCCCTCTTGAGGTCGAAACATGCTCCAAATCAATTCCTTGATTGTGATGAGAAAGGAAAAATAGTTTTTATTCTCTTGTCTTGAAATCTATGAAGTAACTTTGCTTTTCTTCTAGATGCATTTGTAATCTGATTTGAGGTTGTTCTTAGCTCCGAAGATTTTCTTAATTAGCAACTATGGATATTTGAAGTTTGTATGTTCTGTAATAGAGCTTTGGAAGGTTTTAGGACTCAAACAATATTGAAAAATTTTGTACTCTATTTTTTATCAATGATCTACTTTCTTCTTTCAAAATTGTACTTCTGAAACTTGCATTTTGTCCACCCTTTGATGCATAAGGACTTGTAACTTGTAGTTTTATGAGAAAAATGTGTAGTGAGAACTCTTCTTGATTGATGACTGATTAAGTGGATTTCATGCTCAATTCTTCTATCCTAAAGTAGGTTGTCTTTCTTTGGATGGTCTAATGAATATTGTAAATTGATAATTGTTTCATTTTGACATACAGTGAGTTTAACTATAAAAGTATTTTGTTTTCTCCATATTCATTCCATTGGTGGTTCTCGCATGATTTGTTCTAAAACATGAATCTTGTCACCAAATTTATTTTATGAAGAGTATATACTTTCAGAACCTGTTGTAACCCTTCCTGATTCCACTGTACTTGATCACTTGTTTCATTTGTCATGCTTTCTAAAAGACATTTTGTTCCTTGGAATTAGTTAGCCTAATTTTTGATAAAATCTGTAACTAAAAATGGCTTGCTTGGAACTCTGCATTCTTTTCATAACCTCTGGAATGAGAAACTGAGCCTTAATTTTTTGAATATTGGTACCTTTCTGGAATATGGTATCTTGCATCTCTTATGTGCCTCTCTCTTCAGTTCACTTTTTGGATTGATCCTTTGTAACTTATAGTTGCATTTGTACTCTTTGACTGAAGTTAATTATAACTGTATACTAATTTGGTTGCATTGTGTATTGTATCTCTTAATTATGAATCACCCTCTACATCCTTAGTTGTACTGTAACTGAAGCTATTTTATCATGAAGTAACTTGTATTTATATGAATTTATAGTTTTGACTATACCATGTATTATCTCCTTTTTGTATACTATTTGATTTATCTACAACTTTCAAGCATGTATTAGTTGTGAAATAGCATGATGGAAAGATGTAAAATGTCCATTTTACATGGTGAAGCCCTGTCAAAATTTTCTCAGATTCCCTTTTCCATTTGTTTCAAGCTGCAATTTCTCTTATTCCATTTGTTAGAAATTGCAACACTAAACTTGCATTTCTTTTATCAATTAGTACAAGCATATCTTTGTATACTTCAGCCTTTAGTTTGAACTAAAATAAATGTACTTTTCTGATTCAAGTTACAAAATGCAACACTTCTTTCTTCTTACTTGTACCTGCACATTTAGATAAACTAGTTAGAAAACATTAGGCTTTTTGGCCTCTCTTTATTCCATAGTTTTTCTCTCTCCTTCTTTCTGAGTGAATGAGTCATGTATGCTGCTACAAAATAGTGCTTTTATTAGTTATGCCTTTGATCCTCGTGTAATTTATACCTCCTGATGCTAGGAGATCCACTTGCATGAAATTGGATAGTATAGGAATATGGATCAACCCTGAGCTCGTGATTGACAATCTTTCCTTTTCTTGTTTTTAGGTACAGTGCCATTTGCTAAGAAGTGAGGATGAAGATGGAGCAAAGATGGGGCTAGAAATGCATCAACGAAATGAAAGAAACCCAAGGCAATGATGGGTTCTTTCATACTCCTTTACTTTATTTTTCATGCATATGTACCTCTTACTTCAGTAGTTGTAATTTACTTTTGAGTTACATCCCATGGCTTGTGTGGGAACATTTGAAATTCCTTATGAATAAAACATTGAATTCTGAAACTGAGTTGTGTATTTTTCTGCATTTCAGCTTTGTATATGGATTGTATAATGAATTAAACAACTCAATAACATAATTGAATGTATTTAATCATGAAGGAAAAAACTTTAAAATACCGTAACTTTAGCAATGAATTTTGACTGCTACAATCTGCAACTATGATTGTTGTTCCAAAACTTAACACTTCATCTATTTTGTATTTTTCATTCTTCATCAAGATTACACATTTTTCTTTGGGGCTTTGTGTTCTTTTGCTGAAGACAATCATGAAATTATAGACTATGTGATTTGTTACGTTTTGAAACAACACACATAGCTGAAAATTACATGTAGTCCTTAATTAATCTAGTAGAACAAATATTGAACTAAAATAATCTCCCCTAGCTTAGGGTCACTTCACCAATGCCATCCATCGTAATGAAGTTTTGAGTTGCCCATTTTTGCATGAGTGCAAAAATTTCAACATTTCTAGTGATCCTGTGGGGAAAGTTTCCTGCTAGCTTGTAGACCTATGCCTTGCTCTTGTCCATTGGGCATGGAGTCCAAAGTATGTAATCAAAACTACCTTCTGAAGGTCCAACCCTTCCAAAATGAACTAAAACTCATAAGGATCTAGTAAACTAGATCACATGCATGAATGCACTTTATTGAATTAAAAACATGCAATGTGCATGAAGCACTTATTGAAAGGGAAATCCTACTCTAACTAAACACTGTAGGATTTTCAATAATAGTGTTTGAGAAACATACCATTCACAAGAATGGGAAGTTCCTCTCCATTCAACCTTGAAAGCTGAAAAACATTGTGTTCTTTGCAAGCTGAAATCATATAAGGACCACTCCAGAGTGTGTCAAATTTTGAGTGGTTTCCTGGATTTACACGATCAACATCCCATTTCAACACAATGTCTCCTTCATTGAAGATTCTGAACTTAGCCCTCTTATAAAAAGTTTTCTTTATCATTTTCGATTCTTTTCCATGTTCAGATGAGCTAGATCTCTAGCTCTTGTAATTCCATCAATTCTACATAATGAACCTGCAATGGTTCATTCTCAAATAGCTCCATCTGATGTAGTAAATATAATGCAAGTAACTCAACTAAAATAGGCATTCTTGCTTCTCTTCCATAAACAAGCTTGTACGGTGAATTTCCAACTGATATTTTAGGAGTCACTCTATCATCCCAAAGTGCTAAATTCAACATTAGATGTCAAGCTCTCTGGTTATCTTTGAGTGTTCTTTGATGATCCTTAGAATATTCTTGTTAGTACTTTTAGCCAACCCATTACCTTGTGGGTAATAATTAGATGACGTACTTAAATAAATTTTGTGTTTGATAGCCCAATATGTTACCTTTGCACCAAGAAATGCTAAGGCATTATCTGAAATGATAGTTGTTAGAACACCAAATCTGTAAACTATACCTTCATAAAAGGATAGTATCGAAGTTTTGTTAGCATCTTTCAAAGCTATTGCTTCATTCCAGTGTAAAGTAATCTATAGCTATCAAAATCCACTTGTGTCCTTGTGATGAAGGTTAGTTTATAATGCCAATAAAATCAAGACCCCACTACATGAAAGGTTGATCCACTGAAATAGGATGTAGGGGCAGCGAAGCTAAACATTTTTTTCCAACAAAGAAAGCACATTTCTTACATTTTCTGATCCATTCAAAGCAATCTTTAAATATGTTGGGCCAATAGTAACCAGCTTTCATAATTTTCAAGGTTGTAGTACATGCTAAAAGTGACCTCTTGCAGGTCCTTCATGGAATTCATATAATAATTGTTATTCTATCATAATCAACACATCACAACAAGATTTCATTTATATCTCTTTTGAATAACACACCATCGATGAAAACATAAGGTACAACTTGTAACCTAAAATACCTTCATTTGTTCTTGTCCATACCTTCCGGATAAGTACCATGTTGTAGATAGTTAACTAAATCAGTCATCCATCTTTATTCCTTAACTTCTTGAATAAGTTTAGGTTGTTGATTTTCTGGTTGCACCATGAAATCTGGTTAGTGATACGTAACTTCAGCATGTTGTTCTGGATCCTTTGATTCTACATCCTGTTGTTTTTCCATATCAGCAATCAGGTGTTCATATAAACCTTTTCCTCTTATTATTTTTACAACGTGAATTTCAACATCGTATTCCATAACCTTTGTTATCCAGCTTGCTCTCTTCTCATTCAATTATTTATTTAACAAGAAATCTTTCACACTTGGATGAGAAACCAAAACATGTATCTTATTGTTTGAAAGCATGTACTTAAAATTATTTAGTCCTCTAACTACTGAAAGTACTTATTTTTCAAGAAAAGTGTACCTTGTTTCGTAATCATGCAAACTTTGTCCAAAGAAAGCAATTGGCTGCTCAATATTTTCATCATTAACCTAAGTTAAAATGGCTGAGATTGTTTCAACTCTTGCAAGTGCATACATAGTAAAATATTTATCAAAATTTGGATTTGCAAGAGTAGGAGCTTGAGAAATGGTTGTTTTAATTGCTTCAAACCCTTCTCTCCCTTCGCTAGTCCAAGAGAAAGTATTCTCTTTCTTTAACATAGTTGTCAATGGTTTAACCAATGTTGTAAAATCTAGAACAAATCTTCTAACAAAGTTGATTTTTCCCAGAAAGCTCTGTAATGCCTTTTGTGATGAGGCAATGATAGTTGTGATATGGCTTCAATTATGAAAGGGTCAATTTCTAAACCTTGTTTAGAAACAATATGATCAAGCAATTTACCTTGATGTACCAAAAAGATAAGATTTTTTTGGGATTCAAAGATATTCCAAACTATGTCTACATAACTGAAAGGTTTGCCTTAAATGTATTAGATGTTCATCGAATTTTTGAAAATACGGTAACATCATCAAAATAAACCAGTATGCATTTATTTAATAAGCTATAAAAATCCATGTCCATTGCACGTTGAAATGTTGCACCAGCATTTGAAAGGCCAAAAGACATTATTTTGTAAGCATAAGTACCCCACTTGGTGGTAAAAGTTTTTTGTACCTATCTTCTTCTTGGACTAGAATCTGATTGTATCCACTATAACCATCTAAAAGAGATAGTCTATCAGAACCAGAATTGTTCTCAAGATCTAATCCATGTTAGGTAGTGGATAATGATCTTTCAATGAAGCCTTGTTAAGATCTCTAAAATCCACACATAATCTGATTTCTCCATTCTTTTTCCGAACCGGAACAAGATTGGCTACCCAACTTGAATGTTTAACTGGAAAAATGATACTTGATTCGATCAACTTAGATAACTCTTTTCTCATTAAAGGCTCTATCTTGGGATTTACAGCCTCTATTTTTGCCTAACTGGCTTGGAATTTGGTTGTAATTCAATGGTATGTTATGCCAAACTTGGATCAAACCCTTTCAGATCTTGTATTTCCAAGCGAAATTATCCTTAAATTCCTTACAAAGATTGATAAAGGAATGTTTCTCAGCTAAGGAACATACCTTTCCAAGAAATAAATTTTTCCATCATCAACTGAGATCTCTTCATAATTGTCTCTGTATGTGTTGACATCTTTGTTTTATCTTTCCTTAATTGATCATCATGTTGAAGATGTCTTCCAATGTGACTAAACCTTGAGGTAGTTTATTGGTCTTCAATTGAACAATCTAGTCACCATATAAGTGTTGCAATTTCTCTTGATTTACTACAGAAAATTCAGCTTCTTGCTGTGAAAAACCTGCAAATATGTTCATCATTTTAGAAAAACCTTCCAATTCAAATCATTATCGGGTATAGAAGGCCTGACAATTAGTTTTATGTGAGGTTGAATCTCATTGTTTTTAATCTATTCCAGCACTTCAAAACTAGCACCAATTGCTACAAGTCTATCCGCATGTTTGTTTTCTGTTCTTGGAATGGACTGGATATTAATAACATCAAAATCTTCCATTAATTTTGAAACTCTATGTCTATAAGACTTCATTAATGGATTCTTACAAACATTGAAATTTCTTACTTGATTGATAACCAACTCAGAATCACCAAAAATATGTAACATGTTAATACCTCTCTTTCTGGCCCAAAGTAAGCCATGAATTAACACTTTGTATTCAACTACATTACAAGTACACAAAAATTGGAGACTCGAAGCTGAGAAATATCTTTCATTCGTGGGGGAAGTGAGCATAAAACCTACTCCTTGTCCTTTTTTTTTCTTAGCTCCATCAAAATGAAGTTTCCAAATCCCTTCTGTTGCATTTTCTGTTTTGGACAGCTAGGGAATTGGTGTTTTTCCTCATGCAGACAATACACACCAAACAGATGTTCTTCAACTTCTTTGAAAGGATCATGAGCATGTTCTTCATGTGTCTTTTCATCCATGAACATATTAGAAACACTATCTAGTGCTGAAACAATTGTTGTATTATCGAAATCAAACTGGTCTATGGCTGCATAATTGGCTAATGCATTAGAAGCATGAGGCTTGATATGAAATATGACCAAATGGTTTAGAATTGATAGTAACTTTGGTCCCATAACATGTAGTAAAGAACAAAAAGGACCAATCTGAAGAGAGATAACCTCTTATTTTTGTTGTGAAATCTCTCGATAAGCATAAAGCAAAGTAAGGAGGTAAATCTACAACAAGTAACATCTTGCAAAATGGAAACATTTAGACAAGCATGTAATGTTACCTCTAGATTTATGATGACACCAACTATATTAGTTGCAAGTCCCATCAAGTTGTAGCACACTCTTCTCTGTAGGCTCATACTGCAAGCCCAACTTTTCTGCAATTGATTTTGGCATAATTGTGCTACTTGCACCGTTGTCAACCATGCAGTTATGAACAAGATGCTCTCCAATAATTAGAGACAAATAAAATGGTGGTGGTTTCTTGATATCATGAGCATTTAAGACCTTTTGAACCATCCATTTAACTTATTTAATGCAGTCTTGTTCCATTGTTCCAAGGACCATGTTTGTTTTCTAAACTTCCTTTTCTATTTTTTTGAAGAATTCTACTAACTTAACAAGTTCATGAGAAAGCAACTCCTGTTGTCCTAGAATACTTAGGGCATCCCACATTGAGATATTAACATTATGCTTTTTCATTATATCAACAATGTTAAAAGAAGCAAAGTTTTGGAAATAGATTCCACTGTTTTAGCATAGGCTTTAGCAAAGACTGACTCTGCTTCTACAGCCTTTGAGATCTAAGGTATGAAAAGTCTTCTTGGATCAGGTTGTAATGACTTTGGTTGGTCCTTTTGGATTGGAACACTTGTTGTTTTCTGAGGAACAGAAGGACTACTAGTTGTTTTTTGACCTGCAGTTGTTGTTTTATCAGTGATTGTGGGAAGAATAAGCCTATTTTGTTGTTTTCCTCTCTCCTGGGCCTTTTCCTGAGCTCTAGTCAGTAACTGCAATAAAATCATCTTCACTAAAACTGACCAAGTTCTGTTTCAGGTGCTTTTTGAACATGAGTTTCTTGTTTCCCACCCTCCATTTGAGGCATGAACAATGTCTCAGGTTGAGGTTGTGCAACAAGGCTTATATTCAGGAAAGCATTTGGGAAACTTGCAGCTGAATGAGGTTGATTACAAGGTTGACACCATTCTTTTATAGCCATATTAACTAGGACTAAAGTGTTAGATGTACTAGGAGCCTTTGGGTCAAACTATCTTTCTTTGATATGGTTGTCTATAATTTTGATTCTATTGATAAGGTTGTTTATTTTGTTGGTTTTGTTGATAAGGCTTGATAAGGCTGCTAGGTAATGTGAGTCTATTTTCAATCGAAGTTAGCTTGTTTCCCATAGTCTGCAAAGCTTTAAACACATCATCTGATGGGGCTGCAATAGCAGGTTCTATAATGGTGATAGGTTGTGGGATAGGTGTCAAGTCTACTAAAAAGGAATTGAAGGCCTTGGTGCTAATTTCCGGCTTGAATAAGACTATTTTCAGCTCAGAGAGCAATATCATAAGTTGTTGGGATAGTTTCTCCTCCCATAGACTTAATCATAGTTGAAATATCACTATTTAGGGCTTTAAGATAATAAATAAAAGCATGATCAGCTTGAGGCTTGACACTTGCTGGAATTCTTTCCCAAGTTCTAGCAAAATGGATATTAAAATTGGTCATAAATTCATGAGGGGATCTTTTAATTATAGGTAGTTGTTCTATGAGAGATAAATGATCTGAATTATCTTGAAATTTTTGCAACAATTTACCACCTAACTCATCCCTTTAAAGGATGCAGCTAGAAGTCTCAAGGCTACATCTTCATGTGTTATATTATGGACTGCACATAGGGCTGCAACATCTTTGATATTTTCTTGTAGGTGTAACCTGATTTTCACCAATGAAGATAGGAAAACTTTTCATGGCAGCATTAAGGATATCATGATAGACTGGGATTACTAATGGGATGCCATTAGTAAAGGTCACAAAATTCCTAGGTGGTTGAATAGCCATTGGAAAAACTAGGATCTAAATAGAGAAATTAATACGTGGTGAAGGAAGATTAGGAGGAGGGTTGTTAAAACTAGGCCTATTATAAGGTAAGGTGTTACCTACTCTTCTTCTTCTTGAAAAATTCAAAGGTAAAGAAATAAACTCATAAGGAATTCCTCTTACCGATGATCTTGTAGTTACTTTAGGCATGGAACATGCTACAAAACTGGTCTGAAATCAGCCTTATGGAGTCGCCAAATAAATCTTTAAATCTTTAGAATAAGTTGTTGCAGCTTGTTGCTCCAAGAGTAACTTTTCTTTGCTATGGATCTACTGTAAATTGTTGTAATCTGCTCGCAGATTTGATTCGTTGTCCCACCAGCATACCAAAAACTATTATCTCTTGAAAGTACACCCTGTAGAGAGATGGTTGCAGGTGTTCTAAGCTTTCTCTGGATCTCTCTCTTTCGTAGATACAATGGAAACACCTCATGTCTATGGGTATACCTATTGTTGAAGTGAGTCTCCAGTATCAAGGATGGTTCCTTCTTGATGTATCCTAAACTAATTTTTTGGGGTTTTGAGGGTAATAAGATGACTGAAAATGAATTGAAAACTGGGGTGATACACCAAAATTGTTGAGGGCTTTGACTGAGTACATGCACAAATATCTGAGAATGAATTTTGGATGCACAAACCAATAATTTTCAGCAAAATATTAAGGTAGACACTTATCTAGGAATACCTCACCACCTCATTTTTCTCCATGTAGGTTCTCATTACCTCAGAGCACTCGCTTCACACAGGTCTCCATCACCTACACATTTTGTTACACAAAAGTGCCCACCATATGTTCATCAGTCGCATGTATATAGACTTCATTTACCTGCACAACCTCTAACTCATATCCCACCACTCTTAGAGCATGGTCACATGCCTTCATCAATGCAAACATCGGGTAGAGGACCTTTATCCTTTACTTTTATCAGATATCCCATTCATTAACACATACTTGGGGGCATTTTGCTTATTTCTCTCCCTCCTAGTCTTGTTACGTGTCTTATACTCTCATCACATCACATCTAGACCTTTGCAAATAATATATATTAAAACCATTTCCCAATGACACACTCTTGTGCTTTGGTTCACACTCGACTGTTGAGGGCATCTTATATACATGAACCTCACACACTACATACTACACACTACACATCACACTATGCATTTCACATCTCGCATATTCATCTCCTTCTACGCAACATCTACTTTACACATTCACAATATGTCTTTTTGACATTTACTTTCATAAACTGCGGTCATTACCCTATGATGCACTCTAGTTCCACGGTTCATACTCAACTGCTGAAGGTATACATCTCAAATGGACCTCATCACATTCACATGTTCAATCACTTACGCATTCACTCACACACTCTACACTTTACACTTTGATGATCACATCTTTTTAGTATACACATTCAAACCATTTACCAATGACGCACTCTCGTTTACGGTTCATTCTTGACTGTTGAGGGGGCATAAATAAATGAACCTCATTGCATACATACACATCCACTTGGGGGACACGTTGCTCCTATCATTCACTCTACATTCCATTCTGCCTTGGTTACATATACTCTTACTTACATTTACTTGTTACATGTTCACCTTATTACACGTGCTAAATAGATATTTTGTATGTCATTATCTTTATCATACACACATACATGTTCACTTGCCTTTCTAGTTATGATCACATATTCTACTAGATCTACATATACAACATGGATGTTTGGCGGAGTATCTAGTACCAGTCCCGCATCGGATCTTTAGGTCATCTACTTTCTTACATTACAAATTCTATTATTTCATAGCACATTATTTTATCAAATTATACATGCTTTAACATACTTTTTATTTTTCTAACATGCTAACGGGTGCTTTATGTGTAACATTTGTTATGCAGGGCTATTTTCTTCCATGGTTGTTTGTTACATTTTCTACCATTGTTTTCTCTTAGCATGCTCTTGTTTGCGGGCTTCACCCTTTGACTTGTGTGCACACTTGTCTGCTTGTGGCCACTACAACCTTGATTGTCTTGCGACATCATGAGTGATGTCCCATGTTTGCAACCCACTTTTTGTGGTCTACATTGTCTTCTTGCGTGTTTACTTGCGTCTTATCTTACACATTGTCTACATAGCTTACATTTCATCTTATACATGTGTGTTTGTCGTTGTTTGTACTAATACTTGTTTCCCAACCACTTTGTTTACGCGTGCCTTGGTTTCTACCAAGCACACTCCCTTCCCCTTGTAGGTCATAGTTTAAGCACAATGGTTGGTCCTCTTTTGGGCCGCATACTCCTTTAGTGACGTCGCATGCACCCCAAACGAGGGGGCATCATTTGGGTGAATCAGTCACCTCATACAACATTATACAAGACACTACACAATACTTGTACAACACAATTTTCAGTTTCGAATAGGGCTCAAAATCAAACTTGGGTCCATACCACGTCAATGTCCTTCATGGATGCCTGTAACTAGGGGGAAGTTACATAGCAATTGGTATTTCAACACAGTTCTTTGGCATGTCACAAAGGATTTTGACAGGGTAAAGAGTCCTTTAACACTAGAAATTTACATTGGGGGAAAATACACACAATTTGCAGTGGTGTTTTCATTTTGAGGAGTAATTAAAGGTTAGAGTATGACACTAGACTTTCCTCTCTACACTAATTTTGTCGTGGCATCGGATCGCCCAATAAACCAAACATTTCAGAGTGCTCTACAAAAATTCCAAGAAGCAATCACAGGTTGAAGAATGACACTAGACTTTCTCCTTACACTTCTTCTGTTGTGGCGTGAGATCCCCCAAAACACTCAAACTTCATCGACATCTTTAGGATCCTTTCTACACTCTTTCCTCATCACGTATCAGGTGCACATGTTCATTTTTCACATTTTCAACATTTTTACATACTTTTTACACATTTCGATCATATACATGCGTATTTAACTACTTATTTGTTCTTCTCTTTATATGTCCATCCGTATGGGAAGTGGTAGTTAACGTCATTTCAAAACATCAACAACAACAACATCGATATATACAACAGGTACATCGCAACATCTACACATGTGTTTCCGCCCTGGGTTCATTTTCATCACCACTTTTTTGCACTCTCTCCTCCTTAGCATCCACGCTTCACATTTTTATCATTCCACGCTTTGTCTAGTCTCTCGCACGCTTTCATCATTGATCTACATGGTTATCAGGTACACATTTCTGTCTACTTTATGTTACCAAGATTTCTGCTCACCAACAAAAAGTGGGTGCAAATGTAGAAACAAAATCACGCACTTTGGGTAATTATCTAGTCTTGAGTACATACTACAATTCATATGATTCATAGGTAATAAAAGTACTAATTAACTCATGTCTTTGGCCACCTTTCTTTACTTTATGTTTCCACTTTTGGTCTTACACCCTTACTTGCCCAATCTTCCTTTTTACACCCCAGCTTTTATCATCTTGGACACTTGCACCCAGCCAAGACGTCAGCGTCAGGCGCCCTTGTCTCATTTGTACTTTACTCACACTTTTTGGGTCTTTTCTAGCCATTTGAGAATCTTATATTTTTGGTAGTCAACCTTTTCGAGGTTAGTTACAAAATTCAAGCAAAGGGATCACATAAATATAAAGTTATGTGATCATGATAAGGGACCGAGCACTAAGAATTAGCTATCACCACCTAAGGTTGCATCCATCAAGCATCTAAGAGCTTTGTTGCATCCATCTAGTGCCATCACAAGGGACACAAGGGTCGGTTCTTCTACATACACTTCATAGGATGGAATTTCATTCTATTCCATGCACACATCTATTACACTTCTTTACATGCAACTTATTTTCTCGCTATCAAGTGTGATATGCACAAGAGTCAACTAGGGCATGATTTCACACACACACACACACACATAGAACTACATAAGGTCTGAGATGTAGTGTAACGCTCAGTCGTAAGTTCACCATTGTGATAGATGAGGACAGCCCAACCCCTCATTTGTATCTTTCTTTTTAGGATTTGATGTCTATTTGAGGGTTTTACAGGTTCATATATCATTACAAGTTTCTAGCAACCTCGACGATCATTGTGTGACCTCATAGTGACAAAATATGACCAACAACGAATAACTTGCAACACATCAAAGGAGGTTTTCTAAGATTTTTATAGACCCAGGTGCCTAGAAACAAGCCTAAGGCACCCACAGGCACCCATGTCCCTCTCCAAGCGCCCCAGTCTAATCTATCTCTCCAGATCTACATTTTCCTGGGTCTCTGTGTGACACTTCTACTATTATGTTCACCTAGTCAACACCTCATTACAATTTATATTTCATTACAAATCAGCTAAGTACCTTTTTCTCCTCCTTGCAGCTAGGGTTTCATAATTTATTACTTAGTTTGTTTGAGTATCATTTATGTACGTAATTATTGCATTTATTTACTGCTACAATAACAATAGATTAGGCATATATTTTCATATTTAGCTTAATCACCAACCGACCACCCCCACAATGTCATGAGAGTGAGATTGGTGTCGATATAATTTTAGTGGAGGCGATGGAAGTGTGTTTGTGTTTCAATATTCTCCATCCGTAGTGGTGACTGCACCCTTGCCTTATTGCACTAGCCTCTCGCTTGTCACTATGAGATGTTTAAAATTGGTTATATATGTACATCCATCATGGTTTCTGATAGCATAGTTGTTGGTTCCATGTCTCATATGAATATCAAAGGTGCAGTGTCTCCTTTGACTCACCCTCTCTTGTATAAGGTTGCGAGAGTGAGAATGAGATTGGTAGTGGGATGGGGAATGGATTTTTGATTATTGTTGTAGCTACAATGTGCCATTAGATAAGAATGCAAATGAGGGAACATTTTGAGAGGATGTGCTAGTCCTATCATTTTGTAAGGGCAGTTGGTATTGGTGTGTATTATAAAATGGTTGATATTCTTGGTCGAGTAGGATTTTTTTGAGGAAGATCTAATTGATATCATCAAATTATGCTTAAATCTTATGGTGTTCGCATGGGTATGTGGGCTTCAGGGCGTGTAATATATTCTATTCCAATGTGTTTATAAATGATGTAGAGAAAATTGGTTGGGTTAGCTTTTGTAATCTTTGGTGGAGAAACATGAACAATTCGTATGGTGGGAGTGAATCTATTGCTCTACTATATTATTGGATCAACTCCACGTGATATAACATGAGAAAACTTGCTCGAGGTTGTCATTACATTGAAGTTGCCACATTAGATCTCAAAAGCATGCACATGGCACGTGAGTGAAGTTGCCACATTGGATCTTAGAAGCATGCGCATGGAACATGAATTGTTTAATGGATTGCAACGAGGGAAATCACACATTGGTGTTTTGTACACTTTTTGGAATTGTATAATTTTTCCTCATCAACGCTTCGGATAGTAGCAGTAGATTTGAAAAAAATTCTTTGCCCATTTTTCTCTACATTTCCATTACATCTCATGGATTGATATGGGTATGTTGTTGTAAAAAGGGTTACAACTTACTATATAACTCATGTTTGCCTTTTGTCTATAAAGAGTTTGACAAAACAAACTCCTCACAAAATTTGCAAAAAATGGGTTTGTTGAAAAGGCTTTGGAAACTATTTGGAAAAAGAAATCACAATTTTTTCCAGATCCTTCCATATGTTTCAAAATGCAAGGTTTGGATCGGGACATCAACATTCATCAAACCATAATGGAAATATGTTTTTGGTAGACATGTACACAAAATTTGGTGCCATACACAAGGCATGTGAACTATTTAAGAAAATACCTCAACGAGATGTAGTTTTGTGGACTACAATGAATGCATGACATGCACAAAATGGTTTCCTTGAAAAGGCCTTTGAAAATTTCAAGTAAATGTATAGATGGTAGGTGTAAAGACAAACTCCATTACCTTAGTCAACATACTCCCAACCCACTCCCAATTCGTCCTAAAATGGGAGTTTTAGAATAGGGCATGGATATCCATCAAAATATAATGGGAAGTATATTTTGGTCAAATTTTATAGTTGTTAATGCTTGTGTGGACATGTATATAAAATATTCATGCTCACCAAAACATGAGGACAAATTAGATATGTATTTTAAAATACAACTTGTGAGGGACATTTTTTCCACATTTTTTCTATGACTTTTTCAAGTGACCTTTATCCTGGCCACCTACACCTACGAGAATACATAGACATACATGGGAAACCTCATAAGGCATAATTTTGTTTCACAAAAGACAGTCAACACGTGCCCGACCTGATTAGTTTCAAGCCTACGTAAGATATGCGAAAAATGGGTCCGTTGAAAAGGCCTTGGACCCTTATCCGACGACAACCATGACCCACCCACTCTGTCAAACTAGCACCCAACCTGACCAACCACATACACCAACCATGTCAACTATTTGATGAAAGGCCTTTGAAAAATGTCATCTCATAAAATGCAATGATTTTAGTATATTCACAAAAATGGGGTTGTTGAAAAGGCCTTGGAAACTTTTAAATGTAAAAAATTGTGCTTAGTGCATGTAACACTAAAATGGGTGTTTTAGACAAGGTATGGACACTTGTGAACACTACAAAAATGTAATTCACTGGTGTGAAACCCAAATCTACATTTTTTCCATCATATTCCCAATATGTACAAAGACAAGCTTTGGACCGGATTATGCAAACCCGTCCAAGAATACTTGTAAGGGGATTATACCCAGATGTTATTGTTACAAAAATATCCTTCACAAAGTAATTGCAGGTGTATTTTTATCACATGTTTTAGTTACAAATATTATACCGTATATATGTATACAAAATGTGTACATATGGACTGACCCTTTCGAGAAGGTTTTATACGTCTATCTCTTTACCAACAATCTTCCACCCACAAGATTTCAATCCATCACAAGTCTCTTTTTGCCATATTCTTCTCCACATTCAAAATGTTGAAACCCATTTCAATGATTGGGAAACACAAACTTGCTTTCACTCCATGCTTTACCAAATTTCTCAAACAAATGTTGCTCGAAGATGTATAGCATTTCTTATGTCCAGATCAAGAAAAACAAAGTCTACTTTCACCATTTGCTTCCAAACAATCAAAATGTTGAAGCTAACTTCATTTATTGCGAAAAATGGTCGTGCTTCGCCAACTTCCTTAATCAAAAAGAATTATTTTAGATATGTGCCTTCAATACCTCTTGCAATTCTCCGCCAAAAACACATATGCACCTCTTCTCCATAAATAATAAAACATAAGCCCACTTCCTCATGTCTCGTTCCTTAGCATACAAGAAAGTCCTTTTTGGTACTCTACAATTGTGTTTTCCATCTTTACATTGTTTCTCCTCTCTTTCCTCTTCTTCAAACATTGCACACCATCAACCCAGACCCATCCCCGCATATTTTTCACCCTTTTGCTTAACAATTTCCTTTCCATTAGTCCCTATTGGCGTCTCCATGACACCACTCTGGTACGATTGCCAAAAAAAATTTGTAACATTGAAAAATCTGAAACAAGTTCACTTAATTTTTAACATATTTTAAAATAAAAAAATGGAAAATGTGATTGGTTAACAACTGAATAACTAATAGTAAAGTGGATAATATAGTGGCATTCAGGGGTTAAATTTGACAGGTTGTTTAGACGTGAAATACTTGTAAATATCTTATATAACCGCCACGCACAACTTACATATTTAAAACGTGACCATAATTTTTTTTATAGATTTGTATATAAATTATAAAAATATATATTTAAAAAGATATAATAAATATAGATTAATTAATAAAATTAACATTGTTTTGTGTTTTTGAAAGGCAATGGTGAAAAATTACCGTCACTCGAAAATTGTTTGACAAGCATAGGTGGCCGTCAAATTTAACCCTTAGACTGGCATTTGGCAGGTACTAGTACTAATAATACATTGTCTCTCCCGAATTAAAAAATTAACATCCGACCCGATGGACTTTGTAACTCGTGCCATTGTTAAACTGTAACGTCATTTTCGAGAAAAGGTAAGTGAAAATAAGTAGTAGTTCGAGGATAAGATCCGTTCGGGAAAAGCAAATGTTGACGTGTAAAAGCAGAAATGATCATTGCTTCTGTTTCTTGAAAGATGGGGAATCAAGAGGGATGACACATAAACCACAAAGCGAGTGCGCAAGTAGGTGAATGGGAAATACATGGATGAGATTAACAGTGCATGAGAAATTATAGATTCACGGCATGTTATACGGTGGTAATTCTTTGTTTCTTTGCTTTGAACTCGAAAAAGTTAGAGATTCAGCCGGGCATTTGCTTATTTTTATGATACATTGTAGTTTCTTATATGATTGCATAGACTATGGTCGAATATGAATGTCAATGTCGATTATTACCATCAAACATTTTCGTTTTCATTTGCTCTCGGCTAACGATTTGTCATCTGTTTTAGAAAAAGTTTGTTCTACGTTTTTAGGAAAATGTAAAGGGCTTTAACATGGGTTGTAGTGCACACCAATGTTCCCGAGTTTGCAATTTCTAGGCACAAAAAAGGTACGCCTATTTACATTTAGATTTGAAGGTATACCGATTTAAAGACTTTGTAGTTGAACTTTGAATTTGACTGAGAGAGAGAGAGAGAGAGAGAGAGAGAGAGAGAGATTAATCAACCCTTATTATGATCACATAATTTTATATTTATATGATTCCCTTGCTTGAATTTCATAATCAACCCCAAAAATGCCAAATGCCAAATATCAAAAAGATAAGATGCTCAAACGGTTAGAAAGGACCCAAAAAAGTGAGAGTAAATTACAAAAGGGATAGGAGCACCCGGAGGAAATGAGGGTGCCCAGGTCTTGGCGTCTTGGCTAGATGCTAGTGTCCAGGATGAAAAATGTCAAAGAGTAAAAAGGTAGACTGAGTAAGTAAGGGTGCAAGACTAAAACTAGCAATAAAAAGCAAAGAAAGTTGGCCAAAAATATGGGTTGATTAGTACTTTTCTTACTTAGGAATAATATGAATAATAGTATGTGATCTAGACTAGATCATTACCCAAAGTGTGTGATTGTGTGTCTACATTTGCCCCCACTTTATGTTGGTGAGTGGAAATCTTAGAAACATAAAGTAGATAGAGATGCGTACTTGATGTCCATGTAGATCGATGTAGAAAATGTGCCGAGGGACTAGAAAAAGTATGAAGTGAAAAAAATGTGAAGTGTGGATGCTAAGGAGGAAAGAGTGTAAAAGGTGATGATGAAAATGAACCTAGGGTGAAAATGCATGTGTAAATGTCATGATGTACCTGTTTTCGATGTCAATGTTTGTGATGTTGTTGTTGTTGTTGGTGTTGTGGTGATGTTTACTACCGCTTCCCATACGAACGGATATGCAAAAGAGAAGTTGATCAAGTAGTCAAATACACATGTATATGTGTAAAAAGTATATAAAGAAATGTGTGAAAATGTGAAAAAGGAACATGTGCACATGGTCCATTATGATAAAATAGTGTAGAAATGATCCTATAGATGATGTTGATGTGCGAGTTTTTCGGGCGATCTCACACTAGTGTAATGGAAGAAGTGTAGGGAGAACTTTCTGGTGTCGTCTGCCAACCTTTAACTATTTCCTGTTGTGTAGAACACCATTACAGATGGTGTATATAAATGCATGTGCTAAGGACCATCTGCCCTATAAAAGCTTATGTGTATGGATTTATTTGTGTTGTGAATCACCAATTGTTTTCAGTAACTACTCTCCTGGTCTCGAGGGCATCTAGGAAAGACCGATGTATTTCCCTCTGGTCCCAGCATCTAGGAAAGGTCATTGTCTTAGGGACCGAAGTCGATTTCGAGCCCTATCGGCGAAAAACTATTTTGTCTTTGATCGTATTGTGTATAATGTTGTATGGGGTGACTAATTCACCCAAATGATTCTCCCCTCGTTTAGGGTACATGTGACGTTGTTGAAGGAGTATGCGGCCCAAAGGAGGACCAACCACTATGTTGAACCTTTCCCTGTAGGGGGAAGGGAATGTGTTTAGTAGAAACTAAAAATTAACATCCCACCCAATAGACTTTGTAACTTGTGCCATTGTTAAAGCGTAACGTCATTTTCAAGAAAAAGTAAGTGAAAATAAGTAGTAGTTCAGGATAAGATTCGTTTGGGAAAAACAAATGTTGACGTGTAAAAGCAGAAATGATCATGAAGTTCAAGTCCGTCAGGCAACCCATTATAAATGGCCATTGCTTCTGTATTATTAATGCACTCTGTTTCTTGAACGATGGGGAATCAAGAAGGATGACGCATAAACCACAAAGCGAGTGCGAGTAGGTGAATGGGAAATACATGGATGAGATTAACAGTGCATGAGAAATTATAGATTCACGGCATGTTATACGGTGGTAATTCTTCTGTTTCTTTGCTTTGAACTCGAACAAGTTAGAGATTCAGCCAGGCATTTGCTTATTTTTATGATACATTGTAATTTCTTATATGATTGCATAGACTATGGTCGAATATGAATGTCAATGTCTGATTATTACCGTCAAACATTTTCGTTTTCATTTGCTCTGGCTAACGATTTGTCATCTGTTTTTAGAAAAAGTTTGTTCTACGGTTTTTAGGAAAATGTAAAGGGCTTTAACATGGGTTGCAGTGCTTGCAGACAATGTGCCCGAGTTTGTGATTTCCAGGCACAGAAAAAGGTACCCATCTTGGATTTTGACGTTCAATGTTACATGTCACAATAATTTTCTTTGACGGTCTAAAAAAGTATATGGATGTCATTTGACGTTCAAAATATAATATGCACGTCAAATTTATTTTTATAACAACTATTATAAAATACAAAAATGAGTAAAATTTTACATCCACAAGATTCAAACAATAAATTTATATGACTTTCTAAAATTAAATTGAAATAAATAATTATAAAATGAGTGATATCTTCTTACATCCAAGTTCTCAAATTTCACATTTATTGCAATAATTGCAGTTTCCAATCTTTATTTGTAAAAAATCAAACAAATAACAATAAAACAAACAATTACAAATCAAAAATTAATAGAAAAATCTAAACAAAAAATCAAATAAAACTAAAAAAGAAATCAAACAAAACTAATTGAAAATCAAAATTAATAGATGTTTCTATTTCATAATCATTAATAAGATATTAAGATTCTATTATTTTTATTTTCTTTATATTTGAAAATTTCTATTTTTATTTATATTGTATTTTTTTATGAATCTAATATTTAATTTAAAAAAGAATTAATATTTAATTTATTAAATTATATATATATATATATATATATATATATATATATACAGTTAAATTTGTAATATACATGTCATTTTAACATTTAAATTATATTTTTGCATGTCAATCATGATTTGTCATATTTTAAAAGTGGTTGTATTTTGACATCTAAAATGACTAAAAATGTCTAAACACCTTGCAAAATCCAAGCACTGTACGCCTATATTTACATTAAGATTTGAAGGTATACCGATTTAAAGACTTTGTAGTTGAACTTCGGCATTTGACTCAAAGAGAGAGAGAGAGAGAGAGTAATCAACCCTTATTATGATCACATAATTTTATATTTATATGATTCCCTTGCTTGAATTTCGTAATCAACCCCAAAAATGCCAAATACCAAAAAGATAAGATGCTCAAACGGTTAGAAAGGACCCAAAAAGTGAGAGTAAATTACAAAAGGGATAGGAGCACCCAGAGGAAACGAGGGTGCCTGGTGCTGGCGTCTTGGCTAGACGCTAATGTCCAAGATGAAAAATGTGAAGAGTAAAAAGGTAGACTGAGTAAGTAAGGGTGCAAGACTAAAACTAGCAATAAAAAGCAAAGAAAGTTGGCCAAAAACATAGGTTGATTAGTACTTTTCTTACTTAGGAATAATATGAATAATAGTATGTGATTCAAACTAGATCATTACCCAAAGTGTGTGATTGTGTGTCTACATTTGCCCCCACTTTATGTTGGTGAGTGGAAATCTTAGTAACATAAAGTAGATAGAGATGCGTACTTGATGTCCATGTAGATCGATGTAGAAAATGTGTCGAGGGACTAGAAAAAGTATGAAGTGAAAAAAATGTGAAGTGTGGATGCTAAGGAGGAAAGAGTGTAAAAGGTGATGATGAAAATGAACCTAGGGTGAAAATGAATGTGTAAATGTCATGATGTACTTTTCGATGTCAATGTTTGTGATGTTGTTGTTGTTGGTGGTGTTGTGGTGATGTTTACTATCGCTTCCCATACAAACGGATATGCAAAAGAGAAGTTGATCAAGTAGTCAAATACACATGTATATGTGTAAAAAGTATATAAAGAAATGTGTGAAAATGTGAAAAAGGAACATGTGCACATGGTCCATTATGATAAAATAGTGTAGAAATGATCCTATAGATGATGTCGATGTGCGAGTTTTTCGGGCGATCTCACGCTAGTGTAATGGAAGAAGTGTAGGGAGAACTTTCTGGTGTTGTCTGCCAACCTTTAACTATTTCTTGTTGTGTAGAACACCATTACAGATGGTGTATATAAATGCATGTGCTAAGGACCGTCTGCCCTATAAAAGCTTGTGTATGGATTTGTAGACTGTGTTGAACTACCAATTGTTTTGTAACTACCCCTTGGTCTCAGGCATCCAAGAAAGACCGATGTATTTCCCTCTGGTCCCAAGCATCTAGGAAAGGACGTTGTACTCGGGACCTAAGTCTGATTCTGAGCCCTATCTGAAACTGAAAAACTATTTTGTACTGGTACTGTGTTGTGTATAATGTTGTATGGGGTGACTGATTCACCCAAATGATTCTCCCCTCGTTTAGGGTGCATGCGACGTTATTGAAGGAGTATGCGGCTCAAAGGAGGACCGACCACTATGTTGAACCTTGCCCTGCAGGGGGAAGGGAATGTGCTTGGTAGAAACTAAGGCACACTTAAACAAATGGCTAGGAAAACAAGTGTTAGTACAAGCAAAGACAAACACTCATGTAAAATATGAAATGTAATCTAAGCAGACAATGTGTAAATTAAGATGCAAGTAGAAGACAATGTAAACCGTGAAAATCGGGTTGCAAACATGGGACATCACTCATGATGTCGCAAGAAAATCAAGGCCGTAGTGGCCACAAGCAATCAAAGAATAAACAAGACATGGGGAAAAGTCCACAAACAATGACAAGAAAAGGCAAACAAGAACAAGCAATGTAACAAACAACCATGGAATCAAATAGTCCTACAAAACAAATGTTGCACATGAAGCACCCATTTTCCTGTTAGAAAGATAAAAATTATGTCAAGGCGTGTGTAATATGATAAAGTAACATGTTATGAAACAAAATGAAATAATAACACCTATAGTTTACGAAATTGGATGCCCCTAGGAGCCTCTGTGGGACCGGTAATAGGTATTGCACCAAGCATCCATGTTGTATGTAATAGACCTGTATAATCTACGATCAATACTAGAAATCAAGTGAATGTGCACATGTGTATGATAAAGATAATGACATACAAGATATCTATCTAGTATGTGTAATAAAGTGAACATGTAAAAGCGTAAGTAAGCAAGAGTAAATGCAACCAAGATATGTTGTATGTTGTGAATGAGCGGGATGGAATGCAGAGTGAATGATAGGAGCAACGTGCCCCCCGAGTGCATTTGTATGTATGTAATGATGTTCATTTATTTATGTCCCCTCAGCAATCAAGAATGAATCGTAAATGAGAGTGTGTCATGGGAAAATGGTTTGAATGATGTGTTGTATGTAGAAAGGGTTGATGACCGAAGTGATGATATTGAATGTGACATAGGGATGATGATTTTAAATGTGTGATGATTTAGCAGAAAGCATATATCACTAGACGTACAAGTAAGATTCCAGTATGTGTGATAATGTAGCATAAAGCGTATATCAAGAAATAAATGAATAGGATGGTAGAAAACGTGATGATGTAACACAAAGCATATATCACAAAATGTATGGATCGAATGCTAGAGAACGTGGTGATGTATTACAAAGTGTATATCACAAAATGATTAAAAATAAGTGATGATTTAGCATAAAGTGTATATCACGAGATGAGTGAATAAAGTACTAGCTAATAATTTTACATGATAAATAGATTGAATGATGTGAGTGGGATGACGTCTATTTGAGATATAGACCTCAGCAGTCGAGTATGGACCATGGAACTAAAGTGTGTCATTGGGAAGTGAGGGTAGTGAGTAGAGGAAGATGAGTAAAATGTGTAATGTGTATTAGATGTAATGATGAGAATATGTCGTAAGTATGTGATATATAAAGTGAGCAATGTGTGATGAGGAATGTGCAATGTGTAATGTGAGATGTGTAGATCGTGAACATGTATAATAATATAGTGTGTAGAAGGCGTGCAAGGTATGGGTGTACAAAGCACAAAGTGAGGATGATGCACAGTAGATAGGAGATAAGGATGATGTATATGTACATAATGTGTGATGATGTGTAATGTGTAGCATGGAATAGTATGTAATGCAAGATGTGTAGATTATATAAATGTAGAAGTGTAAAGCGCGTGTAAAGTGTGTAGAATGTGTATGATGTATAGGTGTATAAAAGTACAAAGTACAGACGATGCAGAGTATATAGAAGAGTTTATATGTAGAAAAGTGTATGAGGTATGAAGATGTGTAATGTGTAGTGTAAATTGTGCAGTGTGTGAGGTTCATGCATAGGATGCCCTCAACAGTCAAGTGTGAACCAAAACACGAGAGTGTGTCATAGGGTAGTGACGATGCTAGCGTGTGTATGAAGATGTATATGCAAAAAGTTAGGTGTGTAAGAGGGTGAATGTTAGACGTGTTTCGATGCTAGGGGGAAATAAGTGTAATGCTCCCCAAGTGTGTGTTGATGAGGGTGTTCAAGTAATGTCATCTAAGAGGTCATCATTGTCATGATCAAAACGGAATGGTGAGGCATCTGAAACTTGATAAGCGATAGTGTTGGGTTGATCAAGTAAGGAGTCATTGAGGCGTAGGTTGGACATTCCCATAGCATATTGCTCATCAGTGAAAGGAGGTAATGGGCATATGTGTGCATACTAATGAGAGAGATTTTGTGTATATCCCATAAAATAATTGTTGGAAAGGAATACATGACCAAAGGGCATAGGAAATGAGATATCAATATGATTAGGGTCTAATGTGCCCCCAATGTAATCAAGCCAAGATTGTCCCAACATCAGTGGAGAAGTACGAGGAGCACGTGTAAGGAATACCATGAGATAAAATACTCGAAGCCCATAAGTAGCGGTGATGTGAACAAACCCATGGTAGAGATGATGATAATAAGGTGGAGGATAGATGTCGTTAACTATAAAGCCTAGATGAGTCAAATTGTCATGTGTGCATACAGATTCAAATAAAGTAGGATTGAATGGTATATGTTCCTAATAAGTTTCATTCATGAAAAGTGTGCATGTAAATAGTGGGCATGAAAATGGAGATGGATCATGTAAAGGTGCAGGGGATGGATCCATGTCCATAGATTGGACATGCCCTCGATAAAGAATCATAACAACAGTAATAATAGGTGGAAGTGATGGTGTAGAGACAATATCTATCATTCAAACAACACCTTTAAGTGGTGTAAAATGAGGCTCAATATCCATAGGTTGGGGTTCGTCAGTAGTATCAGTTCTTAAAATGGGAAGTGCAAAATAAGGATCATGGTCGTAATATTTGTATGGATGATGGTCACAAAAAATAGTATACTCGATACCCTCATGTAATAATTTAACACAGTGATGTACAGTAAAGGGAACTGCTTGTATGGCATGAAGCCATGGACTACCAATCAAATAATTATATGAAATAGGGAAGTCGATGACAAAGAAAATTGTGTTAAGAGTTTTTGGTCCAAAAGTGATGGGTAGAGTGATATGACCTAAGCATGGACAAACAAAGCCATCATATGCACGAAGAGAAAGACTTGATGGACTAACATTAGCAATCGAAAGACCAATATTTTCAAGGAATGACATGGGACAAAGATCAAGTTCAAATCCATTATCAATTAAAGTATGCTTGACACCCACATTATAAATGTGAATCATGATGTGCAATGTTGGGTCATTGTCAAAAATAGTAAGATCAAATAAGGATGAGATGGGAAAGCAATATGCTGAGAGAAGGCATCTACAAATGTTTGATAGACTAAATCTGGATGCATATTAGTAGGAATGCAAGTGGTAGTTATGAGTTTTTACTCTTTCTCTGAATTTAGGATTTATAAGCAAGAAATTATTAATGGAAATACTCATGATGATAAGATGTTAGAAAGGTGAGCAATGAAAGAATGAGGAACCTAGGAGTGCGATGATCGAGTTCGGGTTCACCAAAATGATTAAGCTAAGTATGAAAATATATATGCCTAATTTGAATGTTATAGCAACAATAAATAAATGATAATAAAATATAGAAAATACACCCAAACAGCTAAGCAATAAATAATGAAACCCTAATTGCAAAGAGAGGGTGAAAGGCCTTAGCTGATTCGCAGTGAAATATGGATTGGATCGAAGCTCTTACCGGCTGAACAAAGAAGCAGGAGCGTCACATAGGAGCACAGGAAAATGTAGAACTAGAGGAACATGATGGACTGGGGTGCCTAGAGAGGGACAAGGGCACCGTGGGCACTCTAGACCTATTTTTGGGCACCTATGTCTATATAAATGCTCAAAAAACCTCCTCCAATGTGTCACAAGATGTTCACCTTTGGTCGCCTTTAATCGCTCTGAGGTCGCACCAAGATCGCCGAGGTAGCTGGAAACCTGCAATAAATAATACACCTATAAAACCCTCAAATAAACATCAAATCCTAAAAAAGAAAGATGCAAACTGAGGGGTCAAACTATCCTCAACCACCACAATGGTGGGCTTACAACTAAGCATTGCACTATATCTCAGACCCAATGTAGTTCTATGTGTGTGTGTGCAGAATTGTGCCTTAGGTTGTTCTTGTGCATGTCACACTTGGATAACGAGCAAGTAGCTAGATGTAGAATGTAGTAAAGGTGTACATGGAATAGAATGAACTTCCCTCCTATGAAGTGTGATGTCAAAAAACTAACCCTTGTGTCCCTTGTGATGGAGCTAAATGAATGCAAAAGGAGCTCTTAGATGCATTGATGGATGCAACCTTAGGTGGTGGTAGATAGTTTTTAATGGTTGGTCCCTTATTAAGATCACATAACTTTATATTTATATGATTCCCTTGCTTGAATTTTGTAATTAACTCTCGAAAAAGGCTGACTACCAAAAAGATAATATGCTCAAATGGCTAGAAAGGACCCAAAAAGTGAGAGTAAAGTACAAAGGGGACAATAGCACCCAGAGGGGATGAGGGTTCCTGACACTGATGTCCGGTTGGGTGCTAGTGTCCAGGATGAAAAATGTCGAAGAGTAAAAAGGTAGACAGAGCAAGTAAGGGTACAAGACTGAAAATAGCAATAGAAAGCAAAGAAAGGTGGCCAAAGACATGGGTTAATTAGTACTTTTATTACTTAGGAATCATATGAATAGTAGTATGCAATAAAGACTAGATAATTACCCAAAGTGCATGATTGTGTGTCTATAGTGTGGATTCCATAAAATGCTTGTGTTCATTATGCGCAAGAGAGAGATGTGTTACATGGTTTGAGATAGGTATGTCACGAATATGTGTAGTAGATTCTAAGTATATCGAGTGTGTTGTATGTTGAATATGCAAGGAGGGGGTATTGTTGGTCCGAAAATCATCAGCAGGGAGACCTATGGATAAACGAGCCAACAAAGTGTGCGAGGGCATAGCCCCTCTTTGAGTCAGCAAAGCGAAACTCGGTTTATTGCTATTCTACCGGCAGGAATCATGTGCAAGTCTCACAAATTATGCCTTCGGGGTTTGGGATCTCATCCCAAGTAGGGGTGTTTCATTTGTGAAAAGAAAGGAAAGGAAGAGGGGATGAAGAAAGATCAGGTCGAAGGGAGAAAAGAAATGAATTCCAAAGCGAAAGGTCGGAAGGTTTATGTTTTGGGATTGGTAGTATGTGAGCCAAACCTACTTGCATAAACGAGCAAAGCAATACTGATGATAAATAAATGACAATAAAACAGAAGCAGATCCAATAGAATAAACACACAGATCTAACGTAAGAAAGATCTAATGCACATAACACATGTATTCAGCACAAAGTCTAAATATTGTATTAATATTTTCCTTCTGTTACAAAAAGCTCAAAGTCTTTTCTCCTCACTTCTATTTTTCATCTGAAAGATATTCATCCATCCATAATACAACAAGTATTGGGGTATTTATAGAAGAAGAAGAGAAAAGAAGGCAAAAAGGAGCCAACAACTTATCTACAAAGATATTTACAAAATATCTAAAAGTCATGTTGACTTTTTACAACTTGATGGATGACATCATCCCATGATGCAACATGGATGATGTCATCATTTGTATCAACATACTTCAGATATTCTCGAAAAGAAAGCCGAAGAAGAGAGAGAGAGAAGAAGAAGAAGAAGAAGCTACTCGTCGTCGTCATCCTGCGGCCGAAAGGGGGTGGACTGCTTTTGTTGTTGCTCAGGTGACGAGATATGGAATTGAGAGCGGTATTCCATAAACTTGTTGATCATTGGCCCTAGCTGATCCTGGGAAGGATCCTTGTGCCTATCACTGATCGCCTCACAAGTCTCCCGCTCATCTATGAGTTTCTCGGGGAGCTTGGAATAGTCTTTTTCCGCTTCAATGAGTAACCCAATGAAGTCTCGGTAGGCCAGCAGGTTGTTGATAGACTCTGCGTCAAAAGTGACCTCTGGCCCCATCCCTTGAGAAACGATCTCTTTAAAGATCTGGGTGGTTTCATCAGCTTTCCTTAAAGTGAAGGAAGGAGTAAGTAACCCTGGCGACATGTTAAGAACGATCCGTTCCATTTGATGCATCGCGTCCAGGGCTTCTTCCTTCACTTTGTCAATCTTTTCTAAGACAAATTCCAGCTGATCCACCCGGTAGTCCAGAGTGGACATGATTTTGTTGAGGGCCCTAGGATGGCCGAAGACGCCGAACTTAACCAGATCTTTGACTGAACAGTCGAACATTTGTTGGAAGGTCTCGTGCTGCAGTCTAGCATGTTCCAGCTCTTCCGATATGGGTCCCGCTAACGCTTGGAGCTCTTTATTCGCCTTATTGATGCTTAAATATAAGTCAGAGAACTCAGTGATTACTTTTTCGCTGTCTTTGAGGATTTGGCTCCTCCAAGCGGAAACGGCCATACCCTGCTCACCGATCTTTGCGTACTCATTAATTTTCTCCTGGCTGAGAAGCTCAGAAGTCTCGGCGGCAGTTGTGGGAGGCGCACTACCCATCTTCTGTAAGGCTTGAGAGCAGATATTTGTTTTGCTCCTTCAATTGCCTTTTCTCTTCCTTTGTCTCTTGAAGCTTCTTGCAGAGGGCGTCAACTGCAGAAAGGGCTTCCCCCTGAAGGCTTTCAGAAGATGTCCCCATTGTGACTTGGGTCACAGTAAAATCTGTCGGAGACAGATCCTTTTTCTCCTTGAGGGGATTGGGGTACGCGATCTCCATAACCCTCTCTCCCGCAGCACTTTGAGAGAAGCGTGTGACGGGCTTCTGCTTCTTTTCCCCCTTAGATGGGATTACAGAAAAGTCCATCGGAGCGATGGGAACTTTCCTTTTGCTGACTTAGCTGCTGGGAGATCCAGGCTGGACCTATGGGAGAAGGGCCGGAAATGGAAAAGGGGGCAGCTATAGTAGTGGAGGGGAAAAATGTGGAGACACGTGGAGGCGGCATGGAGAGAATAGCCGAAGAAGTGCCCACGGGAGGAAGGGATACTACAGCTGCGTGGAAGACATAGAAGGGAAGGGAGCTCGAGAGATGAGGGAAGAAATGGAGGAGGAAAGATCCAGCAAGGGAGAAGAGAAGATAGAAGAAGCGGGGGAGGAGTAGAAGAAGGGGGAGAGGACACGACCAAAGGAATGGCTGCCTGAGTCACTCGAGGAGGGGAAGGAAGGGAAGAAGAAGGGATAGAAGGGACCTCGGTTGTTATAGTAATGCTGACATCCTGAGTGGATGGGCCTATTGGAACATCCTCTTCTGCTTCTTTTCGGTGAAGCCAGAGTTATAACCTATTCGGGTGCGGCGGAAGGAGGACTTGCTGGAGCTTCTTCCTGAGTGGTGCTGGATTCACCCTCTATGCCTTTGCCCTTGCCTTTAGGCTGCTGTTTGGATCGAGGAGGTGCGTTACCCAATGGGGAGGTTGTGAAATCAACCCCGAGGTAGATTAACCCATTCATCCGGCACCAATGCTCTGTTCTGCGCAGAGTTTCCTTAACCCTCTCCTCAATTGTCTGAGGTGCCTTAGTTCTATCAATGGCTGGAAAAGGCCAATTGTCCCCATCCGTGTTAGTATATACTTGGTCTATTTCATCTTCCGTAGTCTGGAAGCCTTTGGGGACAATTGCTACCCCATATTGGATGATTTCTGCCAAGGCTAAGCGAGAATGATCCTTTCTCCTGAGCTCAACCTCATGGATGATGTCGATGTAGATGTCCTCGATCTGGGGGACGTGGATTGGATCAAGTTTCACCCTTGGCAGACAATTCCTTGGGTCGAAGGTAGGCCTGGCCGGGAAATCATGTCTCAAATTAAGCAGCTCCAGCTCTGCGAACATGTCCTTTGCCTTGTGGTGGGTAAGGCATGTATATCGGCCTACTGTGAGGGGGAAAGGAGTTCCACCCTTCTTTCTTTTGAGGCACTTCTCGTGATATGTAATCATTTGTCTTGGATAGCTCCAAAGAAAATCAGCTTGGGCCCAAAGATACCTCGGCGATCTGGTCGGATCTCCCAAGAAGTTGGCCGCCCTCAGATAGGTGAATGTGGGAAATTGGGTGAACAGGCCCCCATTTCTCAGTGGCTGCCACTATGCTTTTGGTCGTACGACCGTAAGTCATATTTGGCCTCAACAGGCAGATGATGTGATAGAAAAACACATCATTAATCTTTGTGAACTGAGAGATGCTATTCTCCAGCCTCAATTCTGGGTAGTACTCATATATTTTGACCTGGGGCCAAACTCCACTTCGCATCAGGCCTGGGTAGTCTCTCTCTGATGCTGCAGCATAGACAACATAGGAGTTCATGTAGAATCTTCCCGTTGTAAGAAATTGTTGAAGCTGCTCAGAGATTGTGCTGCTTATTATCTCTCCCCAGCAAAAGCGCTGATCGGGCATATTCTTGTTTATGGTCTCTAAGTACCGCAACATCCATTTATGGAAAAAGTGGGCGTCAGGAAGCCCAAAAACCCTGCTCAGGAATGTGATGGTGTCACTGAGCTCCTCTGAGAAGTCACTGCGGTGGATGGTTTGAGGCCATCGGGTCACCACCTTTTTATTCTTTAAATAGACCTCATTCATCAGCTGCATGCACTGATCTTCGTTATCATCCCAGGCCTTAATACAATCCTCTCGGCTGACGGCCACAAAGTGCCGGTGATGAGGGATGCCGAGTATTATTTCGAAGTGGCGGGTAGTGAGGTTAATGATGACCTCGCCCTTGTCATTTACGACACATCTTGTGTCCTTGTTGTAGCACCAGGCGACTACCATCATGAATTCATTGTTGACGGTGCTGACTGGGATTCCTCCAGCGAAGTGTAGGGCACTGCCCATTAGTTTGTCCATCCATGGACTTCTAGTTACCTTCTGAGTTCTGCCCCAGAATTCCTCCATATCAATGTGACCCAACTCTGAGTCCCTGATATCTAGGTCGCATTCGGCCTGGGAGTCAGGCATTCTGACTCTCTGATACTTGTATTTCATCTCTTCTTCTGTAAGTTTGGCCTTGCCTTTGGATTTGGTAGGTCTCCTGCTTGATGTAGACATATGTTCTTTCGAGCTTAGTTGCTGATCTGCATGAAGAAGAAGCGAGACCCAATCCAAAAAGGTTGTATTAGCCATTTGATCTTCCATTGAAATGTTAATAGAAGAAAGAGTTAGTGATTTTGAGGCTCAGGGCGCAGGGCGCATGAAAGCTGCAGCTTACAGGGCTAAATAGGTAAGGCACACAGAAAAGAGGTGTTGCAAAGGTTAAATCAGTGCCAAAGGTGCATGGCGCATGGATACTGCAATATACATTTTGTAAAGGGCGCATGGAGACATTGTGTTACATAGAGACAGGATGCGCCAAAGGCGCATAGATTTTTCATGTTGCATGGGGATTTGGTGCGCCCTTTGGCGCATGTATGGTTTGTGTAACAGGAACTTTTCGTGCGCCAAAGGCAACATGGCGCGGCGCACGGAGAGTTTACACAACATGATGTTTTTGCAACAAGGAAGGCGCCTGCGCCTTCGAAACTTTGTACTTAGCGCGGATTAAGCTGATGTTGCACAAATGCAGGGTGCGCCAAGGAGGCGCATGTATACGTGATGTAACAAATAAGGTTGAGGCGCCTAAGGAGGGCGCAAGGCTAGTGCTTGCAGCATGCGAAGGAGGCGCGCCTTGAGGGCGCAAAAGTTCTTAATGCAACAGGCATGATGGGTGTGCCATTGGCGCAGATTTTGATCATGTTGCAGGGGTGACAGATGCGCCAAGGAGAAAAGAAAAACAGTCTCTTTTTAGAGCTTAGATTATTCTCAGAGGGGTCTTTTACATGGTTTAGCTTCTTTTCTCTTTTCTTTTCCAAGGTCATTTGGGTAATAAAATGGTTTAATCAAAAGGGATTACACCATGCTTTCAGAAAAACTTCCTCTACCAGCAGATCTGGAAAGAGGAGGAAGAATATGGAAAGACAAAGCAAGGCGGGGGGCCAGATCAATATTTCGATTCCAAAACCAAAACAATAAGCATACAAAGAACCAAAAAAACGCCAAACACATGAAAGAGATAAGAACCTCTTACCGGATAAATAGTGAAAATCGTGTAAACGGGTCCACAACATTGAAAACGACGGGGCAGGTGAGCTGACAGGTCAGAGAATAAAAACGTGATGCTCTGGAGATAATGACATTTGCAGGCGCGCACACACACACACACACACACACATATATATATATATATGCGAGTCGGTAATAAATGTGCCACCAACCTTGTAAAGGGCGCATGAAAATTACTGTCGACATATGAAAGCATGCGCCCTTTGGCGCACCAAAGCATTTTCCAGCATGGAATTAAGTGCGCCTTTGGCGCACCAAAAGTGGTGTCGACATGATATTATGTGTGCCTGTGGCGCACCAAAAAGAGGCACAACAAAAGGTTGCTAACACGAAGGCGCATGCGCCTTGGCGCACGCAGGGAAGACTTAACATATCAAGGCGCACCAAAAGGTGTGTTGACACAGGAAAATACGCGCCAAAGGTTTTAAAGGGGGCGCACCAAAAAGTGATGTTACATAGCAATTCCATGCGCCCAACCAAAAGACCAAAAATGACTAAGTTCGGAAAACTAGATTTCCCGGAAAAGGGATTTTGCAACGTCCGAACGCAAGGATCCCTAATGAGGGATCGGAACAAAATTTTCGGTATGGTTATCGGTAAAATTTCCCTTGTCAATTTTATGGGATAACAGGTATATGTTAATGTAATGCGTTGAATACGTATAATAAGGAGGAATAAGTCGCAAGTATATGGATTGTGTAATGATGAATGCACGAAAGAAGTATATTATAGAAGAATTTATAGGGAGTCGTGTAGAAGAGTATGTGTAGTGTGTAGTATGTGTGAGGTTCATGTGTATAGGATGCCCTCAACAGTCAAGTGTGAACTAGAACACGAAAATGCATCATCAGGAAATGACCAGACAAGTAGGTGTCAATGTGTATGCGGTGTATGTAATCGAATAGACATGGGTGGATAAGAGTATAAAATGTGTGCTAACGCAAAAGGAAGGGGGGAATAATAAGCACGATGCCCCCGAGTGTATGATGACAAGTGCACTATTCGATAAAAATGAAAGATGAAGGCCCTCCACCCAATGTTGGCGGAGTGAAGGTGTGTAAACATGCTCTAATACTAGTGGTGTATGATGTGTAGGTGAATGAATCCTATATGCATGTGATTGATGAATATATTGTGAAGGTGATGGGTACCTACATGAAGCAAAATGCGGAGGTGATGAATTCCTATGCAGAGAAGAGTGTGGAGGTGATGAATACCTACGTGGAGTAAAGTAAGGTGGTGAAGTATATCGATATATAGGATTTGTCTGAGTGATGGACCTATACTGACGTGTTGGACTAGTAGAGTAATGAGACCACACAAGTCATGTGCAAACCAGTGAGTTAGGAGTAGATGATGCGTTATGTTTGACAGCCGTGAAGAACTATGTGGACTAGGTGTTTCAGCAAAAGTCATAAGAGGAGGTGACGACCATGGAGTATATGGAGGCATACCTTTGATAGAGATGATTTGATTATTGTGAATGAACTTCAGAAGAAAGTGATTCATGGAGATGATGGACTGAGACCTGTGAATCCAATTTAGGCCTAAGAGCATGTCACACCCTTCGACTGCTTGTGCTATAAGGAAGGGCAAAAACATGGTGAGAGGACTGATAGTAACGTGAAGCTTGACAACCTCACATGAGTTGTTCATCGAATATGAAATTTGTGAAAGTGGATAGCCAATAGCAGATAATAAGTGGAATAGAACACACGTTGATGGGCCATGACGGATTAACTTTGGTGTTGTTGATAGGGATGGATTTGACAGAAGCACTAATGTGTAAATGATTAGAAGTAATCATGATCAGAGAAAGATATGACAGGAAGAGAAATGTCAGCGTGAGCAACTAAGAAATAAAGATCCCCGATGTAGTAGGAGGCATTGCGCGATATGGATGATTAGTTGAGGAATCAAACAGTTTTTTGTCATGTTTCGGAAGCGGATTGTTAAATATCTTGAGCTTATGATTTTTATTGACATGTATAGAAGCCATAGGCTCTAGAAGCTCAATTTTATAATTATCGATCAGATCCTGAATGAGATTACTAAGTTTAAAACAACGATCTTTAGAATTCCCTACGCATTGATGATAGTCACAATGGAAATTATAATCATAATTATGATCTTTCAGACGAGATGGATCTAATTGGAGTGGTGGAGAAAGTGTGATGAGATTACTTTTGAAAAGTTATGGAAGTAAAATATGTGGAGCGAAAGTTAACTTTGTGTATGTTCGTTGAGGCGGTTGTGATTGAAGCTCCTTAGTGTAAGATAAATGTTGACAGTGATTTTTACGTCAGTAGGTTTGGTTGTTGATGGCTTAAATGTTGATTTTATTTGGAAGCGCATCAAATATGATGTTTGTTCTTGATATTTAAGCTTGCCTATAGATAAGAGTTTTGTTTCGTGTAACTTAAGCGTATGACATAGTTGATCAAAAGACGGAGATGTATCAAAGAGAACACTCTCTTGGAGAGTCGGCAATAGACTTTGAATGAATAAATGTTGAAGCTCATAGTCTGCAAGCACATTAGACATCTTAGCTAAGTTGTTCATACACTGTAGGACATAATCTACTAGATGTTCACTAGAACCTTGTTTAAGTTGTGCAAGTTAAGCGTATGAGATCATAGAGCCGATATTGATGGATAAATGCACAAGAAAAACATCAACTAGATGCATGAAAGATGTTACCGAGTGGACATGTAGGTCATAAAACCAATGCACCACATAATCGTGAAGACTACGAGGGAAGAGCTTAGCCAAGAGAATATGATCATCCACAAAATCTAAACATGCCACATGGAATGCTCATAAGTTCTATTGTGGGTCACCATGACCATTGAATATGGGAAGCTTGGGGTGATGAAATTAGGAGGAAGCGAGTAAGTGGAGATGACAGGTGCGAATGGCGTGTGAAGTAGTAAAGTAGAATCCAAAGATGGAAAAACACAAGAAGTATCCTGTTGTAATTGACGAATTTGAACTTGAAGATCTTGATAAAGAGAGGCCAAATATTGAGTACTATTAGAAGAGACTTGGTGCACATGAGAAACAAGGGGTGGAGTGGAATGATTAGTGGGAGTAAGAAATGAGACAGGAATGGAAGAAATAGGTGACATAGTAGAGGCAGGTGGTTGAATAGTAATGGAAGTGAGAATAGCGGCAAGATATTTAAGCTATGCTAGATTAGCAGCTTCCTTATGAGCACCAAATAAGAGCAAGTCTATATCCTGCAGATGTTCGACAATATGATCATTAATTTCTTTGAGATGGGTCTCCGTAAAGTCACCATAGGATTGAGACACAGTGAGAAAAAAATCAGAGGGAAGGAGGATTCAAGCAACGGGTTCACCAAAATGATTATGCTAAAATGTAAATAATAATCCTAATTTGAATGTTATGGCAACAGTAAATGAATAACGATTAAGTACATCAATAAAAACCCAAACAACTAAGCAATAAATAATGAACCCCTAATTGCAAATAGGAGAAGAGGATACATAGGTGATTCACAGTAAAATTTGAATTCTAATGAAGTGTAGAACAAGATGAACTAAGGGGCATGAACATCATATAGAGGCCCAAGAAAATGCAGAACTGGAGGAATAAGCTAGACAGGGGCACCTAGAATGGGCCAGGGGTACTCACGGGTGCTAAAAACTGGAAATGAGCGCCTAGGTTTGTGAAAAATCTTGAAATCCCAACTTTTCAAGGTCGACAGTTGTTTCTGTTACTTGCCTTTGGTTGTTATGGATTTGCACTAAGATCATCGAGCTCAATGGAAACCTATAATTAAGAGTGAACATGCAAAATCCTCAAATAGACATAAAATCCCAGAAAAGAAAGATGTAGAATGAGGGGTCGAGACCATCCTTAGTTGTCACAATGGTAAACTTACGACTGAGTGTTACACTACATTTCACACCTAATGTAGTTCTTGGTGTGTGTGCGAAATCATGTCCTAGGTGGTTCTTTGTGTGTGTCGCACTTGATAGCAATCAAATAGCTAGATGTAAGCAACTATAATAGAAGTGTGCATGGAATATAATGAACTCCCCTCCTATGAAGTGTGATGTAGAAAACAAACCCTTGTCCCTTGTGATGGATGCTTGAATGTCATTTGATAGTCTTTGGATGCAACCTTAGGTGGTGATAGATAATGTTTAGTGTTTGGTCCCTTATTATGATCACAAAACTTTATATTTATATGATTCCCTTGTTTTAATTTCATTATTATCCCGAAAAGGCCGACTACCAAAAAGATAAAGTGCTCAAATGGCTATAAATGACCCAAAAGAGGTAAGTAAACTATAAAGAGGTCAGGAGCACCCAGAGGGGATGAGGGTGCCTAGCGTTGGCGTCCTGGCTAGGTGTTGGTGTCCAAACTCAAATAAACTTAAGGGTCTGAGGTCAGACTGAGCAAGTGGGTGTGCAAGACCAAAATTGGTAACATAAAGTAAAGAAAGGTGGCCAAAGACATGGGTTAATTAGTACTTTTCTTACTTAGGAATCACATGAATAGTAATATGCAATCATGACTAGATAATTACCCAAAGTGTGTGATTTAGTGTCTATAGCAATCGTGATCCTTATACTACACTTCCTACTCTAAGAACTGATAGTACTAATGAACTGCAACCTATGGACACTCTGCCTCATTTGTCACTGCTTGAAGGTGTTATTTGCATGATGGATATTGTTTCATCTACCCCATTGCCTCCACCTGCTACTACTACTGCTATGATTCTTTATCGGGGGCCTGTCTAGTCAATGGACATTGATCCATCTCCTACATCGTCATATGAGCAACCTACATTAACACGCTCATCATTTACATGCACACGTTTCATGAATGACTCTTATTGGGAACATATTCCATTCAATCCCAATTTATCTGAATCTATATGTACACATGATGGATTGACTCACCTAGGGTTTACAGTTAGTGACATTTCACCTGCACCACATGATTCTCATCTTTATTATGGATTTATCTCTATCATCACTACTTATGGTCTTCACATTTTCTATCGCACAATAATTTTTACGCGTGCTCCTCACACTTCTCCACTTACACTTAGTCAGTATTGGCTTGATTACACGGGGGTATGTTAGATCCCGATCATTTCCCATGCCATTTGGTCATGTCTTCATTTACAATGACTCGTTCCTCGAATATTCACAAAACCTCACTCATTGGTATGCACATGGTTGTCCACTACCTCCTTTCACGGATGAAGAATATGTTATGGGCATGTACAACTTAAGCTTAAATGGCATCTTACTTGACCAACCTGATACTATTGCTTACCAAGTTTTCAGATCCTTCACCAGTTGGCTTTGACTATAACAATGATGACCTTTTAGATAACATCACCTGATCACTCTCATCCTCCATACACTGGGGGCATCACGCTTATTCTCCCCCCCTCTAGCATTAGCATGCGTATTACATCTACATCACTCCGCATTTAGTCTATCACATACTCCGTGTACATCTTGATACCTAATTGTATCATCATTTATCGATGACGAAATCTTGTGCTTTGGTTACTACTTGACTACTAAGGGTGTCCTATACACATGAACCTCACACACACTACATGCTACACTACACATCCTCTTATACACGACACACTAGACACTCTTCTATCATATACTTCTTGCATGTATTCATCATTACACAATCAACATACTTCCGGCTTATTCTTCTTATCATGCATATTTAACACACAAGAAACACGTACCCTCCTCACATATTCGACACACAACACACTCGACATATTTACAACCTATTGCACACTTTTGTGACATACCTCTCTTGTGCGTAATCAACACTAGCATGTTATACAATCTACACATCTATAACACATATCGACAATATATATCACACAATGAAACACACCGTAATAAATCTCTTTTCAAAAACCAATCAACCACACATAATTGACATAACTCTCCAACACAACCAACACGCTACACTAACCTATGACGCACTCTATTTCTTTGGTCCATACTTTACTGCCGAGGGTTTACATCTCAAATGAACCTCATCACACTCACTGTTTAATCGCTCATTCATTGTTATCTCTCGAAAGTGCACCCTGGTGGAGAGATGACAACAAGGGTTCTAAGCTTGCTTGATCTCTCACTTTCATAGATATAATGGAAACACCTCAGGTTTGTGGGTATACCTATTGTTGAGGTGAGTCTTTGGTATCAAGGATGGTTCCTTATTGATGTATCCTAAACTAATTGTTTGGGGTTTTGAGGGTAAAAATATGAATGTAAATTGAAATGGAAATGGGTGATACACCAAACTTATTGAGGGCTTTGACTGAGTATATGCATAATAAAATTGAGAATGAATTGTACATGCACGAACCAATGGTTTTTCATGGAATATTAAGGTAAAACATTTATGTATTGAGGGATAAACTACAACAATACAAGCTAAACATTCTTTTTAAGACTATGTAGAAAATACCATATTTGCAACAAGGTAAGATGATTAATCAGGGAATTAACATTCACAAGAATTAATGGAAAGATACACACCACTATAAATAATTGGAAAGGCTAAAACTCCTTCTCATTCAAGGCAAAACGGGTAAAAATATGCTTCAACACTCCTATGTCCAAAAAGTCCTCCTTGTGCCTTGCTAGTGTACACAATATATAGCCAAAATACTTCACCCAACCTCTCCTAAAAATAGGTTGCAGTTTGTACTTGCCCATGCATGTTATTTTTAGCCTTTATCATGAATAAATAAAGGAATAAAAATAACAATGCAGTTTACAATGAGGCATTAATAGCCTTAGTTACAAAAATACAGTTGGTCAAAGTGTAGTTGACTATTCTATTTTTAATACAATTAATAAACTTGGGTGAATATTTTGGCTAATATTAGCCACTTGCTTGTTTTGCAAGTATCCTTTTGTAAGTGCATGATCTTTGTCTTCTTACTGATGATGTTACACCTATTCTTTCATGTAGTGATCACATGCAAAATTATATTCCTCTGTAAAAATAATACCTTTGCCTTTTCAACACTTAGCAAAAGATCCACATTCACTGATGGGGGCCACCTGTGAGCACATGTGCAAAAATAATAATATCCTCATTTTCTTTTCTCCTCTCCTTTATACGAGGCTACCTTAACAAAGTTTAAGGTGTGTTTGCAAATTTTCAGGTAAAGTGCTTCTTTGCAATTATTTACCTTATCCACCATGGTACTCTCTTTGACCTTGGTATATATAATGATTAAAACATTGGGGCATATATTTATAGTTCAAAATAATAATCATACCGATTATTAGCCCCCTATTCGTGATCATTGGTCTCCTTTGCTAAATTATATGATATAATTTTTGCCCTTTTTGCAATTATGGGCTCCTAAGGTCAATAACCTTAATAATGTCGTAGGTCCCCTTTTATGTGGATATGAACATATTAAAAACTTTGATTTGAAACCTAACCCATGGTTAATTAAGGTTTTCTGTTGTGGATACACGTGCATATCTTTTGAATTTGGTTTCGAGTTAGTTCACTCAAGGTCGAAAATAGGGGCAAATAGTTTTGAAACCCTAATTATTTGCATTATTCACTTTGCTACTTGGAAGCATGGAGAAGCCCTGTAAACATTTCTTCTGGTGGCCATGATTGAATTTTTCTGAGTTCTGGGATGTTGATTTTTTCTTTCTTCTAGGGCTTTGGCCTCATGGGTTTGAGTTAGTGTGCCACCATTTCGTGTGTTGAAGCAATGTTTGAAGCAATTTTATCCTAAGTTGGGGCTTCAATGTTTGCAAAACGTATTATGTGGAGCTCTGTTTCTTCTTTTCCTCATTTGACTATCAGTTTGCATTGGAGTTTATCATTGATTTGTTCTTTGCATTCTGAGCTGGAAAAATTCTTCTCTGTAGTTTGATCTTTTGCTCGCCATGGAAACTTATTTTAGAGGGTTTCATTATTTTATATCAGTGGTCATCATTGTTGGGCCCAGACTTTGCTCGCCTTTGTTGTTGAATAGGTTTTCGTTGCTTTGTGCTCTATTTCTTAGCATGTGGGTTCCATTTGTTGCTTTCAAGTTATGGAGATTCATTTTCTGATATTGGTCGTTTCATTCGTGGTTGCCTCCATTCTTTTGGTAAGTTTTCAAACTTTCAAGTTTTAATGAAACTTAAACCTGGAAATGATTCTTTTCCACCCAGTTTGGCTTTTAATTCGAGCTGCAAACCTTTGACCCTCTGGAGGTAAAATTATAATGTAAATACTTGCTCCTTTAAAATTTCTACTTTGACCATATTTGGGGCTCATTTGGGCCAAGCTATTTCTCTGGTTATTCTCACATAAACCCTTATTCATTCGATATTTGCTAGTTTATTTGTTCAATATTCACCCAGATACTTCTGTGGGTTGGAAAAATTGCTGCTAGGTTATGGATTTTGTGCCTATTTGTAAATCTAAGTCATTATTTTTGAAAACTGATCACATTTTATTACTCTAATTTGGGTTTGCTCTTGTCTTTTATGAGCTGAGCTAATTTGTTTGGATCTCAACAAACTCGACCTTGACCTTATGGCCTTTGCTCCGTAATATTTATCTCTAGACGCCACTATTTTTTCTACATTTGGACTTTGCATGGGACGACCACCATGATTTCATGGCTATCGAGCTTTGGTTTTCATCTTGCTCTATTCGTAGCCATTGTTGGTAGATGGTAAGTCACTCTGCCACAAATCTGGTGATTCATTTATTTTCTTGCCTTTTACCCAAATCTGGGTTTGAAAGATGAACTTGCCATTTGATCTGATCATTGATGCTCACTTAGACTTGTAATTTGATGCCTCCTGATTATCAATGGCTCACCGTGTGTTTTCCAGAAGTAACACCTCCATCTTTAGAACTATACGCTTTATGTTATAGTTCATAACTATACCCACTTACATATATGCCCAAATTTATCTATGTGCCACATTATGTTATTTTGTGACCCAGATTGGACTATGCAATCTCGGAAATGAGCTCATCATTTGCACATATCTGTGAGATTAATACTTTATTCAAACTATGCATTACTTTTATTTTGCTTTTTGGTGACCCAGATCTGGGTATTTATTATTTTACTCTAAAAATACACCCAGATAGGATACACCTAGGTGTGTATTTGTGAACCTATGTTTCTCCTATTTCATTTCCAGTCATTATTTGGTTCTGGGCTTGTGCACGCATCATTTTCAATATTTGCTTTATTTACACTTCATGTTTATCTAAAATGACCTTGTTGGTGACTCATAAGCTTGTGTATCTTGAATAGCTTAGTCTACATTTCAAGCATTTGGAAACCATTAAAGAAAACGTCTATTCCCATGAAACTTTTATACCTGATCTCAAAGTTTCAATCTATGTTTTCTCATGAGTGCTTTCATTTTCAAAATATTGTCCAGGATCAAATATATAGCTCTTGAAGTTAAGGCACATAGTCTTCAATTGCATTGTCTCTTTTTTCTTCCTGAATGATTTCCTTGGTTCATAATCATGTACTTATAAAAAACCATTCATCTTCAACGCTGCACTTAGCTTGTTTGATGTTACTTAACTGTATAGTCCATTGAAAACTGAATTGTATTAATATGAAATTCCTTAGTTGCTACATGTGGAACTATAATTGTGCATGTACAAAACCATCTTACTCACCTGTACATCTTGCATTACTTTATAAAATTTGAATGGATGTACTTTGTAAGATTATCTTGAAATTTAATTCTTCAACTGTTAGGCTATAATGTGTGCTCAAATCCTATCACCTTGATGATTGGAAGTGTATTTCTCACTGGATGAATGAAACTTTACTGGGAGTATAATTTGAAGTGCATATTTTGCATACATATTTGTACCTATTTCTTGTTCTTTTGAGAGCCTATGTACCTTTTCAATTTGACAGTTCATAGTAGCAATACTAAATTGTTTTATCATTTGAGATTTCTTGTAGTCGATGGAAACTTTGCAACATAATTTCATATTTAACATTTAAAACTTTTATCCCGACGAATGGGTGTCATATATGAATATGCATTCTGGAAATCTACATCTCCAAGCAATTTTATTTGAAATTTGAAGTATCTGTTATAAATATGTACTTCCATTAGAATGTAAATCTCGATTCTTTATGTTGGAAGTTTCTATCAATATATGATTTGTAGCTTGACTTGTTCACTCGCCATGATGACAATTAACACAAATTATTTGTACCTACACACTTTGATTATGTACTTACAGAGCCTCTTTTATGTTGTCATGTACTTTGAATGCACTGAGGAGTTATTTCTAAACTGCAATATGTCATTGTCTTTCATAATAGATGTAAAGTTTGTGCATATATACTATTGTAAGTAAAATAAATTTAATACATGGATATTTAAATGAACTCTACTTTTGATATCTCAACATCTGAATTCTTAAGCTGACTATATACATTGCTTCAATTTTACCAGGATGGCTCAAACGTAACATGTAAAGTCGAAAAAGTATGTTGAAAACCATTTCTGAAAGTGAAAATTTGTTTGTTTTTCTTGAAATTTGACTTGTATATGAAAATAAATTATACTTCTACACCTTGTGCTGGCAATTATGATGCAAGAAGTTGGTGTTCTCTTCATGGTTTCCTTTTGCAAGTTGTAGATCTGCACTTTTGTTGGCTTCATAGGGTGGACTTACTTTTTTGATAGAAACTTTCTCTCTGAATATAGAGGCAGACATTTCATATAATAAGGAAATCCTAGTACAATAGGAAAATTGTACCTTTAGAGTTTGATATGAACCTGTACTAGAGGCCCTTCTGATTTCTTGGTTGTACCTGTAGGACCATCCCTTGACTGCTTTGTGATCGAACAATTCAACCTGAAACTTGCACTCTGTAACTTGCATCTGAATTATTAATCTGAAGTGGAATTTCTTAAGTCTTTTCGGAACTATACTCATATTTGTATTTCTTGAGAAGAAAACAACTTAAGATATTTGTACTTCTACTGAATGTATTTTTTTAAGTTCATCATGTGATTTTCAGTTGTATCCTTCATATGTTTATTTTGTCAATCATTAAATTACTCGAACAATATTGTACTGTCTTTACATGAATGATGATCTCCCTCCTGTATAGATGTTCCTTAGCTTTCTTTTCATGAAATGCATCTATAATCCTAAAAAAATCTGTATGGTTCCAAAATATGGATCATTATGAAGCATTGTTATTTTCCTGTTACTGAATTCTTCTCGTGGCATCTTTTCTGAGGTTGACATTCTGCATTTATTCATTTCTGTAATGTCTGATTTCACGTTCATGTTCATGAAAGTTTATTTAACTAAAACTATGAATGCAAGAGAATGGTGTAATCCAGAGCTCTAACATAATGTTGTTTCACTCTTCAGGCACCTGCTGAGAACGAAAAAGGAGAGTAGGAAGAGAAAGTTGAAACTGAATGACCGCGGAAAAATCCATCTAATCAAGGAATGATGGATTTCCCTTTTTCTTTTGTTCATAGCTTTAAATACATATACTTTGATTTCATACACTTGCATTCGAGTTATTCCCAAGGCTTGTGTGGGTTCACTGTATTGTTATTCCATATGAATAAATGTACTATTTTCATATAATGAGATGCATGTCTTTCTTTTATGTACTTTCTCCATTTGTATGGATAATAATGAACTTATACAACTCAAAACACTTAAATAATTCACTTAATCATGGAAATAAATTAAAATCGAATGTACCTTTTCAATGCTCATTGAAAATGCAAACTGTTTGTAAAACTACCTTTTCCATGCTTCAAACTTGCAACTTGTTTGCATCTTCATAACATAATGTCTGATACATGTTGCCCTTCATGCCTTCCTCAGGGATTTGCAATGGTCATTTTACGGTTGTTGCACAGTTCTAACGAGGGTAACAAATGGAATGGCTACATGTATGAGGCATGACATTTTGTAACTGCACCCGAGTTGTAGTTTTGATCCAAATGTTACTTCCAAGACTGTCCAAAACCAAACAATTAAAATATATATCCTCTTTCGAGATGGCTGTCCCAAACATAGTCAAACTTGTAACCCGACCAATCTGATAAACTTAAAAGTTTCGAGTTGACCTTTTTGCACGGGGTGTGAAAAATGTCAACATTCACGCCCTCATGCATTTACACTCTATTCTTTGCACTTTCACGATCATATCATTATGGTACACACAGTTCAAACCATTTCCCAATGTTGCACTCTCGTTTATATTCATTCTTGAATGTTGAGGGGGCATAAATAAATGAGCCTCACTGCATACAATTCCATTCACACTCACTCGGGGGCATGCAATCCCTATCACACTCACTATGCATTTCATTTCATTCCATCTATCCACAACATACTACATATCTTGGTCGCATTTAATCTTTCTTACATTTACTTACTACATGTACACTTTTTACACATGCTAGATAGATATCATGCATGTCATTATCATTATCATACACACATGCAGGTTCACTTTCCTTTCTAGTTATGATTGTAAATTATACAGATCTATTACACATAACATGTATGCTTGGCACAATACCTATTACCAGTCCCACAACGGCTCCTGGGGGCATCAACTTTCATACAATACAAGTGTTATTGTTTCATTTTGTTTCATAACACATTACTATATCAGATTATACATACTTTTGACATACTTTTTTTTATCTTTCTAACATGTTAATGAGTGTTTCATGTGCAACATTTGTTTTACAAACTTATTTGCTTTCGTGATTGTATGTTACATTGTTTGTCACTGTTTGTAGGCTTTGCCCTTTGTCGTGTGTGTACACTTGTATGTTTTTTGCTTAGTCACCTTAATTGTCTTGTGACATCGTGAGTGGTGTCCCATGTTTGCGACCCACTTTTCATGGTATATATTGTCTTCTTGCATCTTAGGTTACACATTGTCTATCAGCGTACATTTTAGATGTGTGTTTTTCCTTACTTGTACTAACACTTGTCTCTTAGCCACTTTGTTTGTGCATGCCTTAGTTTCTACCAAGCACATTCCCTTCCTCCTGTAGGGAATAATTTTAGCACTGAGGTACTTCCTCCTTTGGGCCGCATACTCCTTTAGTGACGTCGCATGCACCCCAAACAAGGGGGGTCATCATTTGGGTGAATCAATCACCCAATACGATGGTTTACAATCATAATTCAACACAACATAGTACCGGTACAACATAATTATCAGCATCAAATAAGGATCATATTCATACTTGAGTCCTTTATATAACACAGACACTAGCACCTACACTAGAAAGTAGTGTCTGTGAGCCCCTGATCCTTCCTGAACGCCTGTGACCACGGGGCAGTTACACGACATTTGTCAGTTCAACATAGTTTTTGATAGTTTTACATGGAAAATTTTATAGGGCACACAATCCTTAGCACCCGGCATGCATGCATGACACTATTTTTTCTACCTTCGCATTAGATCAGAACTGTTCGAAATGGATCAAATTTTTACACACCATTTGTAGTGGTGTTCTACATTCACGGGAAATAGTTAAAGGTTGGAGGATGACACCAGACTATTCTCCCTACACTTCTTCCATTTCATTGGCGTGAGATCACCCGAAAAATTCATGTGTCAACAACACTTACAGGATCCTTTTCTACACTCTTACCTCATCACGGATCAGGTGCACATGTTCCTTTTTAACATTTTTCAATGTTTTTACATACCTTTTTACATGCTTTTTATAGATGTACATGTGTATTTGAATACTTGTCTGCTCTTCTCTTTTGTAGGTCCACCTATATGGGAAGTAGTATTCAACCATCATTCAACATCAACAACAACACACACATCGACAATGTTGATCAGAGAATACTTGTTAGAGATCACACAAGAAGTCCACGTGGGAGAGAAGGCCAGGATCAGGGGCGTGAAGGGACAGGAAGAACCCACGCGCGGAGGGAAAGTTCAAGCTTGAGAACTTAGCCGATTTTGAGATGAAGACCTATTTTTAGAAGATGGCGTGCAGATCACATAAACGAGGCAGAGACATGTGCACCACGCATTGTCTATCTTTAGAGGATCGAGATAGAAGAATTTTACATGGAGACGAGCTAAGAATAGGATTGTCACTTCAGTTAACTGTAGGAGGTCTATAGATAGCACACTTGCATGTGTGGCTATGCCTGTAAATGGCGTGTGGCTATTAATAACATGCAACCTATTTTTGGAATAGATAAGTGGTGAAGGGAAAGTCCCCACCATATATATATGTAGTGAATTACCTGAGAGAAGAGAGATGAGATGAGATATAGGTATATGTAGAGCGTAAGAGGTAAGCATAAAGAGATATGTGCATATAATGGATTACTATATCATATCCATGCACACATCAATATAGATTGCCATTATTGTAAGGAGCTTATGTGTTTATTAATAGATGGAAGATATTGGCTGAATATAAGTGTCATTCTTATGTGTAATTGAGTAGTGCATGTTCTTGATTCAATCATGATTATTGTTTAAGTTTGTTCTTGTCCTAGACCTGAATATGGCATGCATTGTAAAATGATGGATTAGTTATGGATCTATATGTTTTTCCTTCATCACGCTAACATCCTGCTACAACAACCCTAAAGAGGGACCTGGTACCTTTGGGCACTTCAGGTGAGCGCTAAGTCTAGGGTGAGTGATGTGCCGTGCGACTAGGGTGTTATCTGGTAAATTCTAGGTTACATCATTGGTTCTGTTGTCGAGACCTCGTTTTCAGTTATTTTCAGGATGATTCGCGATGAAGACGTACCGGTTAACTCTAACAAGTATTGTAGAGTGGATACACGATTTGGAGGAAGAATATGCACGGTGGTTCGACATTGGATCTGAGTTTAACGCACGCGCATGGGTAGAACAGAATATGTATGAAAGTTATATGAGAGCTTTTTTGCTATCTTTCCAGTAGAATTATACGAGTGGTTGATTGCTTATGCATCTAAGTAGAATTGGAGGTATCGCACACTTGTCTGGACACAGGAATAATTTCAGGCCCTTTATGATGTCGATCTGATCTGGACTCATGATGTGGCTACGTGGTTTTGTGGTGTTCTAAAAAGTTATATTTTGGAATATTCAATTTTGACGTATTCTTACCTGGAGGTAGCTGAATTCTAGTTTTTGTGGTATCCTAGAGGAGCATATCTGTAAGGTATTCCACTGACATTCAAGATCTTGATGGTAACTTTAAACCTAAAGAGTAAACCGATGGCTAACTAAACCTCATCACGCACGAGGGGGAACAGGTTTGGTGAAAGATGGCAGACCTAGTGACAGAAAGGAAGAGAGAGGAAAGGCGGCTTAAGTATAATGAGGCACGCGAGAGGGAGATAGAGAAGCAGTGTTCCATTGCAGAAAGTATGGCGTTGAGGAGAGAGATGGCTCATGAAGGATTTGAAGCTCACGTAGAAGACGTGAAGCTAGAGCATCAGGAACTCCCCCATATTGGAAAGCATGATAGAGATCCCCCTTGGCTTCACACAGAAGTGTGCCAAAGCCAAATACTACCTAGGCCACAGGCGCGTATCTTAATCCAACTAGTGACCTAGCCTTTATGCTTGGTTTTCCAGTATCTAGTATGACAAGTAATCAACAAGTGAATTTGGGAAATAGGAGAACTGGAGTAATTCAGAAAACAAATCCATCAATGGTAGGACATATAGCTTCAATGTTATTTGGAGGAATGTTTTCAGGCGCATCATCTGCACAGAATGTAAGCACGCCAAATGTTGGATTCACCTCTAGAAGTGGAACTACCACACAGACTGTAGGGGTTCAATATAGTACCACTGTCGGAGCACAGGGGAGTACATCTATAGGTCATATTCCAGCTACAGGTGGAGGATCAGGAGGAATAAGTGGTTCTAGTTCCGGTGGATCTGGTGGTTCTGGAGGCAGGGGAAACACAGGAGGTTCTGGATCAGGTGGTCAAGTCCCGTAACAACCACAAAATATCTATATGGAGATGTCTCTTCATCTCCTGGAGTATAGAGGCATAGACGATGTTGTTGAGCATGTGCAAATGTGTGAAATATTGTGGCGCGTGACAGGGATCACGACTTCTGAATGTAAGGCAAGTCAATTCGCTACTACATTACAGGGACATGCACACAACTTGTATAGGAAGTTTGACCTGATCAAACTTGCATGGATTATGCAGCACTAAAAAATGTGTTCTTGAAAGAGTTCCATATCCCTTAATTTGAGCAGAAAAGTATAAGCGTGCTCAAGGATATTAAGCAAGACACTACTGAGAGTGTACGTGAGTATGATGCCCATTTTAAAACACTCCTATCTAAGCTTTCTTATGATATTCACACAAGCCAGCATGCACAATGGTTTTTTGAGGATTGATTACACCATTCAAAAGAGCACTGTCACATAAGACATACATTGATCCAAGTGAAGCACTGGAAGTAGCTTTTCCTGCTGAGGTAGTTGGGAGCATTGACATTGGTGTTAGTCCATTATTACAGGCACAAATTATAGCTATGGCAAAACAACTAGAAAAATTATCGACAAATTCGGCTCATGAAACGCTCAGGGATTTGGTGTACAGATTGTGAGGTGGAAGGTCACACCAAGGATAGTTTCCCTCGAGATCTATATGTTCATTGTTATTAGACTGCGAAATCTATTATTTGAATCATGATGCTAGCCACTGTCCTTTGTTATAACGCGTGCGATAAGGAAGAATGTATCCTACTTTTACAAGATTTGTAGGTCCACTACCCATGATACTGAGGATTGTCGATTGATTGGTCAAATCCATGATGCTATAGACATTAGGGTACGACAAACAAGTGTAATGAATAACTCTAAGAACAAGAATGAGCACCAAGATTCGGATCATAATCAAACGCGCTATAACAGGAATGAGGGGCGTTTTGAAGGAGGTCATGGAAGAGGACATGGATTTCACGGTGGATATGGAGGATAAGGCCATGGTGGAGGAAGAGGTGAGTTCCCTCATGGAACATGTTATACGTGTGGATCTCCTAACCACTATAGGTGTGAATGTCCTCAGAATATTGCATGTTCTTTCTACGGAAAGAACCATAGCTATGAAGAGTGCCCGGACTTATATGAGCATCTAAGTAAGCAACATAAGCAAGAAAACAAAGGCACCGAGATTATTAGAATCTAGCACGTAGAAGAAGATCAGTGGATGCCTAAGTTAGCACCAGGACCTGAGGAATTAACAGTGAAGATTACTACATGAGCTGAAGCGATGCGTGCAAGAGAGGCATTGCACCAAAAGCCTACGATCACCAAGGAGGAGGTTTTGCATGCAAGATACCCAGATCTTACTCATCAGAAGGAAGTTTATCAGGATACCATGAAAGTGCTAAGGAATCTTCAAGGTGAGATACAATACTTAAAGGAGCATAAGAAAGCATCGGAGACAGTCGAAACTGATATCGATGATCTGAGAGAAGTGTGCAAAATGTTGCGCCAGGAGAACATCATTCTACTATTAGGAAGTTGGTTAAAAGGGAACACTCCACACACAAGTATTGAGACTAGACGGTAGATCCTGCATGCAAATCTTCCCTTAATAGCATTGACTATGACAAGGAAATTACTTTGAATGTTGTTGTGGATGGATGGCTACTGAGCAACATATTGATTGATACAGGTGCGGAAGTAAATGTGCTCACATTAGATGCATGGGTACAAATGAGGAGGCCCCATTACAACCATCATCTAATGTGTTGTTTATGGCAAACCAGACTAAGGCCACTCCCATAGGAGTTTTGAAGGATGCATCTATAACCATACAAGGGGCCAAGTTCACTGGGGATTTTGAGGTATTAGCACTTGCAGAAGTAGACATTTTTCCAACCTTGCTTGGACGCCCTTGGTGTTATGTGAATAATGCTGATTTGAGATTCAATAAGGGGTATATCAACTTTGAGAACAAGGAGGAAAGGGTTGTGATAACTTTGACAGATGGGAAGTCTACACCATATGTTGAGCCTCTAAGTGAGGATGACTTAAACAAAATCTATGTATGCGCTATTCAGGACCCCGAGGTCAATGAGCCATCAAAGGAAGGCATCCTACAATGGGAGGATTCTCATTCTATTAGTGATATTATGAGTATTTTTTGTGACAATTGGGCTCATGGTACATATGAACTAATAGGGAATGAGGTAAAAAGCGCGGTTACATGCAAGAATGGACTTCATTCTTTTCAATGGATAGGTAGCGTGGTACCTTGGTATACAGGGGCAGAAGATCTTTCTGTATTTTTGAAAGCCATGGAAGCATAGTAGACATATCAAATTAAGAGAAGAGATATGTTAGTGTATACCTTGCATGGGATAACAACGCACTGGTGGGTAGTCCACAGAGATAATCTTATGGAATGGGAGAAGATTAGAATCACCCTATCTACTAGGTTTTTAAGGAGGAATGCACCCACACATATCTGCACTTATAATGGTGATCAACCTGTTCAACATCACATTCAGCAATGTGAGATACTCTAGACAACGAGACATGAAGCATTACCACCTTCACTCTGGGTGCATAGATTGTACTCTACTCTACAAGGTTGTGCACACACCTGGTATGTATATACGAGTAACTACATCGAGAGACTGAGAATTGGTAGAATTTGACTGCAGGAATGCTCCATACCTTTGACTACTTCTCGACTAAACCTCCAATGAAGAAAGTATTAAAATTTGTCAAGTGCTTAACTATGGGAGATAGTGCAAAGGTAGAAGAGCATATTCAAGAATTATTTGGTGAGACAAAGTCCAGAGTGCATTTTGAAAAGGAAGAAGAAATGGACTCCATACTACTTGAATGTGCTTGCCTTGAGAAAGAGAAAGGGAAGATGGTGTACATCGTGGATGATGAGGAAGTTGAGAACCTAGATATTGAACATTCACAAGGGGTGTGCAAGGTCTTGGATAGTTTAAACAAGGATACGCGTGCCTATCACGAACCCATGAAGACAAAGAAAGTAAATATAGGTTTGGAGGCTGAGCCAAAGGAGGTCATAATTGGAGACTATTGGTCAGAATTGGAAGTGGCAAAGATCATTGAGTTACTCAAGGATTATCATGACTTATTCCCTCGAGGGTATCATGAACTTAAAGGCGTGCATGAATCACTTGGGGAAATGAAGATAAAGCTTAAGGATAGTGCACGCCCAGTTAGGAAGAGGCCTTACAGAATGAACCCCAATTTGCGTGAAAAGGTCAAAGAAGAGATTGATAACATGTTGAAATATGGAATTATCAAGCCCCTTGATGAGTCAGAATGGGTTAGTCCAATGGTGATTATTGGGTTTCAGAATGGAACATGGGTTGAAACCACGTTAGGGGACAATAAGTCCCTCCTCTTTAATGGGAGAGGTTCCCTTATTGAAAGCAGGAAAAACAAATGTATAGATATACAACTCTCAATGTTTGGACCCTGATATTCTGGAATGTTTTCATACTTAAAAGATTATCAATCAAAAGGAATGGAAGAATAAAGGGATGGGAGAAGGAAGAAAACAACAATGCTTTTGGGAAATATAGATAGCATAGTATCTCCCTACTCACATTGAACTAAGAAAATATAGAAAAGGATCAATTACTTCACCACCGATGCAAATCTACAGACACAAAGTTCTAAAGATTACACAGACCAAAACACAAAGTTTCTATTGAATGCAAAACAAATGATCCATTGAATCGAGCAAAGAGAGAGAAAGATATAACAAAGGAAAATAAGAAAGAAAGAACTTCTGTATTGAATTACTTCAGAATTTACAACCTTCCCAGAAAACCAGAATCCCTTTTTCCCATGGCCAAACCATATATTTATAACAATTCATATACATCCATACTTTGTCCCCAAGAAAAGAATATCCGAAAAGGATAATGTTTGTTGCAGATCCACTTTTGGAAAGTGACATGAAACAAACACACTCATGAAAATAGGAGGTTCAAAAGGTGAATATCTCATCAGTTTGAGCACGATTATTTTAGTAGGGGACATCTCGTGATTTTCTCCTTCACGTGGTCCTGCCATTTCCACCTTTTAACCACTTTCATAGCACTCAAGTGCTTACTAATAAGTTTTATCCCTCTTTATTACGTATGCCCGATAAAATCAATTTTCTGATGATTAAACTTTACATCTCTTCAAACTTATCCATTCAGCTTCAAAACCAACCAGAAATGCATCTCATGGAGAAATGACAAGAAATACAGAGAAAAGAATGAAGAATGAGCCATTTTTGTGCTTTGCAGAGCTCTGGTTCGTTAATGGTGATAAAAACTAGAAGAGGGCATTCACTATCCTTTCCCCCTTTCACCTTCAAATTTGGACCCTACATGTGGCAAGATCCAAGCAATCGATGGCCATCGGGAAGAAATCTTCATTTTCTATCATTTGGGAGAAAAAGCACATTTTCTTGATTTGCTTTACCTCCCGCAGCTCCGCCAAAGGCCGAACACGTGGCGTCATCTGAGTGGCTGAGGAAATGCAGGTCAAATCTGCTATTTCAACTCTTTTAACAAAAGGGCTCAAATTCTCAAAAATCTCTCTACCACTCGCTTTGACTTTTCAACGTGAACATGTGGCACCATGTGATTGGTTGCGGGGATGCGCTTTTGCTTTAGACTTTATCTATTTTAAGAAAGGGGAATAATTCCAACTTTTCCCGAAAGTCCGCGCCTCTACCTTTGACTTTTCAACATAGGTCACGTGTCCTTTTGTGATTTGCTGCGGGCCCCAACTTAGAAAATATCCTTTCGCTCGGGTGGGGCCGCGGGCCATTTTAGAACTATTTGCCTTTTGTGGAAACAAGGCTAAAATTCCCAAAGTCTCCCGACGGTCCGCCAAAGCGCCTATGAACTAAGAAACAATGACGTGTCCCAATTTCATTTTTCAACACGTGGAGCCACCTGATTGGTTGCGGGGATGTGCCACATTTTTTATTTGTTTTGGAAAAGGGAAAAATTCTAACTTTCCCCTCGAAGTCCATGCCCCCGCCATTGAATTTTCAACATGAGCACGTGTCCATCTCTAATTGGTGCAGGCCTTAGCTTGAAAATTTATCCTTTCGCCATAATGCCTTAGAAAATAAAATGGATCTGCCGACCCGAACCTCCACCAAAACTGCTCTAGCCAATTAGGGACCGGCGGGGATGTGGGGAAAAATTGGCATTTTTCCCAAAATCACCAAAAGTAATAAGTTCATAAACAAACCCCACTGGTCGCATCCAATGGGAAACAAATGCGTAGCCTCGCCTTCCCGAGTAAGAATTTGATGGGGAAAAGAATGTAGAAAGTTGCAGGAAGTGGAAAACGCCATTTTTGCTCCCGATGAAGGATTTCTTTCTCTGCAAAAGGTTAGAAACAAAAGATGCAAGGTCCCACGCATTCCAAACTCATCAAAGGAGAACCAAAATCATTTCCCACCTATTGAAAATAGGTAAAACATTTTAACGACAATGATTGAGGAAAATGATTAAAAACACCATGGGAAATGAAAACAAGAGTCATGAGGAGTTTAAAACACAAATTTCTTCCATGGCAGGGCTCCAATTTTCATGAATTTAGATTTGAAAGGGTGGGGAAAATTGAGAGGACAACAATGATCAGTATCAAGAATGATGGATGAATTAGAATATGTGTGGACTACAGGGAGCTAAATGTTGCATGTGTAACAGATCCCTTCCCTATGCCATTTACTGAGGAAATACTAGAAGGAGTTGCAGGGCGTGAAATATATTCCTTCACAGATGGGTTTTTGGGTATCATCAGGTTAGGATTGCTGAGGAGGATCAAGAAAAGATAAATTTTACTACTGAATGGGGTAGTTTTGCCTATACTGTGATGCCTTTTGGATTGAAAAATGCTCCTGATGTATTCTCGCGGATAGTTGTTCAGGCATTCAAAGATTTTATTCACAACTTCTTACAGGTTTATCTAGATGACTGGACAAAGTATATGGGCTTGTGAAATATCATTGTGACAATCTACGCTTAATGTTTGAACGGTGCAAATAATTGAGTATCTCTTTGAACATCAAGAAGTGCATATTTGCTACACCTTTTGGAATATTGTTAGGACATATAATCTGCAAGGAAGGTTTGTTGGTTGATCCAGCTAAGGTTGCAGTCATTCTAGGCCTGGAAGCGCCTACCAGTCAAAGTGAGGTGTGCAGATTTTTGGGTCACATAGGATATTATCAGAAGTTCATCAAAGGGTATGCCAAAGTTGTTGCACCCTTGGAAGAATTACTAAAAGGGAAAGGTACATTTTATTGGGGAGAACCATGCAGCAATGCGTTTGAGATATTAAAGGAGAAACTTACTACCGTGCCCATTATGTGTTTTCCCTCATGGGATACACCATTTCATGTGCATGTGGACACCTTTGGCATGGCCATTGGCGTTGTGTTAGCTCAACTTGGTGAAGGTATTGTAGATCATCCAATTTGTTTTGCTGGTAGGAAGATGACTCCTGCTGAACAAAATTATACAACTACAGAGCACAAAGCTTTGTCAATGATCTATGCATTGCACAAGTTTCGATAATACTTGTTAGCAACACCATTTGTGTTTTATATAGATCATATGGCATTGAAGTATTTGGTGAACAAACCGGTCTTGCAAGGGCGCATATGCATATGGGTACTCCTATTTCAAGAGTTTGACTTCACAGTTGTGGTGAAGCCAGGGAAAAATAACTCTGGACTAGACCACTTTTCTAGAATTCACTCAGGAGAAGAAGCACAAACAATTGAAGAAACCATGTCAGATGCACAATTATATAGGTTACAATGAGTGCCATCAAAATTAGAAGACATTGTTATCTTTCTACGGACTGGTGTGGCACCATAAGGAATGAAGGCATTCGAAAAGAAACAATTGCTATACGCGCGACACCATTTATGTTAATCAGTGGTGACCTCTACAAGTTAGACAGAGATGAAGTATTAAGTTGTTGTGTATTAGAGCATAAGCGCAAGGATATTATGGAAGAATCCCATGGTGGTATTGCGGGGGGCCACTATGCAGGTGATGAAATTGCCCGAAAGATCATACTTGTTGGATTATGGTGGGACACATTGTATAAAGATTGTAAAGCATATTGTAAAGCGTGTGACCATTATCAACATCTAGGTAAACTAAGGAAAAGAGATGAGATGCCTTTGAGACCAATTACTAGTGTTGAACCATTTGAGAAATGGGACATCGATTTTGTAGGACCTATTTCGCCAGCCGTGCGTAGGACTAGATCACGCTATATCATTACTTGTACAGATTATCTCACAAGGTGGGCAAAAGTAGCACCTACGAAGGACTGTACAGTGGCTACAGAAGCTAGGTTTCTATGGGAGAATATTCTTACAAGATATGAATGTCCTTTAAGCTTGACAAGTGATAGGGGTACACACTTTTTGAATGAAACAATCAGGATCCTATTAGATGAGTTTATGGTTGCACACCATAAGACTACACCCTATCATCCTCAGGAAAATAGAACTACTGAGGCTTTCAACAAGATTTTGGGCCAGACATTGACAAAATTTTGTGATGTTGGAAGAAAGGATTGGGATGATAAAGTGTCAGTTGTTCTTTGGGCATATAGAACAACTTACAAGAGACTGAACAAATCCACACCATTTCAGTTGGTGTTTGGCACAGAAGCCATTCTCCCTATAGAATTTATGTTACCTTCTTTGTGCATTGCGTGCGTCGGAGGTCTAGCTGATGAGCAGGCCTTAGAAGAGCGTATTGAGAAGATGATTCACCTAGATGAGCGACGAGCCATAGCACGATGGAATCAGAAGCAGGAAAAGGCCAAGAAGAAAGCATGGCATGACATAAACATAATGGATAAGAAGTTTGAGATTGGACATATGGTACTTCTTTATGACTCTAAGTTCGTGTGCCATCCAGGAAAACTTAAAGTACATTGGTTAGGGTCGTATGTCATTACTTACATCCTTGAAACAAGCGCTTGCCAGTTAGAAGCACTAGATGGAACATGGCTACCCGGTTACTTCAACGGAGTAGGTTGAAGCCCTACTATAAATAAGTCTTCTTGGTGTTTGTAATAAGGTAGTATTGCCATTTAGATTAGGTTTCCATTATGTATTTCTTTTATTGTCATTATGGTTTGTCAATTTAGTTGTTGTTCTTATGTAATAAGCGTGTTTGCGCGCATGAGCTAATTACTATGTGAAGAATGTTTATGCGCAGAGGACTGCACCTACTTTAGTGTGGGGTGGTTGTAGTTATCCAAGTAAAAGACTGTGGGAATTGAAAGGTGAAAGGAATAAGCTACTACATGTGTGATTTAAGTCAAAAGAAGATTACTTCTCAAAAGTGACCAAGGATGGAGATGAATGAAAGGACAGTATAACGCGAGGTAAGTAGAGGCCATGATAACTACTAGGAGAAGGCACAGTGATGAGGTACTCTTGCTTGCGCAAGGGCACGCTTACCAAGAGAAGTCTCAGAACTGTAGGAGGGTAGGAGGGTGCGCTAGAAGGTTATAGCTAGGGCGCGAAGATGTACCGCGTGGAATGAACAAATTTAGTCAATGAATGAGAGGTTATTTGGTAGGTGAAGGAGCAATAAGTGCATCAAAATTTGAAAAACTATATAAGGATGGGATGCGTATTCATTTTTATCGTTGTGACTAAGAGTATTTGAGGAAAGAACTAAGTGCGAAGAGCCGAGTGATCGGGTTAAGGTGCAAAGGGTGTGAAACCAAGCGTGACAAACAAATCTTTGTGAAAAGAAGCTTGTGTCCCGATGGTGAAGGGTTTGAGCAAAGCAAGGTGAGAGAGGAGTTAGGGCATGAAGTTTCCACCTAGGGCACGATTGAATCGAGCTAGGGTTTGATTCGTAAATTGCAAAGTTAAAGAGGAGACGATTCCAAGGTAAAAATGGCACCCAAGAAGGCAATACAGAGGAGGTTGCCTCATAAAACTTCTTTATTCATCTACAATCTTTCTTATTCTTTCCATTCAACATTCTTTACTTCAGTTTTGGAGATAACCATTGTCGGGATGAAAATGAGATTAGTGTGGGGTAATGTTGATCAGAGAATACTTGTTAGAGATCACACAAGAAGTCCACGTGGGAGAGAAGGCCATGATCAAGGGCGCGAAGGGACAAGAAGAACCCGTGCACGGAGGGCAAGTCTAGCTTTCGGGACTTAGCCGATTTTGAGCATGAAGACCTATTTTTAGAAGATGGTGTGTAGAGCACATAAATGAGGCAGAGACATGCGCACCACGCATTGTCTATCTTTAGAGGATCAGATTGAAGTGTTTTTGCATGGAGACGAGCTAAGAATAGGATTGTCACTTCAGTTAACTGTAAGAGGTCTATAGATAACACACTTGCATGTGTGGCTATGCCTGTAAATGGTGCGTGGCTATTAGTAGCATGCGGCCTATTTTTGGAATAGATAAGCGGTGAAGGGCAAGTCCCCACCATATATATATATGTAGTGATTTACCTGAGAGAAGAGAGATGAGATGAGATATAGGTATATGCAGATCGTAAGAGGTAAGAATAAAGAGATATGTGCATATGACTATATTATTGTATCAGATCCATGCGCACATTGGTATAGATTGCCATTATTGTAAGGAGCTTCGTATTTATTAATAGATGAAAGATATTGGATAAATCTAAGTGTCATTCCTGTGTGTAATTGAGTAGTGCATGTTCTTGATTCAATCATGATTATTGTTTAAGCTTGTTCTTTCCTAGACCTAAATATGGCATGCATTATAGAATGATGGATTAGTTATGGATCTATATGTTTCTTCCTTCATCATGCTAACATCCCGCTACAACAACCCTACAGAGGGACCTGGTACCTTTGCGCGCTTTGGGTGAGTGCTCAGTCTAGGTTGAGTGATGTGCCAGTATGACTAGGGTGTTATCTGGTAAATTCTAGGTTGCATCAGACAACAGCATGTTCACGACATCTACACCATATGTTTTCACCCTAGGTTCGTCATCTCATCACTTTTTGCACTTTCTCATCTTTAGTCTCCACGCTCCATCTTTTTATCACTCCACGCTTTTTCCTTGTCTCTCGGCACATTTCTTGCCATCGATTTGCATGGTTATCAGGTACACATCTCTATCTACTTTTATGTTATTGAGATTTCATTCAACAACATAAAGTGGTGGTAAATGTAGACACAAAATCACACACTTTGGGTAATTAGTCTTGATTACATACTATTATTTATATGATTCATAAGTAAAAAAAGTACTAATCAACCCATGTCTTTGGCCACCTTTCTTTGCTTTATGTTGTCACTTTTGGTCTTACACTCTTACTTGCTCAGTCTGCCTTTTCATACCTCGATGTTTCTCATCCTGGACACCAAAGCACCCAGCCAAGACGTGAACGCCATACGCCCTAGTCCCCTTTGGGTGCTCCTTACCTATTTGTACTTTACTCACCTCTTTTGGGTCATTTCTAGCCATTTGAGCATCTTATCTTTCTGGTAGTTTTCCTTTTCGGGGTTAATTACGAAATTCAAGCAAGGGAATCATATAAATATAAACTTATGTGATCATAATAAGGGACCAAGCAGTAAACATTATCTATCACCACCTAAGGTTGCATCCAAAGGCTATTTAAAGAGCATCAAAGCATCCATTATCTCATCCATCACAAGGGACAAGGGATGGTTTTATGCATCACACTTCATAGGAGGGGAGTTTATTTTATTCCATGCACACATCTATTACATTTACTTACATTCAGCTACTTGCTTGCTATTTAAGTGTGCCACGCACAAGAGCCACCTACGACACGATTCCGCTCACACACATAGCTACATTGGGTCTGAAATGTAGTGTAATGCTCAGTCATAAGATTGCCATTATGACAGTTGAGGATAGTGCAACCCCTCATTCTGCATCTTTCTTTTTTGGGATTTTATGTCTATTTTAGGGTTTTGCAGGACTATACTTCGTTGCAGGTTTCTAGTGAGCTCGATAATCTTGGTGCGACTTCCTAGCGGAAAAAGGCAAGCAAAAATGAACAACTTGTGACCCTAAAATGTTGGCTTTCTGATTGTTTTCACAGACATAGGTGTCTGTTTCCAATCTGTAGTGCCCGTGGGTGCCCCTGTCCATCCTGTTCCTCTAGTTCTACATTTTCTTGGGTCTCAGTGCGACACTCCATCCATTTTGTTCACTTGGTCAGCACCTCATTACATTTTAGAATTTATTGTGAATCAACTAAGTACCTTTTTCTCCTCCTCGCAACTAGGGTTTCATAATTTATTGCTTAGTTTTGCTTAGGTGTTATTTATGTACTTAACTTTTATTTATTTATTGCTATCATAGCATTCATATTAGGCTCTTATTATTCACATTTAGCTTAATCACCCTGCCCAGCCCGCCCTCTAACTCTCCGACTACCACGATCCGCTTCATCTCTCAAAACCATCAATGTTGCAACCACCACTACGTTGGAAGAAAAACAAAGACAAACAAACATAAAATGATGAATGTTTGCGTCCATATTGGTAGGAGATAGTGTGATCGAAACAATTTACACACAACTCAATTCAGTATACAGGTGCCACATGGATGACCTATATTTAATGGAGGTCGTTGATACGGATCAAGAGGTAGGCGGTTAAGATTTAGGCACAACACCTAATTGTGTCAGAGGGAGAGCATGCTTTTAACTGAGAAAACACCTTTACGTGTAATTATCATTCTATTTATATTTTACCAATTTCATGGGAAGAAAAATTATTATTAGGAAGAAAACAAAGCAATCGAGGGTTGAAGCATCATATCAATGTGATTGAGAATTGCTATCTTGGTTCTTGTAAGGAAGTTAGAAGATTAAAAACTCATCATTTATTAATAATTAAAAACATTTTTTAGGCAAAAAGTGATGACAAGTAAAGGCATGGAGCATGTACAACAAGGTAATAGAGAGAAAAAATAACACAAAAAGGAGATAAGTGAAGAAGAGGTTATAGGTGTAGGGAAGAAATATATGGAAGGCTGCAACATTGAATTAATGTGATTGAGAGTTGTTATCTTGGTTATTGTAAAGAAGTTAGATGATAAAAATAAATTGTTTATTAATAATCTAAAACATTTCTTTTTGGCAAAAAATGATGACAAGTAGAGGCAGGGAGCAGGTACAAGAAGGTAGCAAAGTGGAAAATAACACAGAAATGAGATAAGTGAAGCATTTATACTCCCATCACATTTCCATCAAATTGTAAAGCAATTGAATTCTACCAAATTATAAGAATTGTATTCTCTTAAATTATCTCATAAAGTTAATTTTCCAAACTAAATCATAATTTCACTACTGATTAAAACTTTTTCCCATCCATAACTCAAGCTAAACTAAAAAAATCTTTATTGTGCACCTAATGGAACGATATAGTCCAAAAATTGCTCTATATATATATATATATCTAATTGATCAATGACTAATCATTCTTAGAGGCTAAAAGTAAAAAGTAAAAACAAAGCTTTTTCAATGATCTAATTTAATCTTTGTATTAAATTCTAACATGATATTATAATTGGGACTTTGTACAAAATCTCATATTTATGTTGATAAGACAATATTTTCAGCAATTCCTGCCATATAATTGGCACACTGACTCTATTGAAATTTTGTTAAAGAAACTGAAATATTGTTATAAACTTATTCAAAATTCCATACATTGAAAACTTTTTCAACTAGGAAGCAAGATACTTGTTCCAAACAAACACAAGTGCTCACATCTGGTCACAATACAAAAATTCTGTAGTGATTAAAAACCATACTAGTATTCTCTAGAGATTGTAAAAATTTAATCACCTAACACAATTTTTTCGACCCAAAAAAGCTAAAATACTTGACCAAAACTTGGGTTAAAAAATTTGTTATCAACATGTAAAGATCAAAACAATTCTTCCAAGAAAGCTAAAGTACTCACGCTCTAAGTCAAAATAGAAAAATACTGCAGTGTTTTCAGACAGAACCACCACTTTCCACATGCATTTTGAGTACAATTATAACCAAAATCATATAAGGGTTACATGGTCAAATTTGGTTTGCGTAGCTAAAATATTTGTTATCACAAGTCATAAGTTCTCATATTTAAGAACATATCGAGCAAGAATCAAAGCAAATACTCAATTTCCAACAAAAAAAAAATCTGCAGTGTTTTACAACAAATGAGTGATGTTTGGAACAAAAGAAACAAACAATCTTCAGAATAAAAGAACACCTTCCACAGGCGTCTGAATCAAATTCTAGTCGAAATCACTCAGTTCTCACCATCAAAGACCCATTATTTCACATTAAAAACTTTAATACTTAAATTTATCATCATTTGTGCCAAAATAAGCAGTTATAAACTACCAAATACAATTCTTTGCCAACTTGAGTCCAATTTTTGCCAAATTCCCTCTGTTTTGAATAACTAAAATCTTTAAGGCTTTAACATAAAAAATTAACACCCCAAAATTCTTTAACTCTTTAAGTCAGAAGAAAAACATATATCCATCAAAACATATGTCATCATCCCTTTACTTCAAATTTTAGTCATAATCACTTATTTTCAGAAACTAAAACCATAAACACAAAGAAATCAAACTCTCCAAAAGTATTCAATTACTCTTTTACACTAAAATAAACAATGACAGTCCATAAAATCCACTTGCTTCACTAGTTGAGCTAAAACTGAAAGTAAAAAACAAGGCAACTCATTTATGCGAAGACAAATCATGTATCACTTGAGCCAAGTTAACAGAAAATATTACTAATAGATCCACAAGCACATGCGAGAAAAAACGTAATACATGTGAAACCCACAAAACTTCAGTAGTTTAGAGCAAACAAAGACTTACAAAAATTTAAATTTGTTTGAAAACAATGATTATCAATCATGCAGGTCTCGCGGCCAAAACGTTGCATTAATAGGGACATTATTAGGTATGTCAGATTGTTTCATTGATCATGTCGAAAATATCTGCTATTTGTTTGTTGTCAAATCGCTTCAAAACATGCCTCCATTTCTTCTGTCTCGCTCCAAAACCTAATACCCCTGTGTATGTATCACTTCACCTTTAAAGTTTCTGCTCCTTTCAGGGTTTTCTAAGATTTTTAAGGCTAATATTTTTTCGTATACGACGATGTCTTGTGTCAGACTCCGACACACGACCACAATTACAACACAAGGGTTCCACTACTACGTCGCCTACTTCTCAAAGAACTCGCCATAGAGCCTAGCAGATAAAAACTACTGCTTTTATTTTTTTTATTTTGTGACATGCCACCACCATTACGACACAAATCTTCCACTACTAGGTCGACTACTACCACCTCGACTGGGATTAGGTTTTCGCACAAGCTACGACTTTTACGCCACTTCGAGTCCAAAACCACATTTTTTCTCTCCTTATTCTCCAACACACCAAAAATCATCATGTTATCTGAAACTCTGCTAAGGAAAAATCACATCGCTTCTTAAAAAACTCGCCACAGAGCCTAGCAGACGGGAAAGGAGTTCCATCACTAGCACCGCTACCATGCGGCCTCAAGACACACGATCGGTCACAAAACGATTGTACTTCAACATCGCCTACTTGCTAATCCCCATCATTTATTTACCTATGACATGTCAGATGCGGAAGGCCTCATTCTAATTTGAGACGCCTTTCGACATAATAATGATTATATATTCTTTATTTACAAAAGATTTACTTTCAAATATGTTCAAGATTTTTGGGGGCACTTAAAGTGTATTCCATTCCACTATGCTAAACAAAGTCTTTCTTCACTCAATTTATATGGATTGCAACCTCGACTACAAAACGGTTCTCTTCCATCAGACCGTAAACAATAACCCAAATGTACTACACACGTTTCTAGCGGCGTGATCATTCCACCCCATGGAGAAATTGCTAGAGGTTCTAATAACACATTATCTTCCGTGAATAAAAAGAATTAAAAAATTAACATCCGGCCCGATGGACTTTGTAACTCGTGCCATTGCTAAACTCGAACGTCATTTTCGAGAAAAGTACGTTAAAATAAGTAGTCGTTCGGGAAAAGTAGATAAAAAGAGTCGTTCGGGATAAGAGCCGTTCGGGAAAAGCAGATGTTTACGTGTTAAAAGCAAAAAATGATATTGTATTTTGGAGGCCAAAGTCCGACGTACAAACCATTATAAATGACCCCATTACCTCCGTATTATTACTTAAATGCTCTGTTTCTTTGCTTGGTCCGGTTAAGTATGGCGCTGGGGACGATGACGGTACATCCTCACGGCATTGGGGATGACCCATGTCTTTTCTGATTCACACAAGGAAATACATGGACAAAATTAAAAGTGCAGGAGAAATTTGAGATTCATGGCCTGTTATACGGCGGTAATTCTTCTGTTTCCTTGCTTTGCATTCGAGTTGTTAGAGTTTCAGTCCAGACATTTGCTTATTTTTATTATACATTGTTATTTCTCATATTATTGCATAGAATATTAATGATCATAATAGTATATCGAGTATGTCGAATATGAATGTCAATGTCTGATATTTACTCGCCTGATGGACCGTCAAACATTTTCGTTTTTGTTTCCTCTGGCTAAAGATTTGTAGTCTGGTTTTAGAAAAGGCTGTTCTATGGTTTGTAAGGAAAATGTACAGGGCTTTAACACGGGTTGAAGTGCTTGCAGACAATGTGCCCGGGTTTGCGATTTCCAGACACAGAAAATGGCGGAAGGGTTAAAGGTACGCCGATTTAAATAATGTTTAGTTTTAAATTAGGGCTTTAGCTGGAATAATATAGGGTGTTACATTTTAATTCATCCCTGCTTTGATCATATGTAATGAAGAACGCAGAGAGCGTAAGGAAAATATTTAGGGCTTAACCCAGAATAATGCAGGGTTTCAATGGCCGAATAGCTTGAATATTTTAGAAATTGCCGGTCTAAGGGTTTATTCGGGAAGATTGGCTTTCTTAGCAAAATACACGGCTTTAACATGGGTTGGAGTGTTTTTTTAATCTTAGCCTGAATATCTCTTTCCGATTTTCGTTGGGATAAATTCTTAGTAATTTGAGTTATAGCTTCCGCCCGAGTAATTAAAGAGTTAGGGCTTCTGCCTTTAGATTTAATGGTTTGAATGAAGGTTTGACTGAAATGTTTTTTGGTTTTAAATTATGGATTTAACTGGATTAATAGAGGGTGTTATATTTTAATTCATCACTACCTCAATCAGATATATTGAAGAATGTAGGGATCTTAGGGAAAATGTTTAGGGCTTAAACCAGAATAATGTAGTGCTATAATGGCTCTCTGACATAAATACTCTAGGAATTTAAATCAGGGCTTCCGTCTAAACAATTTAGGGTTTTAAATCAAGGCTTCTGCGCAATGGTTTTATTGTTTAAATTAAGGTTTTAACTGGAATAATTTGAGGTTTTAAATTAGGGCCTTGAATGTTAAATTTTAATACGTCATTGTTTGACTCGTGTTTTTTACATAAGGTATGACTTACGAAACACTTAGAACTTAACCCGGCATAATGTAGGGTTTTAATTGCATCATTTTTTTGTTGGAAGGTATTTTATGTTGTGTGAAGCCAGAAAATCGGACCCCTGCTTGTAGCAGAATGTAGTATATGGGTGTTATTGAAGGGTTTAGGATTTATTGTGGAATATTTAGGGTTTTATTCATAAGACAATTTATGTTTTGTGCTGTCATAATCTGCAGTTCCTTGAATTTGCAAGCAACATGGAAGAAAGTGATAACAGTATTTGGAGTTTTGAAAAATATGCTTACAATTTGTCACAGGTCGTTTTCTAATATTCTATGACTTTTGATGTGCATTGGAAGTATGCCACATGATTAAAGTTGCAAGCATTTCCACTTTATATGTATGCGATTCATCAAAATTATGTGACGAACCTTTTGATGTGCATTGAATACCTTAGTTGATTCATCAAAATTATGTGACGAACCTTAGTTGATCTGCACTTGACATATGTTTGGCCTATGATTTGAAAAGAGTAATCTTTTTTCTCGCATTCTCCCTCTACATCTATAGAGAACTATCTATAGCTGGCCCCTATCTATGGATATGGGGATTCATTCATTTCCTGTGAGCCGAGAGGGAATGTGAGTTTTCATTTTCCAATTTAGCATGAATAATTTAAGATTTAAGGTTGTATTAAATAATCAAGGGATTTAAATTAAACATCACTTGCTCGCTAATATTTTGACATAGGGATGTATTGTGTAGTGTAGGATTCTTAGGGAAACGATTCAGGGCTTCAGGTGAAATAGTAAACGGTTTTAATTTCACCGTTGCCTCAGTCAAGTCTCAGAAGTTATTCTAAGTTTTGGTAAGCGAGAAATTTAGTTTCTCTACTTAAATGGAATGCTGTCTACTGTTTCATTTAAGAGTACAATATTTCTTGTCAAAATATTTGAGGGTTAGCATAATGTCGAGAGTGAAATTCATGTTATTCTTAAAGTGTTTAATGTTCTGTGCATCCAGAATCTGTGGTGTCTCAAATTTGTGGTAAATGCAGAAGAATAAACTTTCAAACTATAATATAACAGTGTTCTTAGCTGGAAAAATAACATGTAGGTTCCACTCTTTTTTTCTGTATCAGATGTCATTTGATTAAAGTTGCAAGCATTATCACTTTTATGTATGTGATTTATAATTTATGTAAGGATATTTTTGAGATATGTTATCCCTATGATTTAAAGAGTAATTTATTCTTAATAGTTGGGTGTTTATGTTTTTGTTTTCCAATTTAACAAGGAGTAATATTTTGCTCTGTATTGTGTATTTATGTCTTAGCAATTTGTTGAAAACTTCAACTTGGTTTGCATAGCATTTCTGTTTTTTTGTGGTTCTTGGGTATTTTAAAATCATATGTATGGCTCTCCCTGCATAAAGAATAGCCATCCCCCTCTTCAAAAAGGAATAATATTTTACTGACGATTGTGATAAATGATTTTGTGGTTAATTAAGCTTTAGTTATATAAACAACTAGGGGAAAATAAAATTAAAAAAACAAACACAAACTTTGTATTGAATACCCGAATTCTCCAGTTAAAGAAAAAAAGAAAAGAACAAAAAAATTACTGCCACAAGTAGTTAATATATACGCTGCAAGGTAGGAGGTTTGTAGTACCATTATTTTGAGTCACTACCTATATATGAAATGGAAAAGCCTCAAGGTTATCTCTAACATTTTTACTAAATTTAACTAAAATGTATGGCTTTTTTAGTTTTACTTTTTGTAGCAGTTTTAAGAAATTGCAGGTCTACATCAAGCACCTGAAAGAAAATTAGGTATTTTTTAGTGAAATGCATGTGACTTATCTCAACCAAATTGCTTGCTAGAGTCCTTTCTAAACAAGGGAGAAACTGTTATGATGCTAAAAGTAGACTGCATATTGTTTAGGTATTTTGACAAAATTCATTCAAAGAAACAGGAAGTTGTAATAATTACAGCTTAATTGGACAAGACTTAGGCAGTGGTTGCTAGACAATAATTTTATCCTATGAGCATCATCATATCATACATTAGCCCTTTGTAAGTGATAGATGATGATTGTTGGTTCTTTTAACCAAATTCATGCCACACATGTGACATCAATGATCCCCTACTTTCATCTTCATCAGCTCCATGCTTCTTGTTATGTACATTTGATTAGTGCTTAGTAAATAGTTATTTTTAAAAAACCTAGGATCTTCTCACCCTTCTACTTCAATATGGCAATTGATTACATTTTTAGAGCCCCCTTAACCTACTTTTGGTTATCTATGGACATTAATATAATTTCTTTCTTTCCTCTTTCAATTTTCCAGTGTTTTGTGTCCATTTTCTTTTTTTTTTGTTTTAGTATCCTTTGCATTGGCCATGAAGCTTTCAAGTTTCTTGTTTTAAGCTCATTTTTAGTTACCAAAGTTGGAGTGATAAACTTATGATTAGCAACAGGATATACGAGAACTGAAATAGGAAGGTTTGCTATTTTAACTTGTATCCCTATCATTGCCGAATGGTGGTTAGCTTGCCTCTCTTCCATGTCCACATAAATTATTGATGCCCCGGCTGCGTCTTTCATTTTTTTGCTTCTTTGACAGAAAAGTATATTTCAGCTACACTTCTCTGCTTAGGGTCATCTTCCTTTCCAGCTTGCTTATGTTGGAGATACTCTATTTTTTCAGTTGCCTGCTTTGAGCAGGGCATGTAGGATCTCATTTTGAACACAAAGAAGGCTTGCTGCCCCTTCGTGTCCTTTCAACCATTTCCCTTGTTTTATCTCTCAACCTTTTAAAAAGATCTTGCTGGATATGGAATTGACACTTAGAGTGATTGGCTTTTCACATAGCTTCTGCTAAAGATGTAGTCGTTGAGATTTTGATTTGACCTACAAATGAATGATTTAAGGCCCACTGAAGAAACTTTTAATTATTCTTTTTATCATGCAGTTGGGACATACTTCGACAACACCACAAACACTTTCACATAGCTCAACTGAATTTTTCCCTTGTTGGAGGTTATGTAACACATCTATTTAGATTTCAAATTAGTTTTTAGACCGTTTCTGTTTAAGTCTTTTGTAGTATGTAGCATGAATAATTTAAGAGATTTTGTTGCTGTCATTTCACGTTTTAAGAATTTTAAATTTTGTTTTGACATATGGATGCATTATGTAATGTAGGATTCTTAGGGAAAAGATTTCAGGGCTTCTGGTGGAATAATAAATGGTGTTAACTGTATCAATGTCTCAGTCAAAAGTCATTTTATGTTTTGTTTCACCAGAAATTCAGTCTCTACTTTAATTGAATGTGGCCTTTGCAAAGTATTTAGGGGTTCAGCACAATTGTACAGGGTGTTATTTAAAAAGTGTTTTATGTTCTGTACAGCCTAATTTGTGGGGTCTCAAATTTGTAGGAAATTTAAAATTTTAAGAATTTTAAATTTTGTTTTGACATATGGATGCATTATGTAATGTAGGATTCTTAGGGAAAAGATTTCAGGGCTTCTGGTGGAATAATAAATGGTGTTAACTGTATATCAATGTCTCAGTCAAATGTCATTTTTATGCTTTGTTTGTTTAGAAATTCAGTCTCTACTTTAATTCTTTGAATGTGGCCTTTGCAAAACTTATTTAGGGGTTCAGCACAATTGTACAGGGTGTTAACAAAAAAAGTGTTTTATGTTCTGTACAGCCATAATTTGTGGTGTCTCAAATTTGTAGGAAATGCAGAGGAATGTTATCATGGCCTTTTCTGTAGTGAATGTTATTTGATTAAATTTGCAAGGCTAATCATGTTTACGTATGTGATTCATAATTTATGCGAGGAACCTCCTTTGTTATGCATTTAAAATTTGATAGATGTTTTTTCTATGATTTTTAAAGAGTAATATGTTCCTGGTTGTTTATGATTTTGTTCTCCAATTTAGCAAGGAGATCTATTATTCTTTACATTGTGTATTGGTGTCTTCTACAATTTGTTGAAGAACTTCCAATTTGATTTGCATAGTTTTTCGGTTTTTTTGTGGGGAAAATGGAAACAAAAGAGCAGGAATAACAAAGATAGAAAAATTATTGCTGCAAGTAGTTAATGTTGATGTTGCTTGGTCCTTGTCCTTGTTCTTGTTCTTGTCCGCTGCATGGCTAGAGATTTTATATCACCTCATTTATGAGTCACTTCCTAAATAATAAATGGAAAGGTCTCAAGATTAGCTCTAACATCAAATCTATATTTTTATATACTGAATGACAGCCTGAGTATTTCTGCCTATTTGGGTTTACTGTTCAGAGAAGTTTATTGACCAGAACACCTCAAAAAAATTGCTGGTCTATATTAAGGACCTAAAATGTTTTTAAGGCATTGGGTAGTGAAGAAAAGTAGCTGGTTTTAGTGAAATGCATTCGACTTATCTCAACCAATTTTTTTGTCAGCATCCTTGTTGAACTAAAAATAATATGTTACGATGCTAGAACCATATTGGATAGTTTTAGCTTTAATAATTTAATCTAATGAGCGATGAATATCATTCCTTATCTATGTTAATTTCAAATTAATTCTTAGACAATTGTTTGTGCGTAAAGTATTTGTAGATTTTATTGCAAGTAAACTTGTTTTCATTGATATTCTTAAAATTTACATTTTTCTCCCACCAAAGACCACCTTTCCCAATCTGATTAAAGATAGCAAATTAGGCTTTCTTTCTAGGAGAATTGTTATTCACCTAAACTATTTCTTCATACCTAGCAACAATGCCTCCACTTCATACCTAGCAACCGTGCAGGATATTTTGTGAAAGGATGAAGCTTTTGCCTTACAAAACTCTTCCGAAACCTTTTTGATGTCTTTTTTCTTCTTCCTACACTCATATCTGCACGTGAATGGATGGATGTGTGGTCTCTTCTAAAATAAAAAGATAGATTGTTTGTGGTAAAGATTGTCCTTTTGGGTAACTTTAACATGATTATGATCAGATTTATCAGAGAGAATGGATTTCTCTGACAATTTTTTTTTGGCTAATAATTGGGGTTATGTCTGCCTATTGCTTTTCATATAAGTTTGGGAGCCTTAATCTAAAATAAGTTGTTATTCTTTACATGGTATTTTATATTTTTTAATAACATTGATAGTACATGTTCTTGTAATGTCATAGTATTTTATCCTAATAAATATGAATATTTTATATTTTTAATAACATTGATAGTACAAGTTCTTGTAATGTCATAGTATTTTATCCTAATAAATATGATTATTTTAACAAAGCAGGTCGTCGCGGCATGCAAATGTGGCTGCAGGAAAGCTTGACGCTAGAGAAAAGCAGTCATTTTTGAATTAGTTGTCTTTTCAGGTATTTTTCAAAAAATGCAAATATTTAACTTTATTTTTACAAATTGTGAATAAAGCAATTCTAATTGATTTGTATAGTGATTTCGAGAATTCAATATTGGCTCTGACATAGCTCTTAATAAATATGTTCACTCTCATAATTAAGACTTAATTACCTTGCAATTTTTATATACAATCAATTAGAATTGCTGGGAGCTGTTGAGTGTGAATCAATTTTCCTATCTTAATTTTTGTCTCTATTTATTTTGAAACTCACAAGGATGATTTTCTCAATATATTAGGGATACTTTTATTTTGATTTAAATGATTTATGTTGAATCTAGAAATTGATGGGAAATTCTCATAAACATCCTCATATTGTTGTCATTTGTTGCATGTGGGTGGGGGTTGGTTTGTTGTATTGGGGAACAGGTTTTTAGGTAAGTTTCATTTATTTCTAAGGTTGGGTTCATTTATAGAAGACAGTTCTTTAGGTACGTTTCATATTTTTCTCTATGTGGGATACTTTTATTTTGATTTAAATGATTTATGTTGAATCTAGAAATTGATGGGAAATTCTCTTAAACATCCTCATATTGTTGTCATTTGTTGCATGTGGGTGGGGGTTGGTTTGTTGTTTTCATTTGGGTTAGTCATGTTCTATTATGTGTTGATAATTTTTCCGTTCATTTTTTTGAGTGTTGTATTGGGGAAGAAGGTGGTTTCTAGGTACGTTTCATTTATTCTCGTCTATTTATGGGGAAGACGGTGATTTCCAGGTACGTTTCACTTATTCTCCTCTATGTACAAATAGTGTTATTTTGTATATCATATATATTTTTTAGTTTGTGTGGAGATTCACGTATGATGTGTTAGCTAATTGGCCCAGACATATGTGTATGCAAGGTAAGTATTTATTTGTGGAAAAAAATATTTCATATGATTAGAACATGGAACATTTTTCAGCCTCTTTTCCCTTGGATATGTAATTGATACTCATAATGATTTGCATTTCTCACTACTATTGCTAAAGTTATAGGCTTCAAGATTCTGAATTGATCTACATTTGAATGAGTAAGGCATTTAAAGAAACAATATCTTTAGGTTCTTATCATGTAGAAATGTTTGCACATGATAAAACAACTCAATAAACACTTTTGCATACTGTACAACTGAGTTTCTCGATTTGGAGGCTCATCTATTTTCATTTCAAATTAATTCTTAGATTTTAGTTTCTGCTTAAAGTATTTTCATTGGTAGTTTCTACCTTATTATAGTGTCTGCCTAATTTCTATAACAGAAATCTAAACTGAACCAAGAATTTTCTATAGAGGAATTATGAACTTCAACTAATTCATCCAATCTTATCAACAATTTAATAATGAGTTCAGAGCATAAAATGCAAGGCTATAAGGGGAGGTGCAAAAACAAATGAAGATGACAAGATCAAGATCTAATTTGTCTTCATAGTCCATGAGGCCCATAGGAGGTCCTAGTGATCTCTTGCTGACCACTTGCGAGTGGGTACACAAAGGCATAGGAGACAGAAGAACATAGAATACTGAATTATTACTGCTACTATTTCTCTTGTTCTCAACTTCCAAGTGCCAAAAACACTATGTGTACGCAACTAAGAGATCCAGATTGAAATTCTTCTCCTAAGGTTACTTAAGAAATTAAAGTGAATGTATTAAGGGATTCCGCCTGGCATGGGTAAACATTATACAGCTGCTCTCAGCTCACTTCCTTCAAGGATTCAAGACCCTTGTTCTAGTACTAACTAAATTCATATCATATTTCTACTCCCATCATGTACCTGCTGCGACCTAAAGGTTGATTGAAAATTGTCACAGAAAAAATAATACAATGCAAGGGGGTGATGTGGCTCTTCTGAGGAAATAACCATTTAAAATATATTTTGAATGCCTTCTAGGGATGATTTTGACAGTAATGATTTGGAATATTTTTTTGGTTAATAGGCTGAAAAAAATTCATACCTGGACATCTGTTGAGTTAGGTGAGGGTGAGAGGCTTAAGCTCCATGACAGAGTGGAGAAGGTACTGTGATCCCATTCCTTCTCTTTCCATGTCAAGCAATGATTTTGACGGCTAATGATATGGATGATTTTTCTGGTTAACAGGCAGAAAATTTTTTATATCTAGGCATCTGCTCCTCCCAAAAACTCTCCAGAGCTTCTTTGTTATTAAGATCATGGACTGAACCAATCAATTCTTCCAAATATCTAATGAGTATCATACCCATAGGACACAAAGCAAACCAAGGACTATTTTTTTTTTGCTCAATGTTATGCGAGGGTGAGTTGCTTTCAGCTCCATGACAGTGGAGAAGGTATTGTGATCCCATTCCTTCTCTTTCCATGTCGAGCATCACTACTGCTCCTCCCAAAGGAAAACTCTTCACGGAGACGAGAACTAAACTAAACACATGGAGGAAACCGGGCTGTTACTAAATTATTCATTAGACAAATAAGACAGGAATCTGCTCCTCCCAAAAAAAGTTTTTATGATCATGGACTGAACCAATCAATTCTTCCAAATATCTAATCAGTATCATACCCATAGGACACATAAAGCAACAAGGACTATTTTTTTGCTCAATGTTATGCGAGGGTGAGTTGCTTCAGCTCCATGACAGTGGAGAAGGTATTGTGATCCCATTCCTTCTCTTTCCATGTCGAGCATCACTACTTGCAACTCTGGGACGAAGGAGACAGATTCCCACTCTTTCTTCTCTCTTCACGGAGACAAGAACTAAACTAAACACATGGAGGAAACCGGGCTGTTACTAAATCGTTCATTAGACAAATAAGACTCCCACTCGGATTGTAATCAAAAGGGTAGATTTTTCTTAATAATCAATCCTATCCCAAGAGAGCACCAATCAACAAGCTTACCATTCATAATTTTCTCAAACAAAAATCTGAAGGGGTTAGGACAGAAACATAAAGATGCCACAATCCTTTCCAATTGAAACTATGACCAAAAAGGAGAGGATTTCTGCTACAATTACCTTAAAAGATGCAGGAAATGGGATTGTTTAAGAAAAATATAGCTATCCCTATGCCTGAAAGGCTCCTCCCAAGGAAATGGATGACCTCAACCACAAGTTTCAGCCTACGTTTTTTTGCAAAACCAAAAAGTGTGGAGTTATTCAATACAAGTAAGATTGTGAAGTCAAGAGGATGGAATGGAACCAATGGGTTACAATCACCATCGCTTATCTTCCAAGTTTGCTTCACATGTGTATGTGCAGGCTTTCAAAGATATGGCCCTTCCCCTTGCTGCCCCGATTGCAACTGTGTACTCTTACATCAGAAGGGAAGGTGACTCTCACACATGCTAGGCTGGTTTACATTTCTGCAGGGCTCAAGGCTCTAACCCCTATCCTTAGCTAGGCAGATTTTATGTCCCAAACGGGCAAGCCATTTTTCCTACAATCATTCAAAATTCAAAATAAGAACTAGATGCACTTCACCCTCCAAGGCTCATTAACTTGAGAATTTCTTATAGTGTCGTGTCACCAAACACACTAAAACACTATGTAACCACCCCGCAATATCATCAAGCTAGGTGGTCTTGCCAGGTATTGTTTTCTTGATATTGTCAAACTCTGTCATGTTATATACATTTAGATAGGCCTTGGAGTGACCTATGGAAGATCATTTTCAAATAAAGTGCAAGACACTATCAAGAAAACACGCTAAGGTGGAGAGGAGAGAATGGAATATCTTTATTGATCTCAAATGTCATATGTGTTCACCGAGAGAGTGGTATGTAACTGCCAACTGAATTGTTTAACATTATTACATACATAAACTAAGATTTACAAGGGGATGCTTTAATGCATTGTATTATTGGCGACTCTTTGAGGATTCTTACGAGGAAGAATTATAGAATCATGTAGCAAAAAGTTGAAGATACCACAAGGAATACAATGAATGAAAGAATATAGAAGAAAGAGAACCTCGTGGAGATTGAGAAATGGCGGCGAATGCCTTCTACAGGTTGTCCCATTTTGCTTGCATTGTGAGCTTGATTTGAGCAGCATTTGATAATGTTACTCCAGCTTGATAGTTCCTTGGTAGGACTAGTTCTTAACTTTCTTCACTGTATAAAGAATTTGGGCCTCCAACTCAGCCAATGGCTTAATGAGTTTGAACATATCGTCTGATGTTGGGGTGTCTGGCTAGTCATTGAATATGGATTTGTCTTTCATCTTATTTTCCCTCAATTGGATGGAATTCCCTGCTGAATGAGAAGCTTTATGCACCAATTGACTTCGGCAACTTTGTTTATAAAGTATATCAATAGCCCTCTGGGCAGCATCAAATCTATCATTGGTTAACTTGTTGGATGGTAGTGTAAACAGTTGGTTCTAATAGGTTGAGGATTTTTGAAGACTCGGAGCTAATGGTGTTCATTGATTTGTCCACCATAGCGTTAACTGTTTGGCTCTGGGTCTTGCTTAGGGCAGATATAGCTTGAGTGATCATGTCCAGAGGTACAAGCTTGCCCTGTAGCTACTTGATCCTATTGTTAGCCTCTTAACTGTTTGGCTCTTGGACTTTGAGGACTTTGTCATTGGCCTCCTTGAGATGTTTGATTAGGCTGTCTTGGTGGCTCTTTCAATATCCCAGTTGGGCTTGTGGCATAGTGTCTTGTAGTTGATTATTTAACAAAGATACCTGTAGATCCAAGCCCTTACTCTTGATTCGCTCATTCTTCAGTCTCACTTGAGTTTCTTCCAATTTCATTTAATTTTTCTTAATCTTCATGCCCAATTTGAGATAATCAGTGGTGACCATCTTTATGCCTTGGTCTAGGGACATGACCTTATCTCTGGCGTGAGTTTGTTTAAGCTAATGGAAACAACAGATGTATGGTAATCAGATGGTGGCCTGAGATGTTTAATTAGGCTGTCTTGGTGGCTCTTTCAATATCCAGTTGGGCTTGTAGCTGTGTCTTGTAGTTGATTATTTAACAAAGATACTTGTAGATCGAAGCCCTTACTCTTGATTTGCTCATTCTTCATTCTCACCCGAGTTTCTCCCAATTTCATTTTATTTTTTCTTAATCTTCACACCCAATTTGAGATAATCAGTGGTGACCATCTCTATATGCCTTGGTCTAGGGACATGGCCTTATCTCTGGCCTGAGTTTGTTTAAGCTGATGGAAACAACAGATTTATAGTAATCAGCTGGTATCTAGTTTTCAGACGTTACTGTAGTGGGGATCATCTGCCCTATGTGGAACTGTTGGGCTTTGACTCCTTATTATGTGATCAGAAGGTTGTGCAGCAATCATCATACCTATTTTTTGGTAATACTTCTGGGCCCTGGCATTAAGTTGGAACTCTTGCACATGATTCTTGGGATAACCCATGAACTGGCTTGTAAGGTTTATTGCTAAGCTTGCCTGTGTGAATGATGGAGGGGCAAAAAGAGCGATGAAGAGACATGGTAGAAAATTGAGAGGGGAAAAGAGGAAATTGAGTTGGAGAGATAAAATAAGGTGCATCAATGAAAGGAATGGCCTAACATGAGTTATTGACTTTATTGACTTAGTGATCCCAATGATGTAGTGAAGGAAGTTGTGAGTGGATAGCCACCAGCAGCATTAGAGGAGTTAAAACCACTTAGTCTCAAAGGGAGAAGCTGAGATGTGCTAGAATGTTCAAAGAAGGTGGTAGATAAGGTATTCTGCTGTAATGATTTTATGTGAAGGGGCATTTTGTACAAGGGGAAGGGAAATAAAGATGGAAGGATTTACAATGGATTGTGTTATATAGATAGACACAAGGGGGCCCTCCATGTACATAACATTACTATACATTACGGTGGAAGCATGGGTGAAAATGGAACAGGTTACTAAGGTGGTGGAAGTGGATCTTACTGTAGGAGATGTGGTTTTAGGAAGAGTAGAAGTTGGGTCTTGGGCAGACCTCTCTCAATGTTTTCTTTTTTCTTTTAATATCATCATCATCATTTGTTGGATCTTTTCCAGCAAATGATTATCTCCTTGTTCCAATAACATTTTGTGAAGTCCCTGAAGCTTGTGATGACTTTTGTGGGGGTGGCCCACTTGATTTTGTTTAATCTTTCTTTTGCTGATGTCTCGTATATCTTACCCTCGCATAACATTTCAGCACCCTTTCCATATTTGGTTGTGTTAGGTTTGAGGTGTGGAGCGACTCTTGGTAGGATTATAGTTTGTAATTACCTCTTGTTCAAATTCCTGTTGGTCATTGGATTGGTTGTCATTCCATGATTTTTCAATTCATCCTACGGGATGTTGTCATATGCCTCAGTTTTTGTCCAAACTAGACTCCAAATTTCTAGCCATAATCTTGTGGCAACTTCTTTCATCACTACTCAAATTCTGGTCTCTGATAAGGGTCGAATTCACACTATTTCTGGTAGAAGGTTTCTCAAGGGGGCACCATATTTCTCATCCTTACGACCTCTGGCAATTGCTGCTGTTGTACATTGATTTTTTAAATGGAAAAATGGTTTGAACACCCCCCAAGTTCCTACAATTTTTCTACAAATCATCCCAAGTGGGATATATGCCCATTTGCCAACAATTTTCAACTGGAATTCATGCAACTTGTTGCTCAAAAGTAGTGATAATTTTTTTATATATATAAATCATGAAATCTTATTTGAATCAGATGACTGCAGTATCACATATCTTAAATTTATATGACACTATTTTTCATGTTCTAAAATTATTTGTCCCGTCTTCAGGGTTTTAAGGTCCAGACTCAATGCATTATCCTTGGCTGGTTTTCAAATATTAAATAAGCTTTTTAAGGCATCTTTGTGGAGGAGGTACCAGATTTATTTCTAGCAGCAATGCTACCTAAGATAACTGATAATAATTCTACTTTTCAGCCACACATAAAAGGAGGTTGTCATTGTATATGAGAGACATGACCACATGAAATTTATTGCTGTAAGCAGTGGGGCACACTTTTAGAACATATTAGGCTTTTTTTTTTTGCCATTTGTTTTTGCCTATTTTAAGCAATTTCTCTAATATAGAAGGCAATTTTGTGTATCTTTTAGCCCTAGAGCCTAGAGGTATGGACACTTGCTCTATTCCAGAATGGAATCTGGTAAAGGTAGTGGCCTTACTCAGTACAGGAATTTAGTAAATATACATAATTTTGACCTTTTAAGCCTATATTTTAGTTTCAATACAAAAAGATAATGAATATGTGGTCTCAGATAGCTTAGTACTTCATTTTCTTTGATTCACAGGGAGAGCTTAGAAATGAATGCCCGAACAATCTCAAGGATTAATCATAGGACTTTTAAGGGAATGGATGTATCTTTTCACTTTGACATGATTTCTTCAAAGAGAATGGACTATTGGTCTCTGATTGATCAATTAAAAGATTTCTCTAGATAATGGACTTATGGTCTCTTTTTGACAATTAAAAGTATTTTATCTAATAAATATGAAATGTTTTAACCACGGTGTTTTGCAAATGTATGAGAAAAATTTGAAAGACAATTATAGAGAAGGCAATTATTTCTCTCTTTGACAATTAAAAGATTCTCTAATAATTGGCCTTCTACTTTTGAAATAAGTTTTGGTATTTTTTTATTTAATAAATCTGTGTTTATTACCATCTAGGGCATTGTGGCATTTGGGCTAGAAAAATTTGGGATGATTTTATTTTGATGCAATTATTGGTCTTCTTTGACAATTAAAACGATCTCTCCGATAATTGGGCTCATGTCGGCATGTCAAATGGTCTCTTGTATTGCTTTTGAAATAAGTGAAAAAGTGGGGATGATATTTAATAAATCTGTGTTTTTACCATGCAGGTCATTGTGGCATGCAAATGTGGTTGTAGAAAAATTTGATAGAGAAGTTGATTATTTTTGATTTGGCAATTATTGGTCTCTCTTGACAGTTAAACGATTCTCTCTCTGATAATTGGGCTTATTGGTCTCTCTTTGACAATACACTTCTGTTTTTGAAATAAGTTTGGGGATGATATTTTATATTTGATAAATCTGTGTTTTAACCATGCAGGTCATTGTGGCATGCAAATGTGGCTGTAAAAAATTTTATAGGGAAAAGGCAATTACTTTTGAATTAGCACGTCTTGTCAGGTATTTTTCAATTAATGTAAATATTTTTTTTTGAACAAATCGCTTGAATATATTCATTCATCATTTATATAGTAATTTTGAAAATTCAACATGAGCTCTATAATGTAACACTTTAATGAATATAGTTACTCTCATAATTAAGACTTAATTGTGCATCAACATACAATTCTCATATTCAAACAAATAAATTTGTTAGGGCTGTTGAGTGTGAATCTATTTTCCTATCTCAAATTTTGACCGTATTAATTTTGAAATTCACATGCATGATTTTTTCTGTTTGATTTATAAACTAATTTGACATTGATTATCAATTCACATAAACCTTCTCATATCATTGTCATTTGTTACATGTGGGTGGAGGTTTGATTTTTTTTTTGCACTTTTTTTAATGTCAAGCATGGCCATGCTATTTTTTAGGATTGGTTTCATTTGGATTGGTTATGTTCAATTTTGTGTTGATAATTTTTCTAAATGTTGTAT